>CARXXK010000001.1:116448449-116916295 GCA_949089665.1 Macrosiphum euphorbiae
CATTTAAAACTAATAATCTCTTAGAAAAAGTTAATATTTTTAAATAGGTACTTACCTACTCATGTTTAATAAATACATATGAGACAAATCAAAAGGAAACTTATTTATCGTTTATTCCGTTGAAGATATATAATAATGAAGTATGAACCCTGGAATTATCTTCAAGTAAAATGCAAAATTATTAATTTAAAAAAACTTAATATGTATTTGAGTACTGAAGAAAAATAATTTATGTTTGTATAGTTTGCACTTCAATTACCTATTTTTAAATTCATCAATAACTTTCAATAATTATGTAAAGCTTACTTAACTTTTGATTCGGTAAGTTCATTTAAAATATTATAAAATATTTAAGTTGAAAGCTCGCTTACAACCATCAGAAAATAAGAATTAAAATTATTATAATATTATATTATATTAATTATTTTTAATAATTTGCTCAATTGTGTCTATCAGTTATATACCTGACTAGGTAGCATAAATATGTTTTGGTAAAATTCATTGTGTTTATATTGTTCAACTAGGTAATTCATTACTATACCGTACATTCATAGGTAACTATAATTATCAATTTTAACAAAATAAATTGCATATATTTTGATTAAATCATAAAATATAACTAAATTAATATTTAATCAATACTAAAACAATTACATTTAAACTAATGTCTAATTTATTCGTACTAACTATATAATATAAATTTAAAATATTTTATTTATTCTATAATAGATGATAATACTCGAAAAACTTAAAAAAAATAGATAAATCTCATGCACAAAAAAAGCCCATTATTTATTTTTTCACTTATATTATAGGTACTCAAATTTTAAATTTTAGTTTTTTTTTATTACTTCTTTAATCATATAAAATGTAGGAACATCTAAGAATCGTAAATAACTATTCATGATCCCTAGACGTATAAAGATGTGTACAATGTATACATTCCTTTATAAAAAAACATATAATTTGTATTCACCAACTAACTTATGATGTTTATTTTTTATTTTATCATTATTACTATTATTATTATTATTATTATTATTTTAACACACATATAAATTACTAATGCTATATTGTGTTTTTCAAGCATTGGCATGATAATTATAAATTCTAAAACATTATGGCTTGTTATTATAGTAACGTATGCTTTTATAGTGGGAGGTCCTGTAACCGTTTCCGCTTTGCCACATAGACTAAGAAACTGTTCAACTATTTAATAGATAAATATATAGGTAGGAACCTATAAGAAATAAATAACACAGTAAGAAATTTGAGGATTGTGTTAAATATTAATAAACGCTCAATAAAGAAGTACCGAACTCGCTTTCTTTTAAAACTCTATGCAATTTATAATATTGTTTTAATAATCTTTTATCATAAAATATAGTATTTATCAGCATGACCGTAATTTTTGATAGAATATTTTTAACCAACGGAAATTATCATAGTATTATATATAGTATGAATATTATATTTCAACTACCTAGTTACACAATAATTTTTTTTTAAAAGATTATGATTTTTCAAGATTTTCAAGATGAAAATATTATAGTAGCCGGTAGATACTAGGTTTACCATACAATTTTAAATTCCAGATAGGTACAATATTATTATATTTGATACCTATTCATATTTCATATATGGTATAATATCTGTAGCAAAGTCCGTAATGGCAACTATTTTTAACAGGCTATAAACGTGACCAATTATTTTATAACACCAGGTATCTGGTACATACAGAATCTCAACTCAAAATACATCCAAATTTCCCTGTTACTTATAATATATAGTTTTATAATTTTAATAAAGAATAACCTAAGTCATAACAAATATTTAAAATGATGCGTTCATGTCATAAAAATAAAAACATTAAAATATTACTAATATTACTACCTACCTAGTTTATTAAATAAAATAAAAATAAACTGTATAACCAATATAAACTGTGTATTTTAAAATAAATTTTATCTAATATAGGTTGGTACCTCATTATAATATAAAGTGATTTATTTCCAATCTTGAAAATTGCCAATTGGAATATTGCAATTTATTTACTTTTCTGACAAAATTATATTTTTATGATTAGTCTAGAAAAGTGAAAGTTTAACCTTGAATTTTAATTATTATATCCTATAACACAATGATTACAATAAATAAATAAATAAATAAATGTTTAAAAAAAAAACACCACATAAATTAATTGAATTGTTTTAGTTTAAAATATGAATAAAAATTACAGTTAATATTATATTTTAAAGCATAGAATAAATTAAAAATAATCAAATATCTATATTTTAACTTTTGATTAATAAAAGAATAAAATATCTATAACATTATAAAACTTAGCAAAATCACCTAATTTGAATACTTATACACCATATACATTCATACCGATTTATTATGTATTTGTAATTTGTATGTTAACACGAAGATAATACTTTCCTTGATTTCATTTATAATGTGAACATTATTTTAAATAAAACAGAAAACTTTGTAATTGGTTCAAAGTAAAAAGAATATTTTGTCGACAATTTTTTTGGAAATCCGCCGAAGCGTTCGAAATCACCTCGTCACGTAGACACGATCAGCAACTTTCCCTAGTGACATGTACAAAACGTATAAAATGTTGAGTTGAAACTATTGTGTGATATTTTAAACTGTTTATGGATATATAAAAACTAATACCGAAGTTACTATAATATATTATATGGACTATTTGGTTTTGATTATGAGTCATACAATAATTTCGACTTATAATAAATACAGTAATTAATTATAAACGTTTGTCCTTTATTACCTGCTATAATTATTGTGCTTTATTTATTCAGATGATTTTACGCGGCAATTTTAAACTTGATGGACGCTTATAATGTTTCCCCTCAAGGATACGTATGGATGCCTGTATCCATTATCCACCATATATATACAAATTTTTAAAGTGTATAAATTTACCCTGTTTTAAAAAAAAAATGTTCGCTAAGAAAAAAAATATCGACCAATTTATTATTATACCTTCATCAGCACTATGCTGCAATAATTTTATCATAATATAATATAGACAATTGTCTTTTCGGCGACCACGGACTGAGTTCATCGACATTATGGTTTACTGTGGCGCGACTATTATTCAGACCATAGATATAAGTAGTGGTTTTTTAATATTTATAATTTTTTTGGTGATTATTTTTGAGAAAGTTGTACAAAAAAACAACTGACAAATTTAAACCAGCAAATACTATGGTCTATGGTACCTAGTGCCCATATACTAAAATACCTACCTGTATGGCTACATAATATATTGTAATATAAATGCCTAAATCATATACGTAATCGCACCACCTTCTACATCACATTCACGTATATAATATGTGTACAGATATATTTGGTACGTCAGCTGCGGTTAAAGGGTAAAAAAAAACTGTTTATGCTATTGTAGCTGATATCACTTACTTAAAACGTGGACGGTCGTCGTTTTTCACTCGACGTGTACACCGCGACAATATTATAATGACGTCCGCACGACGGTGATATTATAGTAGTATAGAAGTTTAATAATAATAACAACAATAATTATGACGGTAACAATAATAATAAAAATAATAATAATGACGATGATGACGATTACGATAGTATAATAATATATAAAATATTTTCACTCGCACACAATCGCGGACAACGGGCGCATATGACGACGTATAAACATATATATATATATATTACACCTATATAATATTATTATGATATATTGTATGGAAGCATAAAAAATATATATTCACTGCGAAAACGAAAACAGAAAAACGCGCGTGGCGAACGGACCGAGAGCAACGCGACTACTGCTGCTGAACTCGGGATGACAACCGGTTCGCCTGTGCAACCTGATGTAGGTGAGCGCGCGCTGCATCGCCTCCACCGCCAGCCGGTACAATAATAAATATATACCTATATACCATATACCATATACCATGTGCGCTAGACGTGGTAGGTCCCTATAAATATAATATTATACCTACATAATATAATAGGTAGGTACAATAGCTGTAAACGTCATGTATATATTATGCACTATTGCTCTATATTTAGTGATAGTATGTTACTACGATTTTCTGATGCGCAGGGGAATACGAGCGAGGACGGACACGTGCCCGGCGTTTCCGAAACGAATGATAATTGTCGGCGGCTGAGGCGGCAGAGGCGGTGGCAGTGGTATTCACGGGAGAGGGCCACTTTCGGACGAAAGGGTCACACTCTTTCGGCTGGCAAGTTGCTGTAATTATAGCCAGCGTCGTGTTTTCGTGTTGTAGGCAGTGTCAGCCTGGCTCATGATTGGCCCCATACAGACTTAGAAAAACATTTAACTGCCTTTTAGTAGATACATTGCAATAAAATTATTTTATTATTTTAATTAAAAAATAATATTTTATTACTCTGCAATTATTTGTCATTTTAACTATCAAAAAAATAATAATTATAATCAACATTCAACAGAGTTTTACATAGACACTTTTTTTACAACTATTGTACACAAAAAATAATGTACCTATTATTGCTGTGAAATAAATTCAATAAACATAAATAATAACATTAATTAAATAAATCATAAATTATTATTGAACAGGTATTATTTTATTTAATAATTTGCTGTAAGATTCTTACATATTAACATTTTCGTTTTTGTTTGTTAAATGATTAAATTATGTCTTCTTCAACAAACAGATAAGTTATTAATAATAAGATATTACATATCGAAGATCTAAGTTTTATTTTGAAAATACTCGTTCACGCGACACACTTTTACATGCACTGAAGTATAATAAGAAAGAATTCGAATAATATGCATGTTAAATAATCCAAACTTGGTCATTAGTTCAAAAAGAATTTGAAATGTTCTAGTAACGACTCGCGAGTGATTTAAATATCTATTTTTCCATTTGTCTACGGGGGTCCCCCGATATTGAAAAATATCCAAGGGCCTCCGGCAATCGCCTGGCAGCCGGGTGGGCCAGACTGACACTGAATGTAGGTACCTAATATATTGTCAGAGCAGCAAACATTATTATAATGTGTAGGTATCACGACCGCGTCAAAAAGAGATAAAAAATGTTTACAAAAATCAAAAATACTATCTCGGTCCTAACGAAAATGTTTTATAATAATATGATAGTATAATAATATAATAAGTACAATGTACATTATACGATAATACTAGTAAGTATGCGGCAACTACATTTTCAGTATTATTGTTTTCAAGAATAACCTACGGGACTATGTACAGAGTATACCTACTTTCTCGTCACATATGATATAGCTGGTAGGTGCAGGTAAACCATAATCGACACATAATTATATATGACAGATATCGGATTGATTTTATGAACAACCGTTATTAAAGAAATGTTCGATGTAAAATAAGTAATAACAAACATATACAAAAATACAAACAATACAATAATTTAAAACAACTGTCTTACATGCAGATATACGTTACCCTAGTTATAAATATAAGACACTCATGGGTATATCTGCTTCTGACTAAAAATGTACCTACTCCACATTGTATACGAAGGCAAATTAATTACTAATCCAATAATTAATCAAAACTATCTGTGTCTAAGCCTATATTGATACATTTTGTCCTGTTCAAAATCAGAAAATCTTGAAAAATATTTAGCTATTCAATTTAACTATATAGATAGTAGATCCGTCTCGCGTATCTTACAAGTACTTATATTATACTATAATATAATAACATTAAAAATATTAAATGGATAAATAATTTGGTTAACATCTCACATCCGATATCAGAGTAAATACCAAAGAATTACCGAAGAGGCTTCAACTGCACAACAGTAAAATAATAATAACAATAATGAGCAACCTAAATGGGCACTTGCCCGGAGCTTTGAAAAAAAAAACTATGTGAATACCAAGAGGTGGTTGGTAAGATGTCTATGATATATTAATTGTATATTAATTGTTCATTTTTATAACTTAAAGACGTATAAAACGGTTTAATGGTTATAGTATGTACAATGTTTAGTTTATAAAATACTTAATAATATGATTAAAGCTTAAAATAAATAGTTTTCTTTGATTTTAATTTATAGGTAGTAAAATATTACTAACCACTCCACTGATGCATGACACTCAACATGGCAATATAAGAACATGTCTCTAACTAAAATATTATATTGTAGTACCTACACTTACTCATTGTAATCATAAGTTTATTTCAAGTACCTATAAGATCGTTTATAAGCTATTCGATGATGACAATTAAAGAAAGAATTTATTAATTTAATACTGCGATCCCGAAACTTATTTATCAAAGTTGAAAATAATATACATATTGACTTGACTTTTTAGTTATTAGTCATTACCTACTTATTATTGAGATCTAAATTTAATATCTCGTTGATAAAACTAGCTTGTAAGTTGTAATAAAAATATTTCAACAAATTGAAATATTATCATTTTAGTCTATGCTATAAGTTATAAATTATAATCTATTTTCAATAAACAAATTTATGCCGTCCCTGAGTTTGCATAATTTTATTGTATTATTATTTTTTTTTTTTTAGTTGATTTTAAGCCCGGCGACTATGGTCATTAACTGTACCTATGGTTTTGTAGGTTTTTATGTAGGTAGGGGGAGGAACACGTGTGTGTTGGGTTTGGCAGAATTTTTGATTGAGCACCCGTAGGTATCTGCCATGCCCGGGTGGGAGATGGCGGCACTTGTTCTTCGGACACCGTGACTTGCCCGAAGAAAAATGCCGCCCATGACCGAGGTATCGAGATAGCGTTGACGCCTTAGACCGCTCGGCCACTCCGTCCCCCAATCGTATTATTTATAAAATATAATACCTACCTATACAAATTAATAATTGTAACGTTTTAATAATATTTAAAATGATTATTATTTTAAAATTATTGAAAAATATAAATTTCAAGTTAAAAAATAAAAAAACCAAATATAAAATCATTTACGTCATATTTAATAATATTTAATAACATTTCAACTATTACTCATTATTGATGTATGTATTATGTATAGGTAACTACGAATCTCCGATTCTTATAATTGTATCATATTAATTATTTTTATAATATTAAATTACTAATAAAGTAAAATCCAGCAAAAACATCACTTTTACAACATATTATCATTATTCTATCCTTTATGCCCAGATCTATTCGTTTTCGTTTTCGTTATCATAAACTTTGAGCGACTTATATCAATTTATTTTAAATTTAAAACAAAATTAAATATTAAAGGATAGGTAGGTAGGTACGTACGTACTATAAAAATATTATTTCAGCAGTACATAAGTCCATTTTTAAAGTAAAAATTAAGTTTCAGTTTATGAGATATAATCTTGTTGTTACATAACAACGCTTTATTATACAATTTAATATTCGTACAATGATTTAAACAGTTATTATTTTTATAATAAAAATGGAAGATGAATATTAAATGTCACTGAAAATCAAAATGAAAGAGAAAATTAAATTATGTAACTATGTAAATTGTAAAGATGAAAATAAACAATGAAATTATGGTAAATTTTAAATAATGAAAATAATATATTTGAAAAATAATATAAAATCTTTTAAAATACTCAAATTTCAGTTCATATTAGATATACAATAACCTTTATTTTTATTAGTACAAGCTTTTATTGTTTCAGCTTCGAGAAATTATAAATAAAAATATTATTAAAAAGTATAAAATAATAACATTCAAACATAATAACTAATAAGTATATGGCGTACGACGTACCTATACAGTATCCTGATATCCTGAATTTAACTGTAAATTATTTGTAGCTGTTTATTTTGTTTAATAAGTTTGCGTTTACCTAATAAACTATTAATATCTAGATTTAATAAATTTGAATAAATAATAGTTGCTAAAATGGTAGATGCCTAGATTGAATATTTTTCTGTTCACAAAATAAGTAAAATCTAAGTTTTAAGTTATTATAATTCATACATATAAAGATTTATAGGTAGCATATTTGAGTATAATACTAATATCAATCAGTGTATACATGCTATCTAGTAAACAGTAATTACAAATACACATTTTGCTTTAGCCAATTCACTTAATTAATATTGTAGAACAATACTGTAGATTGTATAATATCAAAATTTAACATTAAACACCACATAAAAATGATATTGATTAATTAACTTTATATCTACATTCTACCTATTTAAAAAATGAACAATTGGAGATTAATAATTTGATTACATTAAAAGTTACTCAGACTAAAAGTGTGTTTTACTAATAATAAATATACTAATTTATTGCCTTGCTAAAAACAAAAATAAATAATGCATTAAAAATATTGACAAATCATTTATGTACAACATTACATATGCAAATTCAACACCACTCTTGTTCATCATTAAAACCGTGCAGAACTTAAAGCTTGGTGTATACTATTTTTCTCTGTAAGTAACTTTTAAAACTGTGCATATTAAATGCAATAATATATTATTTAAATAATGTTTGAGTAGTAGATAGTGAATATAGTATATAAAAATAGTATAACAAAACTATATTATATACCTAATCTATTTAAAATTGACAGTTTGTGCTTTACGTTTGGAGACAAATGTATTAAAATATTTATTTATATCATAATATACATATATTATTTTATTAGTAAATACCTACTTACTAACAATAAAGATTATAATGAAAAAAACTTAATTTTTAAATAGCTTAACACGTGTTTGTATTATATTATTGTTGACCATAGCCACAATGTTCGGTTTGATATGTCAAACCAAAGGTTACAGTTGGGTAGAAAGTTGGAGGAGGTAGTTTTGTGTGTTTAAACATCCCCCCTCCCCTTGGTAGTATTTATACAAACGAAAATATGTACTAGAATACTATAAGATTCAAATTTCTACAAAATATGTTGTCATATGATTCTATTTCATATTTGATATTATTAATATGATAATTGATGACTATAGTTTAGCTTGAGAGTGTGTAAAGCTCTAAACTCCACATGTTATATTTAAATATAAAATTAAAATAGCCCCTCTATAAAATCCTGGCTAAGTGCCCATAAAGATTATATAGGTCACTGTTTTGGTAGGTTAATATTGTGTGGTCATTTAATTTAGCCTAAATAGGTAATAGGAAAAATTGTAAAAATTAGTACATTTATTTTTCACGACCTGAAAATAAAATGTGGAGTACCACTGCAGGTACAACATTATCTTCGGTTCTATATTTAATATTCAATTAAAAGATATAAAAAAAAATCACTTAATTTAAAAAGCAAAGTAATATTCTACGATTATAACACCACTCTAGTTTGTATGAGGGCCTATACCTATATAATACTTGGAACCAAGATTTTCAATAATTCAGACAGATCTATATAAAAACTATTGATAATTTGTAAGTTACTGATAGTTTATTTTTAACATTGAAAAATCAGCTATATACTTAATTTTCTGTCAGAACTTTCTTTACCTATTATACACTACCGGCATTAAAATTCACGATGATAACACTGTTGAGAAATAGGCTTATGCAGAGGCATCATTTGGAGTAAAGTCATGGGCAAGCACCTTGAATAGTATTTTTAATTTAATTTCATGTGGTTCAATGAAACCTGGGAGCAGTCGGTGGATTGGTGGGGTAGCAATTGATAATCCTCGCCCCCCTCCAATGAAACATATATAGGCTTATGTCACTGTAAATCAGTTAATTGTTATTAGCTTTAATCTAAGTATAGACATTTATTATGGCATGAAATGGAAAGTAGGTTGATAAAATAATTTATATAATAAAACATTTGTCTACGTGACATTCTACCTTTTAAAGATATTAGACTATTTTACTTAGCACTTGTTGAATCTAAAAATACATACAGTATAATAGGTTTAGGTGAAACCTATCACCTGTGGTAATGTTCTTACTTAACTACAAACCTGTCAACACACACTTATGAGTGTCGCAATTAAAAAAGACGTTAGTATTCAACCGAAAGACTGTTTAAACTTTAAACTTTAAAGAGTTTAACGTTTTGAATATCAAAAATATATTTTTTTAAATATGTATTATATACATATTATAAAAAAGAATCACTCGGATACAACAGATCTTCACTAGCAGCCACCATCGAATTCATAATAAAAGCAAAACTTCAAAACAAACTGTAAAGCCTATATAAATTGTCCACAATCTTAATCTGTATATCATTAAAAATAAGCTTCATTAAATAATAACTGTATCCCAATGGCCTATGTTGCCAAGGGTAATTTTTTATTAATAATAATAAAAAAAAAAATATTATAAATAAACATAATGTATTGTCTCCTTTGCACCATAATGTTAATACTAGGTATATTATATATATATGCAACCAACAAATACTTTTTTTTTTATTAGAAAACAAGAATATATATAATCTGTGATAATTTATAATATAGGTAATATGAGGGGGGTACAACTGTACAAGTGTACAAGACGGGAAGGCATGATAGAAGGGGTTCCAACAAATAATTATACATTTTACCAAAAACAACGGCTGTCGAAAGGTTTTCGATATTGTTGGGACTCAGATTTACAAGAATTTAACTCCCAATTATGTAGCTAACAAGAAATTGTTTCCGTCATTTAAGAAATTAAGAAGCTCATCTCATGCTGGATAATGGATGAATGTGACGCTGCGTCGCTGCTAATACATGGACAAAATTATACTTTACTATCGTAGGTACTTATCGGCTATCTTATTACTATTATCTTATTTTCGTCTCTAACTATATGTGGTATGGCATAATTTCTACTTTTTTTTAAATGTTAAAAATTATGTAATACATCATAAATTTTTTAGGATAAGCTAGGTATAAAGCTAGGCCTCCACATGAGTTGTCTCAAATGAGGCCCACTAATCTGAAAGGATATAAATTAAAAAATTAAAAAAAATAATAAAAAATCAAAGAATAATTAGACATGTAGTAATTTATTGGAAGGTCGATTTTTCGAAAGAAAAACTAGCCTCTTATATTGGTTAACTTCTCAATAAATGTGTTATAACAATGAAATAATTTTTACTAGAACTTTTATCCTCCGTGATGGAGGGTGAGTGTAATGTTAATCCGGGCCGTAATTTGCATCTGCATTTCCTGCTAGAGATACTGTTCTAACCTCATAATAATATGACGTTGATGTGCATGTCATGGGTGCAGTAGTTATATCATTAGTTTATTTCATAAAAATTTTTTTGACAAAATTTGAAAATTCTCCGTTTTATTCTTCCAATCGTCCAATATCGCATGGTAAATTATAACGGTTTTTTAAATTTTTATTGATTAATTATTTAGCTAATTAATAAAAATATCGAAAATCAAGCTTCTTACGATTGTAAAAAAAGTTCTACTTTACCATTTTTATAATAGGTATTTTTACTGTAAACCACTTCAATAAGCCGTATTACTTGAATTACGAAACCATGGTTTTATGCCATATTTTATCTACTTATGCGCCCTCTTGTTGGAAAACATAAAAAAAACACTTATAAAATATATTATATTACTAAATTATCTCAAAATGAAAAACCTAATATTTCATTCCAAATGTGTTCATTGCTGGTGCTGAATAAGGGTGTACACAAATTAGACAAAATTGACTACCTAATGAAAATTTATAAAGATTATGACAAAGCTATTTGAACTTCACAAGTATTAATTTTATTTTTTATTTTATTAATTTTGACTGTTAAATATATAAAAATTAGGAGGAATAAAATACTTTTAAAATGTATGGATTTATTCTTATTATTTTAAAATTTGGTCATGTTTTTTTTTACATAATGCATATTTTGAGTGCATAGTTTAAAAATGTTAATGCATATAAATGCATATTTTTGAACTTTTAAGTGCATATTTTGACAATTTATAGTGCATGAATGCATGCTTATTTATGCATTTTTTAGTGCATGAAGTTACGAGCCCTGGTTATTATTAACGCTCGTGCCATTAGCTTCAACGTGCCCACCTCATTGAATAACGTATATATCCTTTCCCGCGTTTCATGGACACCCCAGAAAATCATTTATCAAGAGCAGATTGTATCGTTTGAAAACAAAACCATCGCTCCGGGTAACTCGGAACTCAATGATAGATCATTTATGAAAAAAAAACTACTTCGAATAAAATAAAACACGTCATAAAACACAATGAAGAACCAAAAATGAACCACCTGAAGTGTATTATATTAGTTCCACATCATCTATTTAGGGTTACAGACTACTTACAGTAATTTTTTTAATCAACAACATACTACCTATTAATATTATAGTGTACCTACTTCATTATTAATTTAGAAAATCAGTACGGTAATAATGTCTTAGTGTTTTTTATTCAAATTTTAACCAAAATTAAGCGAAAAATATAAATTTATTTTAAAATTAATATTATTTATTGTTATATATTTATATTGGTCTTACTCAAAATCAATGTTTTGTTCGAAATTACTTGTTATTATAATATTGAATTTCTAATGTTTGCATTGGAATAGTAGTACTAGTTACTACTTATACTAAGGTACATAGACAATAATGAAAATAAGACAACTGACCTATAAATGATTTAGGTATTTCTTATTACTTTTTAGTAACGTAGTTTCAAAAAACCTCATGTCAAAATTACAAAAATCGTTCATATTTTTATTTCTTATAAACGAGTTGAAATTAAATATTTCAGTAAAACTAAAAAAGTGAAAATTAGTAGAAAAATAGTAAGAAAAGGAAAAAGCTAGGTCTATCATTAAATCGACTAAAAATGTATTATTTTTCTATTAACTAATTTTACTACCCGAATACAACAAAATAAACTTAAGTAATTCCATTCTCGTAAACACTGATTATCGCAGAAGAGACTTCTAACAAAGAGCTATTTGTCATTTTCCTGAAGATAAGATGGGTAGTAGAGAGCCAAGACTTTGGTAATATGATAAACTCAGGTCTAGGAGGGGACTTTGAATATTAATGTGTTGGAGTATAAACGTTGCCTTGCATAATTATCGTAACCTATTAGAAGCATTATAAGTATGCGCAATAATTACTATTAACATTTTTGGTTTTTTTGCACTATAAATATTTCAAAATAACACATAAATTTAATTATTTTTTCATAGTTTCATTTATTTAAACATGCAGTGATTTTAAAATTGTAATAAACATTTGATACGTGATTTAAAATGTAAATATTTTCAAGGACTTCTTGAAGCGTGTCAATTTTTGATTATTTGTCAATTAGCAAGTACCTATATAGATAAAAAATTTTATTTTTAGTGAAACTTTTTCTTTTTAAGAGCACTTAAACATTTGAATTATAGATTTTCTTCTAGACACAATATACGTTATATATATTGTACCTACACGTTTTGTAATTGAAATTATTTGCTTAAATATTTTTAATCTTAAATTTAATATGTTTATTTTTTGAAAATGATGTGTACTTTCCTTTTGCAATTCCCATATTAGCCCTTTTTAACGAATATAAAAGATCTAAGTAACCGGATATTGAAATACTGCACAATTTAATAGTATATTAAATAAATAAATACAATTTTTATTATGCATTGTAATTAATAATAATTACTATTATATAGCAACAAAAGTGTATCAAATTTCAAAACTACCATTATGTAATAAATTTTTTTTTTTAATTATCAGAAAAGAGTAAAAGACAACACATTTTATCAACAAAAATCTTAGCGTAACTTTATGAAGAGGACATAATACCCTGTTGTATTCATTCTACGTCTTACCAAAGCAAATAACATACCAAATTTTACTTTCAGAATAATATATTTTACTATATTATTTTTAATATCAAAATTGCTTGTATTAAAATACTCATCACTTGCTTGAAAATTAAAATACCAAAAAATCTACTTGGGGCCCTAGATAATATTCTTACCTTTAAATTTTTTAGTATAAATTAAACCAAGTTTTTACAATAATACATTTATTATGGGGGAAATGTCAAGAGGGAGGGGGGGGGTTAAACACCCAACCCCCCTGGCTACGTCACTGCCTATGCTAAATTTCTTGTAAAAAAGATTAACCAAAAATTTATAATCTAATCTTTTAAAAGCTGAATATCAGGTTGAATATCAGACTTTAAATTTATTTACCTTAAAATACTTAAGCATCAATAAATATTATGGTATTTGTTTATTATTATTAAAGTATAATGTAAGTAAGTCATTCAATGTACGGCTAACTAAATCAGTTTAGTAATTGTAATATTATAGAAAAAATGTATGAGTCTTAGTTACTTGGAAATATCAATAATTTGATGTTTTATCTTGGGTTTTTATTTTTATAACATTTGATATTAAATGTATTAGGTACCTATTAAGTTAGCCCATTCCGACCATCCCCAGCATTTAAATGCTACATCTATAGTTCCTGGCCACCTTCAACCACTTATTGGCTATACCACCCATGAATCATGATTATACCACAAGCCACAAAAAATAAGTTGTACAATGTTAAGTTAATTTATAACATTGAGAAACTCTAAAAGTAAAGTTTAGTAAAGGCGTATTGCCACATAAATAGGTATGTGTATTATTATTACTCATAATAAAAAATAAACAAAAATAAACAAAAATGCAAAGAAACCTAAATCAAAATTTAAAAAGTAGTCGTTTATCTAGTATTTTAACTTATGAACATATACGAGTATGTTATAACCGGGGGTTTTATTTTTTTCAAATTCCAATCACTCATAATTTCAGTCATATAATAATATCATAAAATATCAGTCAATTCGAAAAATATTTATCTTATCTTAGTACTAATATAAATAATAAATAAATATAAATATTTTCTAGTAATAACTAATAATTAGGGCCCGGATTTCGATGCAAATCGCATCTTTTTCTAACTGATGTTAGACAGTGCTTCAAAGTTCAAAGTGTAAGTACATAATTTGTTCATGAAACAGATACTTCAATAGTAAAACTTTTATTTTGGATTTTGTTGCATATTTAAAAGATTTTTCAGCATGTTTTGGTAATTTTGTTAATTTTAATGCATATTTGTACATTATACCACTTACTACTATAAATTGAACTAATTTATAATATTACCTTGTTTTTTCTTTATTTATTTTAAAAAGTATTTTTACAAATTTACAATCTATACAACAGACAAGGTATAATGAGTAAGTAGACATTAGACATAAAATAACATTAATTGGAAGGCTCCCAGCAGTGCCACCTGACCAGAAATAAATAATATTACCTAAAGATAATTTATGAAATTGTTTTTCTTGATGTTTAGTTTAATAGGTTCTTATAGTTTTTCTATACAAATTTTCAATCGTTCTATATAATGATACGTCTCTGCATCAATTCATTAAATTAATTCATCAAATTTCGGTTTTTTTTTTAATAAATGCTTAGTAAATTATTTTAAATTTACCTAATAAAACATTGCTGCATTAAAAAAATAATCATATATGTAAATTTTTAAGTGCATTATTGCTTTAAATATATTTTTTATGGAAATATTTAGCTATTTTTAGTACAAATTTCGACGGTTTTTCGAGCATTTAAATCAGAGTCTTACTAATAACTAATACCTACCTACTTAAATAAAAGTATTTTGTATAGGTACATATTTGTATAAAATTTATTTTTTTAAATTTAAATTTAATAGAATATTATAAACAATATAGAAACATAAAATTATTAAAAAACTTAACCTAACTATAAGTAGGTATATAACTTTATAACCAAAATTCCAAAACGAAAATATTCAAACTTATTACTAGTTCCATTATTCACTAATATATATCTTAGGTTAAAATTGTTTAATCTACGGAAAAAGAGTATCTATAAAAGTAACAAATGCATTTATTTTATTCATGTAATTTATTTTTAATTGGTGCCTCAGTATATAGGGACCCAAGGTAAACTTGCATACAGAGAACATGTTATGTCAAGTTTACCGTGTTAGGTGACAAACATTTCAATACCTTATTTTCCTGAGAAAAATATGAAATGACTATGACGTGTCGTATAATGTTTTTAACTTCATACCTACTGTATCCAGGAAAATTCAATAATTGTTGATGTTATTACATGATTAAAATTTTTTTTTTAATGTCTCAGGCCTCGCAGCTTATATATTATAGTTCAAAGGCCACCAAATAACCTTTTTTTTCTCAAACAATATTTTACTTTTATTACGTAGGTAGTTATGTACATTATATTACAAAGGTGTCGCTGTTTGGAATAAGGAATATTATTATATCGAACGCTCAACGTGGTGATATTAATTGAATGGCTGACGAAGAAAAAAATTACTCGTATACCCACTGTCAAGACGGATAGGCGTGCAAAGCAACTAATTCCAGCCTTAATTGCTATGATCCATCAACGTATATTATATGACTTTAAAACAACAAAAAACAAACACAGAACAACCTTCAGACAAAACCCGACATCAACATTACAAATATGGCTGTTTATCATTGAGCTGGAAGACCTTTGATACCGGCATTGTACTTAATTGAATTTGAACACTTAAACATGTTTAATTTATTGTTTTACTCTAATAATAGCAAGGATATTTTTCGTGGATACCGACCTATTTGAAAATACTATAGTGTTCACATCAATCAATAAGCTCATACATGTAATACGTATAGTACCTAGGTATATGAGTACCTATATAATACATTAAGTTTATTACAGAAAAGGTTATAGGGATATTGGCTGATTGCTCAATTTAATATTATACAGTATACAGTCGCCGTGGGAATTAGGTTGCCTATTGAAACAATATGATTACATTTTTTTCTATTATTCTATTGTTCTAATGTAAAATAAGAGGACATCTACTTAAAAATGTATTAAATAAGTTTTATGACTTAACTTTTTTGTTAAATGTCCCATGCTTGTTAAGTAATTTAAATTTATTTTAAAAATAAAAAAGTTAGTTATTGATTTAGAATTCCTGATTGACATTCTATATTTCAAATGAAATGCTATATTTCAATCAAAATATTCGTATAAAATATAAATTACTTGGACAATTATTTTTCTGTGCTAAATCATAAGTTGACCTAACTGTTGTTTATAAGCACTTATGGTTAACGATTATCTTTTATATTAATACAATAAAGATTTAAATGTATAATATGATTATTGATTAATAGCATAATATGTCACTTTGTGATATGAATATAATTGCATGTACCTAGGTATAAACTAACACGATTTTAAGTAATACCTTTTTATATTATTAAATTTTTTTCTTCAAAAACTTTTACCAATCAGTGGTGTTAAAGCGTACCTTTATATTATATTATAATAATAGGTATATGTTTTAAATATGAACACAACTTATTTTATTCTTTCACCGTTTTATACTTTTATAGTATAAGTTTTAGAAGTAAATATTTTAAACGTCACTGGCTAAAAGAAATTAACATGAATGTTTATGGGTTCCAATTTTCAAATAATGATGTACCTAACTATTTTTAAAGCTGTATAGTAGCTCCGTAAGTTACGAAACGTACCTATAAAGCGGCATAGTAAAAACTAAAACTAAAAACACATTTCAAAGCTTTTAATTTGAGTCTACATGAAGGAAAGGTAAAAAGTTGAAAATCTAAAGTTTCTTCTTTACTTTTTAAAGTTATAATGAAACTATAAGCAATAGTCTTAAACGCTATTATTGCATACTAGATACTAGTATTATGCTATACATTACTGGTTGTTTTGTATCCTCATTGTTTTTCAGTTAGGTATAGCATTATTTATATACTGCACGCCACGTGGGCACATTGGTCATTTGCACTTGGCTCAACCACTTATGATTAGGATTAGGGGCCCCCGAGCCATGATCACCAGTGTAATGACAGATAATTAATAAATATTATGATTTATGGTGATTTTAATTTTGTAAGGAAACACGACATATTATTACTATACTTTTGTTTTTATATATCATAATATATTATAGCATATGAGTCAAACAATATTATCACCATGATAATAGTTATTAATTTCACTGCAACATTAACTGGTAGATCATTTTAAATTACACCTTTTCAATTTGATAAATGATTTGATTAAAATGTTATTTATAAATTCATATTAGTTGACAACTACATATTTTTTTATTCACTCAATTTTGAAATAAATTATTAAAGTGTTTTAGCGACTATTAAGTAAATTAAATAGGTATCTGGTACATCGTATAAGTATTTAATATGTCTTATTTTCCCTCAAATTAATTTAAGTATAATATAATACCTATTAGTTATTACTTATTATAGTATTTACAATAGTTTTGAATGTTTTGATTTTATATTTTAACACACTAACCCTAAATTAATAAACTTCAAAAACAAATAATCATTACATATATTAAATAAATGTTTCTATTTTAGTATTCACTATTCTTATTAATTATTTGTTGTATATTTTCTGTTTATTAGTTGAACTAAGAATATTAAATTATTTACATATAAAATGTAAATCAAATCAATTAAAACGCAAGTACCTACAACATAATACCTATTTAGTATGTATATATTAAAAACCTTCATAATTTTATAAGTTATAATCATATTATCACCAAACTATAAACAATAAACATATAATCTCAAACTACCACGTACCTATCATAAGCAAGTAGCAACTAGACACTGATGCAATTCTATTATACAGTTTAAAAATCGGTATGTACTCTATGCACGTGTTTCTGGACACATCCCTATCTATTTGCACAATCTAACTATTGAATTCCAAACACGATCGATTTCACAAATAATTTATCTTACTATGTCTGGAAAACAATAGACAATAACAAGTTGGAGATTGTCGTTTTCAATAATATTAATAAGATAGATATTTTATTTAGTCTTTTCTTGTGATGACTTGTTGTCAAAAAAAAAAACGACATGAAATATACATTTATATATAATTGCACATTCTCTAAACGCATTGGTGTGAAAGCCTTTTCTTCTGACCTTTTTGTGACATTTCAATTGATAATAAAATTTTATTACAGTCTTTAATGTTTTCGGTGTCGTTTGAAAGGGTAGAAAATCATAAGTCATACACCGAATATCTGTCTGAACAGGATTTGTTGTGAAATTACAATAAATAATTTGTTATGACAGGAAACGTACAGTGTAAAATATTATAATAAGATACTTATTAAATCCTTGTATATGATTAAGAATTGAAAGAGTATTTGAAATTATTTTCTATTAAATGATCCGTAACTAACAAAATTTCAATAAAAAAAAATTTATATTACAACTTGTCAATCCAATTAATCATAATTATACGTAAAATTGTTGATTTCATAAATGTATAAACAAATCAATTACAAAATTAACCAATTATAAACATTAGTTGGTTAATGGTTAGAAGGATAAATTTTAAACCTGTTAAATAGGAAAATGCCATAACATTGTAAATATAATTGTCAATTGATCTAATTAACCAACGTTTGACGTAATTTAATATAAATGTTAATATAAGGGGTTTATTAAGAAAGTCACTACACCATATTCTTATAGTTTAATTTTTAATTTAACTAATTACCACTTTTAATTAAATACAACAAATAACTTAAGTAAAAAACCCAAATAATAAAATTACAATAATTTTTCCCAACCCATTTTATCGCTCTGTTTAAGTAAACTAAATAATCGAATGGTTTAGTCATTTTATTAACTTGTACCTACAAATGTGCTTAACGAACGCAACAAACCACTCGAAATCTAAAATGGCCCTTTTATACGCATATTATAAGCTGTACAGTATTTATACATTATACATACCTCTAACATTATACTAAAATGGAATAAAGGTATACACGCGGAAAAGAGAGAACAATATTTTGAAGCAGACCCCCAAAGTCATAAATAAAAGTCACGTGTCGTTGTTTGAGTGTGTGTGTAAGTATCGATTCCTAGCGGCAATTTTCTTTATAAGGGCTCAGATAAAAACAAATATTCCCTACATGATTTATAGTTTTTACTTCCTTTCCGTAACAGAAGAAAACAATCTGTTACAGAATAATGTATTTTTCTAACCACCATAATACCGATGCAAGCTTAATGTATAATCGGAGGTTAACACACCAAACCTATTCGTTTAAACAGATTTTAAAAACACACAACATATTTTTAACCACTTACCTGGAATAACTGGAGTTCATTTGATTGCTATGTATTTGTAATCTATTTGTTTTTGTACTTACTGCCAATTAAAGCTGCCAGTGATTCCTTCTCGAAGTCGATCCTTGAGAGATCTTTGCCTGGAAGGTCCTGAACCACCTGTAAACGTGGCCATCCTGTGATTATTGGATATCGATTTCAGTTGAAGTTTCAGTTGATCTTTAAACTATAATCAAACATAAATAATTAAATTACTAATTATTTTTTCTCTAATTTAATTTTTATTTTCAGAACCGACCAAACATACAAGGATATTTTATCTGTCTTATTTGTACTATGGAATATAATCAATACAATTAACAAAAAGTAAATCCTTTACATGTATTGAATAAATTTCATTACGATAATAACCACTAAGAAAAAAACTTTTATTATAGATGAAAAAAAATATTTCAGTGTTTTGAAAAATAGAAAGAAATTTCAGAAAATTATAAACCATTAGTATTATGTTCTATGTTACAGATTCATGATATTGTTTTATCATAAAATATATGAATCCAAAGTTGAAATACTTTTATATATTTATTATAAAAATTATGTATTTTATTATATTGTGGCTGCAACAATCAACTGCAGTATAATATTATTATATATTAAACTATAATTCAGATTATATTGTTATTTACCTTGCATTTTACATAAATTATACACACATCAAGTATTCAAGTACACATCAAATTACATTTTATTGTTATAATACTGTTATAGTTTAAACAATAACTGTACCTACAGAAAATAGTTTAAAAAAAAACTAAACTAAATATAACTTATAAAGAAGAGAATCGATATTTTCAGGTAATAAAAAATATTATGAAGGTCGACTGTTGCTCGTGGCTAATATTCCATCTTTTTTTTTATCGAATGGCTAGATGTCAACAATCAAATTTCAACTTCCACCCTACACCTACCAATTTCTAAGCCTGTTTACGAGCTGTCGAAAACCGACACTCTACGAGTGAAGACGGATTTCACGCAACACGAGAGATGTCGTTTGTAATGAGAAAACTTTGACAAATAGTGGATGTAATATGTTTGCCGACAGATAAGAGCGCATAGTATGGAGAATGGTGAAGGTATTTCTGAAGACAAAATAATGTCCCATTCTCAACTTATATTCACTAACAATGTTTAAATTTATTCAAATCCTCGTTCTATGCTTATATTTCAATCCACGCTTAGGTACATAAAGTAATTATAGTTATATAAATTGGCAATTATATTTTAAAATACCTCTTACCACTCTTATATTAATATATGTACATTTTTAGATTCAGAGTGGAATGATGAATGTATTGATTTTACAATGATGTGTGTTATTTTTGAATTTTTTTTTGTGTTTGTCATCATATTTTGGGACAGTAAAAGTGCTTGGATTTTCTTCAACAGTATCTTTTCTGATAGGAAAGTGAATCTAGTTGGTACTTTTGAGGGTCAAAAGTAAAAATCTCTTAGTAGTTTTCAAACGCGCAGTGAAAAACAAAATACAAATTAAGGAAAAATGGGAATTTTTACGCAAAATCTGTTTTTGGTGCAACTCTTAAACAAGGTACATGGAATTTTTACTGAATGTTTATATTAGCATTTTCTATACATCATAACATTTTCTAAATATTTTGATTTATTTTGAGATCTTTAAGGACATTTTCAGTTTCCATTTTTTTTAGTTTTTTTTTCTATAAATATCAATAAAATTTTATTTGTTGGTTAAAAAAGCTTGAAAATGTAATAGATGGCTCCTAGTGTATTGTTTCAAAAGTAGATGAAAAAAATTAAAAATCCATAGTCAATATTTGAACTTTAAATGCTCATAAAAAAAAATTGTGACTGAGTCATAAGTTTGTCTACCTTTATCAAAAAAAAAAATGTCTACAAGAAACTCAAATTAAATTTTTATGAGCGTTTAAAATTCATATTTTTACAACATTTGATATT
The DNA here is from genome assembly GCA_949089665.1 of Macrosiphum euphorbiae. Classification (NCBI taxonomy): domain Eukaryota; kingdom Metazoa; phylum Arthropoda; class Insecta; order Hemiptera; family Aphididae; genus Macrosiphum; species Macrosiphum euphorbiae. The sequence goes on from CARXXK010000001.1 coordinate 116,470,632, forward strand.
CACTCGATTTCTCATGTAATGATTTTCTTATTTTATTGTAATTAAAAAACAAATGACTGTAGATACTTTAAAATTTCATTGAATATTTATATTAGCATTTTATATACACCATACAATTTTGAAAATAATTTGACTCTTTTTGAGCTGTTTACGGACATTGTCAGTTTTCAATATTTTTAGTATTTTTTTTTCTATAAATATCAATAAAATTTTATTTGTTGGGTAAAAAAGCGTGAAAATAAATGCAAAGCTCCTGGTATATTGTTACAATAGCAGTTGAAAAATATTAAAAATACATAGGCACAATTTTTTTTTATAAGCATTTAAAGATCGAAGTTCAAATCAACAAAATGTATCAAATTTAAAATTGGATAATTATTTTGTAGTTAAAAATTTATAAAATGTTCAACTTTTATAGCTAAGGATTGAAAATGTAAAACAAAATTCCACGTAAATAGGTTATATATAAATTACTTTATTCACAATAATATCATTAAATATACTTGGTAATATCATAGGCTGACTGACCGTTTTCGCTCAAAATCGTTTTTCTTATACAATAATATTATATCATTACATTCAAATTTAACACCATCCATCACAGTGACCCACTTGTAACCTACTGTACAGCAGAGTGACTTTTTTTATATTATAATTAATATATTTAATATTATAACTAGGGCTAAGGACTTCTAGTAGATACTTATGAACCTGGAAATACCTATGTACCCACTTAGACACTAAAAAAACAGCAGATGTGCATTTAAAGTATGCTCTAAAAAATGTATAATATGACTTTTGGTATTTATTAATATGAAAACAAAAATATAAAAAATAGTTTGATTAGGTATTTACTTTATAAAAACTTGAAAAATTACTAATTAGCAATGAACACTTTCTACCACACACGTTGAAGTGTTATAGGCTAGATAATCGACCAATATGCTGAGATTAGAGTTGTAATACTATTATATTTTTAAATATTCAATTTTCCAAATGTATACATAATATGATATACTCTCAATTTGTCAAAGACCAACATTTTACACAAAGTTTTTTAACATTTTTCAAAATATTTTTTTATTTGTCCTAACTGACTTTATTAGATCAAAAACTGGCAAAATATAATTTTCAGTGTAACTTACTGGTATTATGAAACATATTTATACATCACTCACATTATTCTGCGACCTTTCGAGACAAACAAGAAAAAACTAGAAGTCCTTAGCCCTAATTATAACTCTGTACACATAGGTACGTACTTAAACAAATATACACACATGTATTTTTAATAATGTAAAATATTTTAGAAAATATCTAAAAATAATTTTATTTTTAAAATCTAGTAACTGTAAAACATTTCATCATATCTATATTATTTCTTAAAATCTGCAAGTTAAAATAAATCCCTTAAATTGTATACAACCTGGAAACAATTGATACAATAATTATAAAGGCTATCGAGGGTCTCTTGAAAAAAATCGTTGACTTTAATCTCAATACTTAACAATAAGACTCCTTAATAACTTGTATATAAGAAAAAGAAGTAAGTGCATATACTTATTCAACAATAGATGAAAATATGATTCATCGAAATTTAAATCAATACATTTTTATCCATTATAGTTTCAAAAAGTCGCAAATCGCAATATTTTATATAGGTACCTACAAATGTACAATGTACGTAGGTACAGGTAGGTTTTAACAATCTTCAATATTATTTGATTACAATGGTCTTATATTCTAATAATTCATCTTACAAAACATTTTGGATATAATAGCTATTATAATTTATAGTAGGTAAGTAATAAGTATCTATTTTATTACATTTTCATTAATAAAAAATATTGATTTAATAACTCATTATTCATTAACAAATTAATTATATAATGTTACTATGTATAGGTACCTAAGTACTTATTATTACTGTTTTTTTTACAAATTTAGATAATTGTATTGCTTGACTCAAAAAAATATTGGAAATACCAATTCATGAATATAATAATTTATAGGAGGTTGCCATTGAACTTTGAAAAGTTATATTGCTCATGCGTAGTTCTTGATAGAAATAAAAACAAACCGTTCTATAAAATGGAGATCAATGCGTTGAACGTTGAATAGCCTTAGGCGTATTTCAATAGATGTATCTACTTATACAGTGTGAATGTGTGATTCAGCAGACATGCTGAATCTCCATGCTTGGAGATTTACCATTGTATACCATATAACACATGGTAGGGTAGTGGGGACCAGAACACCTCTAGTGCGTAGGTACCGGGTTATTAAAGTTATACCTAATTTTTTTTAATAGCCTTATTGAATCATCTACAATTCCATAATTTTATCTTAGAACTATTGCCTTTGGTGTATATTATATAATTAACAAAAACCTTTTCCATGCCCAATACTATACAAACTGCAAACTCATCAACACCGACGCATCCAAAGTATAAAACAACGTTTGGATAACATTTAGCAATAGGTATAGTAACTGATAATTCAACCACTTCTACAAACTCTAAATTAATACTCAATTTACATAGCCAAAGCACTAACGATATACCAAGCAGTAATAACTGTAATATACATAATCAAAAATCAATGAAATAACACAAAAAAACTATGTAATACTTAGAGACTCACTCAGTCTCTTAAACATCCAAAATTCAAAAAATCCAATCGACGTATCAAAACTAATTAAAGAAAAAACCTATAAATCTCGTTCAAAGGAACAGACATTTTTTGCCTGGACAGTGGACACAGTAGTATAAATGACAATTAAAAAGCCAATAAAGTAGCGTTCAGACACACCTGTACCGACACTCCAATATTAAACATATTAAACATATTATTAAACATATTATGCAGAAAATGAAGAAAATGCAAGATAAATACGTACATAATTTATGCAAAAACATTGGAAAATACAAACACCAAACTAAATACAATTAAAAACAATATCCATATTATAAAGCAAAACCATAGCCCAAATAGGAAAGGTGGGACAATTTTAAATCGCTTTGAATAGAACATACATTTATATAACGCTCAACCAACTCATATAGCTAGAAACTACCCTCCCATATGTGCATCATGTGGAGTGAATTACCAGTCAAACACATCCAACCATACGCCAAAAATTCGAAAACTCAACAAATAAACATCACATACCACAACAATAAATAATTAGGAGAAGCACTACAACCCGAGCTCCTATCAAACATTAAAATATCATTAACTTCCTAAAGAAAACTGTAATATACAACATAATCCAAGTGAAACCTATATAGGTATACTATGTACCTATATAATATGTTAGTATGATGTAAACTAATGGCCTAGTAATCGATGTTATTAAGATCAATAAAAAAAAAACTATAAAAATGACTGTTAAATAATATTTTTTTTAAAAAAAAACAATAATTGTTGAGGGGCATTTTAGGGATTGTCAATTATCTGGGATGCACTGAGAGAACATTAAAAAATAATAATGTGAAATTTTAAGCTATATGCATATTATAATTCTATATTAATATGAATGTGCATTTCATTTTTAATAGGTAGTCATTACCCATATGTATAATTTGGTGAAATTACTGGGGGGACTGAGCATTATATGTATATGTATTACACCTATAGGTAGGTAGTAGGTACTACTGTAATAGAACCGCTAGCAATTATTAATATTTTAGACACAATTATAAATTGTGGAGAGCTTATAACTTTAAGCACTCAATGCGATATGCGGCGAAAATCAAAAATACTTGAAATTCGTCGATTATGGCGACTACCAATTCTCCAGATATTGTCAGTAAAAACCTTCATAAATCATAATTAGTTAAAACAAAATACCATATTATTACGTAATTTCATGGAAACCAAGACGACTGCTGAAACAACCAATGTTGGTTATTATTAATATTACATTAATTATGATAATAAATTTGTAAAATCCTAAGAATTTAATTTAATTTTTACCACAAAAATATTTTTTTGTAATGAATTTTAATTTAACAGTCGCTTATAAAAATGCATTTTCAATTATTGTATATTTAGGCACTTTATAATTTTAAGGGCCAAGGGGGCTAAGACCTGTACTTTAAACTTCTGACGGTTTTTTCCCCTCAACCCCCCCCCCCACCGATTTCCAACTATGCCCGTATGTAATTGGTAAATTAATTGTAGATTTATTTGTATTAGGCACATAGAAAATGTGCAATAAGATCACTGCTATATTAGTATTTCAAAAATATTTTTCTAAAATTTCATGATGACTACCATATGTGAAAGTATTAAAAACACTCCTGTAGGTAAACAATATTATTGTAGAAGTAATCACTCAAACACAAAATACAAATAACTTAAAGTGGTTATTTAAATATTATTATAACTACCTTCTGGCAGTGACGGATACAAGTGATGGGGCAAACGCCCTTGGACCTAGTTAAGTTTTTTTTTTTTTTGAACCGATAATGTATTTTAGATAATTTAAAACCTCTAAACAACACACAAATTTGGCATATTTAAACATGAGTTACTTCTGGTTTTCTAACTTAAACACTTCAAAAAAAGACTCTCACTGCAATGATCACAGATAGTAGATATTATACCTAGTCTATTATATTATAATAGATTATAATATTCCTATTACTCCAAACTACCCCAAACATGTCAAACCATCTGTTATTATTATCTTTATTATTTATACAGTCATTTTAAAATCAAAAGTAAATATTGTTAGAATTTTTAAGTGGAGTTATTAAAGAATATTTTTTTAGCCTAGTTAATAATATAGGTAGTCTTTATTACTTATTAGCAGGGCTCGTAAGTTCATGCATCTGCATGTTTTTTTTGCTACACAGGAAAACATGCTAACTGAGATACAAATCCGTTTCATAACAATAGTAATAATAATATGAAGTTTGATAGTGCATGTTTTTGCATGTTTTGGGTGTAAAGTCATATTTGGCATATAGTTGATTTTTTACAGTCGTTAGTGCATATTATTTCATAAAAATATTTTTTAGACAAATATTTGAAAAGTTTCTTTCGATTTTTGATATCTTGTTCCAATCGTCCAATATCGCATGGTAAATTATAACGGTTTTTTAAATTTTTTATTGATTAATTATTTAGCTAATTAATAAAAATATCGAAAATCGGGCTTCTTACGATTGTAAAAAAAGTTCTACTCTACAATTTTTATAATAGGTATTTTTACTGTAAGCCACTTCAATAAGCCGTATTACTTGAATTACGAAACCATGGTTTTATGCCATATTTTGTCTACTAGTGCGCCCTCTTAAGTTGGAAAACATAAAAAATACACTTATTAAATATATATTACTAAATTATCTCAAAATGAAAAATCTAATATTTAATTCCAAATGTTTTCATTGTTGGTGCTGAATAAGGGTGTATACAAATTAGACAAAAATGACTACCTAATTAAAATTTATAAAGATAACAAAGCTATTTGAACTTCACAAGTATTAATTTTATTTTTTATTTTATTAATTTTGACTGTTAAATATATAAAAATAAAAAGGAATAAAATACTTTTAAAATGTATGGATTTATTCTAACTTTAAAATTTGGTCATGTTTTTTTTTACATAATGCATATTTTGAGTTTATAATTTAAAAATGTGAAGGCATATAAATGCCTATTTTCGAACTTTTAAGTGCATATTTTAATGCATATTTTGACAATTTTTAGTGCATTAATGCATGCTTATTTATGCATTTTTTAGTGCATGAAGTTACGAGCCCTGCTTATTAGTGTACTATATAAGGTTTTAAAACATTATATACTAACAATAATTTCAGAAATTGTCACTGGTTAATATTGTATGGATAAACTGTGTAGCGTATTATACATATTTTAAAACTATAGATACACCTAACTATTTAATTTTTACTTATATATATATATATATATATATATATATATTATTATTATTATTACTAATAAAAAGAACAGATTTTCATTGTTCTTTATAAAAATGATTTTAATTAAAAATTAGTATCAAGATTAAAAGTTTTAATTTAAATAAATAAATAATTATAATTTATTTTTAATTTAATTTAATGAAAAATATTCTTAGTTTTCAACGTGTGCAATGTAAACAGGGAAGAATATTCTTTAGTCTCGAGGTATGGACGGAAACAGATAAAAAGCCTGACACCATCACCACTACTAATACCTACTATACCGGGCTCGTTTTTGTTGGTTAATTATCTTCTAGTACAAAAAACTTTTTGGCAAGTCGTTTTTGCTTTTTAATTAATATTTAAATGAGCCTGTTCGGGTTGAACGTTTTCTGTTTAGTAGTCTATTGTAGCAGACAGTAATCGTAAAGTCAATAATCTCAGTATCAGGCCAGATTTTAAAGACTTAAAATTTGTAAATATTAATGTTCATAAATTTAAATAACATGACATTTCTAAAATATATATACGCTTAACACAATGTTACCTACCTTATTAACCGTTATTAAATTTTTACTCCACCAACAATTTTTAATATTTTATTGTTATTCAAAAAATACTAACTATAGAAACTTAGAACATTACATCTACCCTTATAGTCCTTAAATTAAATTGTATAAACTAAGTGAAATTTTCAAAATATTTGGATTAATTTTAAACCATTATTAAAATAACTGTACTACTGTAGGGAATTGACATTTTTTTATTATTACTTTTTTATTATTAAAGTTCAAACTATTTAGTTTAATTTTAAGCCATTTATACAATAATAATATTACACTATTCACACTGGACCTATTCACACTGGTCTGTATGTACGTCGATATTGACTTTATATTTTAATACGACAGCTATATAGTATGGTATTCAGCAAAATTAGTTCAACTTACCATACAACTAATAAAAAAAATTGTTGAATCTAAATTTAACAAATCTATTACCGTAAACTACCTATAGTGGCTATACTTAATGACGAGGCCAACTTGGAGCCTACTATAATATATACAGTTTACAGCAGTTTACAGCAGTCAGCATTTCTTATAATTTAAATATTAATAGCTAATATAGGTAGTATATAATATGATTATGTGTAACTGGGTAGTGTGTAATGTATTTTGATAAATTCGACTATTTTATATAGACGATTTATGGAATAATATTATACACGTTTATATGATCAAGACATCAAGTAATCCTAACCTTTTTAAAATCTCTGGACAATTTTTTGACGTAAAATATGGAAAATACTAAACAGTTTCTTCCAATTCGACAAAAAAAAAAATCAATGCTCATGCCCAAATTAATTATACTACTATTGTCTATTATAGTATTGTACATATTTTGTCAGTTACAACTTCGGCTAAAAACTAGATGAGTTAGAAAATATAATATGACATACTTACAAAATTATACTCGTTTACATTAGAAAGATGTCATAAAAATTAAAAGTAAAAGAGTAATGAATATCTACAATAAAAAAGCTTCTTCATATTTGTTGTTTATTTAAAATTTAAATATAATATTTATAAACAATCGGGAATTTGATCTATTTTATTGTACAATATTTGTAGAAAAATATTTAGAATATTTTCGACGTCTACGTCTTAGAAATAAATTTAAAAATTAACATATTTTAAGTTCTTATTATACTAACAGATTTGAGTGTGAAAAATAACGAAAAAGCTTTGGGAATTATTAAATATAAACTAAGTAATTAAAAAAAAAATGTAATTATTGTTAATAATAATTATAAAATGTAACGTTTAATTGTTAAAAAATGTATAAACCTCGTAAAACCTAATTCATACAAAATAAAACAAGTTTTTTAGTTTTTATGAAGAACAATAATATATAATATAATGCTTTACTATAAATTGTCTCTGAAGAATGTATAGCATATTTCAAAATGCTTTCCTCTAAATTACGTATTTTGAATTAAATTAAAATATTAAAATATAAGTTATGTACAACGATTAATTTCAACACAGAGTGGAAACATAATATGAAATTATCATAAAACAAGGTTTTGACTTTTTGAGTATAGTAAAATTAAAATGTATACAAGTTATGAAACATACTTTAAATATTAGTATTTGTACTACCTAAGTATAATAGTATATTCATTAGGATTTTATTTGAGAATCAGAGAAATAAGTTATTTAAAGTTAAAATAACTGTTTAAAACGAAATATATTATAAAACAATAAATATTGTAGTTTGTTATTTGTTATGAACAACTATTATGTTCAAAAGAAGAAACAAATGAATACCTAACATTCTTTAAATATCATACATTTGTACATTAAAATATTCATTTAACCAAAAAATTATTTAAAATAAGAAAAATGTACTATTACTCTCCAATACCTATAAGTAGCCACCTATACTATTATTACCTACTTATATTAAGTTATAACATTTTAAAAATTAAATTATTATTAATTAATCTTAATCGTTAATCAAATAAAATTCCGTAAAAACTTTTACCTACGCGAGTTGCAACAACATTAAGAATTTTTTTAATTTGCATAACATTTGCTGAATCCCGATAAATATTATTTTAAATATATTGTTTATTTTGGACAATTATTTAGGTATATATAAGTAGGTAATAAAATAAAATATGGCATTTCTAAAGTCTAGATCGCATAAAATAATTCTGAATTTTATAAAGCTGAAGGGAGCCTTTTCAGAAAAAAAAAACTCTAAATTTAATTTCCATTTTCTAAATTTAAAATAATTATTTAGGTAGATACAAGATTTCATATTATAATAATATATCATCAGTGAATACGCAGACAATTATCTATAACACTCAAATGTCGTTGGGTTATAAAAAAAAATAAACATCAAAAGTTAAATCAAATTTATTCTAAAAGTTCTAATTTGAAAAAAATGTTTTTAAAAAAAAATTACTTCTCACATCAAAGTACCTACTACGGTACCTGATATTATATAGTCTTACGAATCATGTCCCGTCGTGCTGGCGTACGGCGGGTCGGCGTAACGTTCACGATTCGGTGTCCGGATGGAAACTGCGGCGGCACCCTTCAGGAGGGAAAGACGCGCTGGAAAAATCGGGACACGAAGGGGTAACAACTTTTGTATCCGGTGGTGACGGGGTTTCCCGCATGTAGCGCCCGCGTAGTACGCCCGCCGCCATATACACGCTCACCGACATTTTGTTTCCCTTCGTCCTCTCTATTTAATGTTGTGCTCTAGTATACGAGATGGACGATATAATGTAAGTTTATGCGTTTTATGTATATAAATATAATATATTGTGCGATTGATATTAATATATAATAATATATACCTACCAACACTTTACAGGGTATATCTTAAAGCGTTTGTCCCGTCCCGTAACCTTATTACTATAGTTAATATTATTAACAAATTAATATGATTTAGAAGCCATGGTTTTCGAATTTAATATTCATACTGTATGATATTATTATGTTATAGTTCACCCAGACTAGAAATAAAAATTCATTTAATTTTTGTTTTTGTTGTAGACTCTACTATGTAGAGTCTCTTAAAAACCCGAGAAGGCCAAATGTGTACATAGACCTAATTTATGTTGAAATATAAAAATGCAATTACGTATTTCCATTAAGAGTACAAAATACTTAAAATAGATTGGAAAGTTTTAAGAGGACGTTATGCCCGCATGTGTCGTCTCCGTCTTACTTACGCTAATAGGGAAAATTTTACGTTCATAAAATTCAGTTTTACTCTGTTCTTTTTAATATCCGAATGAAATATGAATTGACCAAAAATAACATTTAAAGGCATGAATATTTGTCAGGGCCCCACATAAATGTTTATTATATTTTAATATTGAACCAAGTTATAAGAATTTTAAAATTGTATATTTGTTGTACATTTACACTCAAGTTCATAGGTATGCTTGTTTTTTTGTCAATACAAAACATGTTTATACTATAAATAGGTACTTACTTACTTAATCTTTAAGTTATGAAATTAACTATAACTACTTGTATGAAGAAACAAAATGAAAAAAAACGTTAAGTACTCGGTATTTTTTACTTCAAAGAAAATGTATGAATGATAAATATGTATTAATAAGTAACCATTAGTTGTATATATACCTAGAATGAGAATCAAGTAGCTTTTACATTTTATTAGTTTCTATGGTGATAAAAAAAGTGTTACGCAAAGTCAGTTAGGAAATAAAAATATCTGTACCCAGCCCAAAAACATATTTATGTTAAAAAAGTAATTACCTATTGAGTATTGAGGGGTGTAGGTACTAGGTACGGATCCAGGGGGGCCTAGCTGGCCAACCAGACAATAATTTTCAAATTCTTTATACAATTCTATAGATCCTGATTACCTGATCCTACTATATTACAATCGCACAGATATGTGCAGTTTGATAATATAATATAGGTGCCGTAAGAGCGGGACACTTTACTCCAAGGGCTAAACATTGCACAAAAAAAATATTTATTGATATCAATTGTAGCACATTACGATTTCGAGATCAGAGATTGTAGTTTTTTTATATTATTCTTATTAACATTACTATTTTTTTCAAACATTATGAACATCAATCTATTAGTTTGCCTCCAAGATGTATGTCATGAAAAAAATTGTTTTCGAAAACACAAAAACACATAAAGGAAAAGTTATCCAAATCTAGGGGATTGAAATTTAATTTAAAATGTATTGAAAAAACACTTTAAGTCAACTAAAAAAAAAAAAAATTATATTATGTATAGGTTCAAATAAGTTAAAACACAAGCACTAAACATTGCACCAATAGTTATTATATGCATTAAAGTAAGGTAATTTTAATCATTGTGCAATGGCCAATGTAACTTGCAATGTATTTTAAGTTTTAACTTTACTCCAAACTTTTGGGAATAAGTAAGTAAGTCACTAGTACGACATTCGGATTTTTTTGAATTGTTCTTACCTCTCATCATCTATACATATAAAACAACGCGAACAGGTAATTTTTATCTTTGTTATTGAAGCTATAGTATAGGTTCAAATTAAAAAAGAAATATATTTGGAGCTAAGTATCCCGCTCTTACGGTATTATACATATCTGTGGACTGTAAATCCAATATTATATATTATAATTTAAAACATTTTAAATTAAGAATAAAGTGTATATTGTAATTGTATTTGTGTTGTAAAAAATGTTTGCCCCTCCCCCCCCCCCGATCTTTGTTTTGTATCCGTGCCTTGTAGGTACGCTATACCTACCTTAACAAATTCCTAGGTATGCCACTGAATACTGATATGGTACTTAATATTCTAAACTTATAACTACATAAATTATTAACTTATGACTAAATCATATTTGTTTAGCTTATAAATTAGGTAGGTAGGTAACTATACTGTCTATACTAACAGTTAGGATATTGTTAAAAGCCGATTGGCTTTAACTCTTTGATAAATTTAATTAAATAAATTACACTTTTACCACAAACTGTATACCTACCTTTAGTACTTAGTGGCCAGTGTATACCCACCTATAGCCAATGGTAGGCAAGTTAATGAAAATAATTAAAATTTCAATTAAATGGCCTTCAGTTAAGTGAAAAGTTAACGAAGAATAAAAATTTAACTCCATAAGTTTAAAGTTAAGATAGAAAATAAAATTAACTTAACTCAGGTAAAAAAAATGTTAATTTTTTTTAAGGTAAAATATTTTTAAGTCATAAACTACCATAGTATTTTGTTATACACAAACATCTACCAAGACAATTAACACTGTGTAATAAATTATATATAATTCGATAATAAATTACCAAAATCGTTAAAAAGTCGACGAATCAGTATTGCCTAGTTGATTACGCACCACTCGAAAAGAAAATTAACTTAACTGCACGCCAATGATAATTAACTATAAAAATTTAAGTTACAACAGTAAAAATTTTAACTGAAAAAGATAATAAGTTAAAAACAAAAATAATTAACTAGTTAAGTTAAAAGTTTAAAAAAATTAACTTTTTAACTTAACTTTAGCTTTTTAACAAGTTAATGCCCACCTTTGCCTATAGCATAAATATTATAAATATGCCTACTTTGGCACGGTTCCATGTCTTTACGCCGACGGTATCAACGCCGACGGTATCTACGCGGATAGCATATCGACGCCGACGGTATCTACGCCGACGGCATTTACGCCGACGGTACCTACGCCGACGGCATCTACGCCGACTAGTATCTACGCCGACGGAAAAAATGCCGACGAGTATCTACGCCGATAGTAAATACGCCGATGGTATGTTTTTTTACAAAACGAATGTGTTTCTATGGGACTAATATAAGAATAAAAATTAACTAATATGAAACTGAAAATTTTGGAAAATTAATTATGTTACTAAATAATTAAAAATAAAATACGTAACTCGTCGTTGCCTAGTTTTTTTAATAATAAATATTTTTGGCTCTGAAAAGAACCTTTTTATGCCCTAAAAAGGACATTTTTTAAAACGACGAGTGCCCCATAAACTTGGCCATTTAGCAAGATTGGGATTGAAAATTATGAGCATTTCCCTTCAAATAATCGGAGGTGTCGCGATTCCCATAGATTTCAACGATTTCTTTAATTGGCAATGCTGTGTCTCGATAACATGGGTATGTGTTTGTCTTCTTTGATTTTGTCCGTGGTATACACAAAACCTTTATTGATCAACTGTTGGTTGCCCTTCTGGCTTAAAACAAATTCAAGTGGCATGGTTGCTTTTGACTTCTTACAAAACCGAATGTTAGAATCGAACTGACCGACGAACCGGCCTTGGAAGAATGCTTCCTAAATTTAAGCTGAGCCTCTGGAATTGTTACGAGGCATCGTTGAATGATCTACCCAAAACTAACAACGCGTTGAAGGCTGGCATCGAGGATTCAGCTCTCTTTTAGGAGCAAATCATCCATCTCTTTGGAAATTCATTGAGGGTCTGCAAAATTAGCAGAGCCTAAATGAATTCCAAATCAACCAGTACATTGCTAGATTACCACCAGGCACCAGCACAGAGACGACGGTGTTATCGAGACACAGCATTGCGAATTAAAGAAATCGTTAAAGACTATGGGAATCGCGACACCTCCGATTATTTTCAGGGAATTGCTCATAATTTTCAATTCCAATCTTGTTAAATGTCCAAGTTTAGGGTCCACTCGTCGTTTTAAAAAATGTCCTTTTTAGGACATAAAAAGGCTCTTTTCAGAGCTAAAAAATATTTATTATTAAAAAAAACTAGGCAACAACGAGTTACGTATTTTATTTTTAATTATTTAATAACATAATTAATTTTCCAAAATTTTCAGTTTCATATTAGTTAATTTTTATTCTTATATTAGTCCCATAGAAACACATTCGTTTTGTAAAAAAACATACCATCGGCGTATTTACTATCGGCGTAGATACTCGTCGGCATTTTTTCCGTCGGCGTCGATACTAGTCGGCGTAGATGCCGTCGGCGTAGATACCGTCGGCGTCGATGCTATCGGCGTAGATACCGTCGGCGTAAAGACATGATACCGTACAGTGAATCAAATAGACCATGTACTTATAGATACAAGATTTAGATCCAGTATAGCGGATGTGAGGAGCTACCGAGGGGCAGACTGCGACACGGACCGCTTTATAGTCGTCTCCAGGTTTAGACTCAAACTAAAGAAGAATTACTCGACTGGAAAGACGGCAGCCAAATTCAACTTAGAAAACTTAAAAATCGATGAAGGAAGGGAAAAATACATACAAGCAGTTGGAAAAGAGTTATTAGAGAGACGACAACATGAGGCCACGGATAACTGGATTATGGTACAAGAAGCCATAAAAATAGCCGCCAAGAACACGATTGGAGAGACAAAAAATCAAAGAAAACCCTGGTATAATAATACATGTAAGAACGCAGTAAAAAAACGAAACGAAGCAAGATTAAAATACCTCAGTCTCCAAACGCAAGAGGCAAAAGAAACCTTTGAACATGAGCGAAGAAAGTGCAAAGGCATTATACAAAAAGAAAAAAGAACTTATATGAACAATGTGTTACGTAGTACTGAACAAGATTATTCACAAGGAAAAATTAGACAATTTTTCCAGAAGACCAAAAGATATAAGATATTTAACCCAAGCTTGAAAGCTATTAGAGATAAGGATAATAAAACAATCTTAATGGATCCCCAAGAGAAAACAACTAGATGGCGCGAATATTTTGAAGAATTACTAAACAGTGAACTACCTGAGGTACCAATACCGGAGTGGACTGGTCATACAGCTGATGCAGTAGTGGAAGACCTATGTATAGAAGAAACTAAAAGAGCCATCAATAGCCTAAAAGATTGGAAATCTCCAGGATCTGACGGGATACCAGCAGAATTAATTAAGTACGGAGGCGAGGAATTACATAAGATTATTCATGAAATCTGTAACAAAGTTTGGAAAACAGAAGTGCTGACAAATGATTGGAAAAAAGCCATAATAATCCCACTATATAAAAAAGGTGACAAACTCAATTGCAACAATTACAGAGGAATATCTTTACTGAACTCTGCATATAAAATATTCTCAAAGATTTTGCTAAAACGCCTTGAACCAATAGCCGACAAATGCATTGGAGAATACCAGAGTGGCTTTTGTAAGGGTAAGTCGACAATTGACCAGCTAACAATAGTGGGGCAATTAATAGAAAAAAAATACGAGTTTAGACAAAACATTTGGCAAGTGTTTGTCGACTTCAGAAAAGCATACGATAGCATACACCGCGATAGTCTTTACAATATTATGCAAGAATTTGGTATCCCGAGGAAACTTATCGCTCAAACAAGGATGTGCATGAATGACACGAAATATCAAGTGAGAGTAGACCAAACGTTGTCCGAAGAATTTGAAGTCAAAACTGGGTTGAAACAAGGGGACTCGCTTTCACCACTATTATTTAACATAGCATTAGAGAAAATAATACGTAGTGTAAAAAATAACAACCTGGGAACCAATATAGGTACCACACAAATTGATGTACTAGGATTTGCTGACGATTTAAACCTAATTGGTGATAGCATGGAAATAGTTGAACAGAATATAAACACACTTGTAGAAGGTGCTAAATCAGTCGGATTAAAAATAAACCAAGATAAAACGAAAGTAATGGAATTACTTCCCAATGGGGAAGAAAGCGTGGTTATCAATGACTATACTTTTGAGAAAGTTAAAGAGTTCAAGTATATTGGAACGACGATTACCAATAACAATGATTGGAGTACCGAAATCATAAGTCGTATACGCAAGGCAGAGAGGACCTATTTCGCGTTACATAAATTTTTCAAATCAAAATTATTTTCCAGAAGGACTAAGATCAGATTGTACATGACCATAATAAGACCAATGATTACCTATGGTTGTGAAATATGGCCCACTACCATACAGTTAGAAAAAAGGCTGCTAGTTTTTGAAAATAAAATATTGAGGAAGATTTGTGGTCCAGTGTTTGATAGTGAGCTAAATAATTGGCGTAGAAGAAAAAATACTGAACTAAGAGATATCACTGAAGTTCCACTATTAACAAGCCACATTAAGTGTCAAAGACTCAAATGGTTTGGTCATACCATGCGGAAAACAGAAACCACTAATACGAGAGCAGTGATGGAGTGGCAACCGACAGGGAAAAGACCAAGAGGGAGGCCTAGAAAGCGATGGATGGATGGAATAAGAAAGGACTTAGAAACATTGGAAGTGACAAATTGGGAAGATGGAGTTCAGGATCGTGATTATTGGAGAACGGTGACGGTGGCGGCAAAAATTCTTAAAGAATTGTAAAGCCAAGAGAAGAAGAAGAAAAAGAAGAATGTGCCGGAATCGCTGTGGAAATCGTCACAATTGCCGACCAGCACCGACAGTCGCCGAAACGCTGTGGTTGGTTGAGTGGGAGCGATTGAGTGGGAGATGCGCGAAATCGGACGAGTTTTGGTCGAATAGCAGTACCGATTACGGAGTAAATAACAAATTTTTTTTTTACGTTTTTAACAAAAAAATTAAAAATATCCTCCGATTTTCTGTGTAAAACCACCTTGGGTAGCATAGGTAAAATGTGATTGCTTCAATAACTAAAAATACACATTTAAAAACAAAAAATTAGTAAAAAAAAAAGTAGTTTTATGTTATTTTTATCGAAGATACCATGATGTTTTAAAAAATCAATTGTTTTCCAGTTTTTTTTTTAGTATAACTTCCGTAATAAAAAATAGTGACAATTTTTTCAAACACATTCAAATTCAGTGCTTTAAGACACTCATTTTGAAAATAAAAATTTGAAAACGAGCTTGGGCCGTGAAATAGATTCATACCTATTTTAATATGAATAGTGAAAACAAAAAAATTATAATAATAAAAGATGTTATTTTAAAACTAAATTGTGATTAAATAACTAGCCAAATTGTCATTGGTTACCAATTATGGTATTTGACTCGCTTTACTCACCTCAGAGCTCGATAAGTAGACTATAGTAGACAGAAGTGGTTTGTTGTGTTTACCGTATTTAGATATTTAAATTTGAAAGAAATAATTAACAATTAATCAACTATCGAATTCGAAGAACAATAATTCTTGGTGGATTTCCTCTACCTAGCAAAGGTATCATCAAAAATAGTTTTTGGTAATTTTTCCTTGAGATTTTAGAAACTACCATAGTATATAGGTAGAATTACACGGGTTCTTATGGGGGATATATTTGCTACACCTGTTAGGATATCAGTGTAGCCTGTATAGAGATAATAACCAATTATATAACCACAGAATGTTCTGTGGTACCGTATTAACTATTGATACTATAAAGATGCTAATTAAATAAAATCTTTTTATGCTCAAAATCTAAAATGACATCACAGATATAAAATACTATATTTTATATCTGTGAATGACATAAATCTTGTGAAAACCATGGAGGTAGGGAAGTATATAATAATATATTCATCAGAAATATTAAAAATATACTTAATGTTTATGAGCTTTTAAGTCCTAAATATGTGTGCATAATTGAATAAGATATATTTGTTTTATATTTATTATTTTAAGAAAATTAGTAGACTCATTACATTACATTCACCTAAAGCAGTATATTAAGCTACAGTCCTAAATTAAATATATGTATAATTAATAGTACCACATCAATCATAATGAATTTCGTAGGTTTTCTTATTTTCATTAGCTAGAAATTGGGGATGGGCATTAAACAAAAATTAATAACATATATCATAGTTAATAAAATCTAAACAAATATATTTTTAAGTACCATGCATCAAATCATAATATAATAATAGACTACATAACTATGAAATAAGATAATTAAGTATGTATACATTTATTTATCTATTGTAATATCACAACATAATCAATAAAAATCAGTAATTGCATAAAATACATAATTTAGTTTATTTTATATTATTGACTTCAATATTTTGAAATAAAAATAGGAATAAAATAGGTATGTTAAACAATTTAAAAATATTGTTAATTGTTCAAGTGTTCAAGTGTCATCTATAACAAATTGTAAAATACAAACTATTTTTAATAAAATGCTTTTCATTGTATTTAATCAAATAATCAAACTATAAGCCAACTATGTTGATAATAAATTGATTTAATTACAGTAGAATAGACAGGAATAATTTTCCATGGTTAAAACATATTGCTCAGCTATTATATAAAATTAAATAATAATAGTTTGATATTGTATAGATATAAAATTAAAACTAAAAATATTAATAGATGAGCTTAATACAACTTATTAAATACTTTGAATGATTATGAAGTTTAAAATTCACGTTCTGGTAATATAATTGGTGCCACTAATGTCCAAACATAAAGCCCAGCACAAACCCAACAAGATAATATCTTAATCCATGTAGAAGCATAATCTGGATGAAGGTTGTCTAAGCTGGAGTTAGGTCTAATAGAAAATAAAATTAGATAATATTAATACATGAATAACATGACAGATTCACAAAATCAATATACTACAGAAATATACTATTTATACTTACGAATACCAATTTGTGAGTGTCATCATCAGAAATAAAGTGGCCATTGCAAATGTGAAGTGATAAAATGACCATGAATAAGCAACTCCTTCTTTTTCATCATCAAATAGTTTACCAGAGTTATCATCGTTGTCCGATACAGGTCCTCCTTCAAGATCACTATCATTGCCTACTACAATAGTTAAAATACAAATATACTGTATATTTAAGTATTAAACACTAATTAACACTCACTTCTTTCAGTAGAAGTACTCATGGAGAATTTTGAGGATGATCCTGTTTTTATAGCCGAGTATAGTACAAATAAAACAAAAATGCCTATGCTGATGAAATTTTCTGAACCCAAATGAACTTTAGAACCATCTGAATTGGACAAACTCAAGACTTCTGACAAGCTCTTATTACATTGAGTTTCTAATTAAAAATTTTAATTAATAAAAGTTGTATATTCCGATTTTTTTAATAACAAATGAATAAGATATACCTGGACCACTATTGAGTGCCGACCAAGTAAGATACACTACATACAAGCTAACAATAGACGATTGCAATAACCCTGATTTTTCATGAACACGTTGTACACATGAAGTAATTGATATCGAACTAATAATTAAGCATATTACGACCGTTAATATGATGAAAAATTTATTCAAAGCACATCCATTTTCCTAAAAAAAAATTGTAATACTATTTTAAATATCATGAATCATAAGAAATTAAAATGTACTAATCAAAATATTTTTAAATTTATTTACAAGTGGCCACAATTTTAATGAATGCATTGTTTGTTGAATAATAAGTAATTAAAAAATTATATCTAAAATTGATTGCAAACACATTTCATAAATATTTACTTATGTAATAAAACAACCAAATTGTAATAATGAATAAAAGATAACCTGATTTTTAATTAAGTGTTTTTGATTTATTGATAGCTTACCTATAACTGAATAGTTTTAAACAAAAGTTTACAAAATGTTTAAAATATACCTATATTTGTTCTCTTGAAAAGTTAAAACACGACATCACAACTCATAAGTAAACGTTTTTAAATATTTATCATGGACATTTGGTTATTATAATATGTATTATAAATGTAGACTGAGTAGTGTTACTACTAACACTAAACTACAAAAGTTTGAATACTGATATGATAATTTAATTTTGTTTATTTTTACCTGGGTAAAACTGTGATACATAAAAATAACTCCAGTAATTGCTAGTCCATATGATACAACTGTAGTAAATAGTAACGCAAAATACCTAAAATTAAGAAATTCAAAATTTATTTTAAAAAGTAATTATTTGATATTGAAGTAGAACTTTCAACTTGCCATTTTTTATCTTCAGTTTGTTCCCATTTGTCCAGCCATGATTCAGCCAATGAATGAGCAGAATCTAAAACTTGTACAAACTGGAGGATAAGATAAATGAAACCTCCAATCATACCACAAATCATCCATATATGACTAAAGCTTCCTGGCGCTATGAAAAATGAACCTACAATACCAGCAAACACAATGAGATATTTCAATCCCCAAAATCTAATAAAACAAAAAAAACATGTATTATTATTTTCCTATACATGAACTACAATAAAAATGAGAATAAATTTCAAAATGTTACCCGTTTTGTATGGGGGCTCTTCCATCTCGAGAATTTTTCACACCCATCATAATAAATGACAAGAGTGTAAAGAATATGAACATGGCAAAACAAATTCTATACACCGCCATGTAGCCAACAGCATTTTTACAATCAATTGAAACGCCAGATATAGTACTGACATAGTTACTAGTCAAGCCAGAGTTGTGATCACCCTCACAAAATGGTACCTAAACATAAGATGTTGATAAATTTTACCAAGTAAAAGTATTCAATACAAATAGTCGAATCACCTTTTGTAAAAATGATTGTAGTCCAGGGGCCAATGTGATACAACTTAAAACGATAGCTACGAGTAACATGAGGCCGTACATCACTTTTGTCGAAGTAGAATTGCCGCAGGACGGGCAACACGCAAAGAGGGAGCATGCTGCTTGACCGCAACAACATGCCAGCTTAAAAATGTAAAAAAATAATGTATTATGATTTTAAGATAGGTGAGGTACTGCGCACAATAATGCTCAATAATTAATAACACTCACTTGACCAACTGTGCACAATGAAAATAAAGCACCCATCTTCGACGACGGTTGTTGTTTGAGTTTCAAGCGAAAGTCGTATCCCTAGTAGAAATAAAATCAACAATTATTATTAATGTCTGGCCTACTCCGGAGACCACCGATCGTAAACAACGAAGTGTATGTCGGATTGATTTCTTTGTTCCTAAAGTGTTCAATAATCCACAACTTTTGTTCGATACTACAACAATAATAATACTTATAATAATATTTATGTAGGAATTATTTACTTTGTGATGTTTAGTAATAATCACGGTAGGCGATAAGGTCATATGGAACATGGGATATCAATTTAATTGGAGGATAAACCGAATAATCTCGAATTTTGGACCAATCAGAAACACGAAAAATAGATAATAATAATGAGTTTACTATCCTCCATGAAATGTCGGGAGAAGCACACTGATGCCCATTTATAGCTGCTGCCTGCTTTGGTGTACAACTTTACTGGTGTATTACAGTCAAGGTTTTTAGATTATAGGTACCTTGTATTACAGCCATAGACATATTAATATGTCTATGATTACAGCACAGAACAATAATGATTACAGTAACGTCGTAGTGATAGGTAGTTTTATTACTTTGTTACTTTTTAGTGTAGATACTAGATAGTACTATCTACAGCCACAGTCATGGCTAGACGCTAGTGTCTAACCAGTTGTAGGCAGTACCTATAAAATATAATATTGGCGTTCGCCTATTCACCATTCACTATTCGGCAATTTTTATTCCCGCTATGAAACTATCCATTTATATTTAAATATTATACATTATTATCCCTTCCATCAATCATCAACATGTTATACCTCCTCGCGTACCAATAGAAACAATTTTTTGTCATAGTATGAAAAAAAACATTACGACATCCGAAGGTCAACCACTCAAGTGATCTGGTGGTCGCCTTTTGCTACTTCAATAATTATTAAAGTTCCTGTATAAATAGGTATACAAACTGTTATGGCGTTTATTTAACTATATTTTGTCTATTAGTTAGGTCGATGGCTAATTATTAAATCATTTTATATTGGTTTATTATATTTAAAATTGTTTCTTGGTAGGTACATCATAAAATCATAATTTTTTTGTATTTAAATTTTAAATATTGTTCATATTACACATAATTTAAAATCAAATCATAATATTTTATAGACTACCTATAATTAGTATTGAAAACATGAGTCTCACAGACACTGTTGGCAAGTGTGCAGCTATTGCAACTATTGGAACATTCTTTGCTCCTGTGTAAGTACCTACATAATTTAATTTAAAGTAATACTTAGTATTTTCCAATAATTAAAATCGAAAAAATTGACCCAATCACATTTTGAAGTCTTGTTACAGTTACCTATATGTTTTAATTTAAAATACCTGTATCCTCTAAATTTTCTGAAAAAAAATTACTCATAATTATATGTTTTAACCCTTTTAGTGTACAAACCTACTATTACGTCCAAAACATTTACACCATTCCCTGCTCCAGACGTACTATTACGTTCCTGTATTTTAAAATATTATCATTTGTCGGTGACTATACAACTAAGGAAACCCTAGATCGCATTATTTGAAACTTGAAACATCTCAAAAAAAAAAAATTTTTAAAAATAAACACCTATTTTATTTACCTAGAATACACAGGTTGCAGTGCATACATAGTGTAGCAGTGAAAAGGCAGTAAATAGCTTACTAAGATGAATTCTTAATAGTAAAGTAATACTTTATTTAGTTATTTTTATGATGATTTTCTTTTTTTCATATTTTTGTTCTTATTATACTCAATGTTGGGTAAATTACTTTAGAATATAAATAAAATTGTTCCATTAAATATTTTTATTTAAATTACATTGGCGTTACCCATCTTTATTTTTATCACGTTATTTTTTCATTCAAAAAGTTGGGCACTACAAATAATGTTACTTTTTTTAAAAAATAATTACAAAATCAGCCCATAATAAATAATTAATAGTAGGTAGGTACATTGTTAATAACTTAATGTTATACAAAAACAAAATGTATAAGTATTAATCCCTGGGATCTTTAACAATATTGTTGATTATTATTTATTATAAAACCATTTGGAATCGTAAATAAATTGTATTGATTTTTAATTTACTCAAATATACTAGTCCCTAGTTTTTGTCATACATTCTACATTTATAACTTATTTTATTAACGTGGAAGAATATACGTTACTTCATCAAAATTACTTTTAAAATGTAATTTTGTTACAATTACATTCATTTAAATAAAATATAATGAAATTACTACAGCATTGCTGCAAAAGTAACTTTGTTACAGTAATTTGTAATTTGCATTACGTTACTACCCAACACTGATTATATTTGTTTAAATATAATAGATATATTGGTAATAGAAAAAAGTAAAAGGCGTCTAAATATAGTTTTATTCAATATACTTAATCAATGGTTATACTTCATACTTGAATACATTTTAAGAATTTAGATAGACTACCTATCAAAATGATACAAAAATATTTTTATACACCTGATTTCATAGTTTTTTGTTACCTTTTGAGTACTATGAACTAGTTGATTGTTTCTCCATCTTACAGATGTAGATCATACTTAGTTTACATTGAGCAGAATACATTTTATGTTACCTTTAATATAATAATATATGGAGATTTAATATTATTTTTCTTTAAAACTAATTGGGATCAGTGGCGCACATTGGAGGGTTCAAGGGTAGCAGTCGCTACCCCTGATTTCTCGGTAGGTGGGTGGGTGGACCCCCTGGCTCCAAAATGTTTAAATCTTAAAAATTCTACTACGTATAAAAATATTGAAAATAAACTATTGAATAATTATAGAATATAGCCATTGCCTATTAGCCTATTAGCCAATATAGAGGTAACCGATTCGATATGCTACTCCTATTTATTTTTGAGGATGCCACTGATTGGGATATTGGAAATATTAAGTTTATTAATGCTTAATAATAGTTATTATTAATTAACAAGACCGACATTTTATGGGGTACATTTGTACATTTTATGATTTTATAATTAAATAGGTTGTCAATAATTTAAGTATTCTAAATAAACATTGCAAAAAAAGTTTAAACGTTTATCTATTTATTATTATTATTTATTCTATTCTGTGGTTGAAAGTGAAGTGCCAAAAAATACTTAATCTACAACTTATATAATGATGTCATATTAATTATATATTAATTTATCATATATTTACCTATATTGAATAAAATTAATAAAATAACCAAACATCATTGTTATTAATAGTCCATCATAGTGTCATACTTAATAAAGTGTACCTACTTGAAGATTATTTATAATTGTGATTTGTGAACTGAAAAGGAGTAAAAGATTGTTGAATTTGCTGTGCATCATAATTTATAATTATTTTATAAGTTATAATCAGGAATGGGATTTTATAACATTTAAATTGTATACATTTTATAATATTCACTTAAATATTGTGAAATATATAACAATAATAAAATACAGCTATACAAATTTTTAATTTTCAATCATATAATTTAGTGACTGATTGGAATCTTGAAGGACTATGAAATAATGACATAATTAGTCTGTCAACAAAGCTGGAGTGTAATAATTTAGGTTTTGTTAAAAAAAATTGAATCAATGTATTAGTATGCGATTAACAATAATTGACAGACATTTTCATTAGTTTATTAAATATGACAGCTTTTGATTAGAAAATAAGATAAAATGTTAAAACATCTAAAAAAGTTTCAAAAATAGTACTCTAATGTTTAAAAATTGTGGGTGTCGCAATGATATTATTGTGAATAAATAAAGTAATTTATATTTAACCTATACCTATACGTGGAACTTTGTTTTAAATTTTTTATTCTTAGCTACAAAAGTTGAACAATTTATACATTTTCAATTTTATAAATTTCGTCAACATTTGAACTTTAAATGATTATAAAAAAAAATGTGCCAAAGTATTTTTAATATTTTACATAATATGCTATTGTAACAATATATCAGGAGCCTTGTATAAAATTTTTACTTTTTTTTATCCACAAAAAAAATTTTATTGATATTCATAGAAAAAAAAAACTAAAAATATTTATAGTTAGTGTCATCATTGAGTGGCTTCTTCCCTCATATAACTCATGTTTTTTATTACTCTTATCTAATTTGCTTATTGTTCTCTGAATAGATTGTAAATATCTTGTAAAAATAAAAAAAAATTTAATTTAAAATTGTCAGTAAACTGATCAAAATAAGTGAAAATATTTAGAAAACAAGTGAATATTCAATGTTATATAATTTGAACTTCAAACGCTCATAAAAATTTAATTTGACTTTCTTGTAGACATTTTTTTTGATAAAAGTATACAAAATTATGAAGAGCCTTGTGTTACATTTTAAATACTCAGATTAAAAAAAAAAAAATGTTTGAATTATGAATTTTCAATTAAAAATAAACTCCTCTTAAAATCTAAAATTGCAAAATACTCCAAAAATTCTATTGTATCATAAATATAATTTTAAGAATTACATTGCTAGTTTTTAAGCATCTTGCCTATATCAAATAAGAAAATACTAGTAAATCCGTTGCCAGGGTTATGATAACATATTGTTTATTTAATAGAACAAAAGTAATTTAGAATAATATATTCTACTCAGTGAATGCATATAAATTAAAAAAAAATATATAATTGATGAAATCTTTAATTAATATCCACCATAAAATTAAAATATACCTAGTCAATAGATTTACTAGTTTAGATTTAAATGCTGCTAATTATATTTTTTAAGGTATATCTAAGTAGCAAATATTTAATTTAAATAATATTTAGTTGTACTTGGTAAGGTTATTGGTATTAACTAATTTACAAAATTAATTCCAAAGCATGCACATGTCTTACACATTTAACAAATATGTGGGCACTGGGCTTAACATAATTATATTATAGTAGATGACTTTGACTATCTATAATTCTATTTTAATATTATAATTGTTTTGTTTAAAAACCTTAATCAATAGTTTAAAAAAAACGTCTAGTTGTAAATTAATTAGTCTAGAATGTATTTATATTGCATATTATATATTCATATAATCATATACAAGGTGACTATTTTATAAACTGTTTAATATTTATTAAGTAACTGTTTCATATTCTGCTTTGGAATATGAAATTAAGACTATGTTGTCATTCAAAAAAGTAAATACAAAAAAAAAAATATAAGGATAAAGCATATTTAAAAATATGACTTTTTAATAAAAACGTTGTTTTTTTAACAAATTGAAACTATGTAAAACAATATTTTCAAAAACATTAATGTTTTTTAAAATAATGAGTGTTTTGCGGTAAAAGAATCACCTTGTATAGGTACATAATATATTATGTATTAATTTATTCAAGTTACATAATTTTATATTGATATTATATTTAGTTTTAAAAAAAAATTATATTTACTAACCTTTTTCTATGCAGTTATTAATACTAAACGTATCTTATTCTCAATATTTAACCTATTATAACCTTAATAAAACAAGACAAAAAAACGTACAAAAATATATTTATTGATTAGCTTAAAATTCTTAAAATTGAATAGTTTATATTTCACTGTTTCAGTCTTATATGTCGAGATATAATAAAAAATAAAAGCACCAAGAATGTTGATCCTACACCTTTTATTGGAGGTATGGCTATGTAAGTATTATATTAATTGTTTTAATTTATTTGTTCATCTAATCACTGTAATTTAATTTGTTTAGGTCTATACTTATGATCAAAAATGGATTACTTATGAATGATCCTAATATTATACCAGTTAACATTTTTGGATTTATATTAAACTTGATTTATTTTTTAGTGTTTTATTTTTTTACTGCTGATTCGGTAAATATATTACTGTTATTTTTTCATAACTTATGTTTGTCTAAATATTATAACGATTATATATTTATAGAAACCATTATTGTCAATGTTAACTAAAGCTACATTATTCACTGGTGTACTATGGGGATATTCAACAATTGAAAATGAAAAACTAATTGAATACCGTTTTGGAGTTATTCTCACTGTATTAATGTTGGCACTTATTGGATCTCCTTTATTTTCTTTGGTAAATTTATCTAAGTACCACATATTTTCCTAATAAAAAAAAATAAAAAAAACAAGCATGATTATTGTTAATAATTAGGTTGTTATATAATTTGATAGGCTTATTATTATTTATTTACATAAAATAACGTTCATGTTTTTTCTCATATAACATTTTTGCATAGTAAATTATAAAGTTAATTAATTTGAAATTAGAGAAAAATTAAATAGCAATATTTTTAATTGTTTTATTTTGTAAATAGTTTTTAGAACCTATGTTTATATTTACATATTTATTCTATAATCTGTACCATCAGTAAATTTTATACTCTGGCCAACAAGGGTAGAACGCTGTACCTCAGCAAACATTTTTCCAGTTTACACACATGGCAGTATGTCATAGACAGAGAAAAATAATGCATCTTATGTTTGAAAAGTTGAAACCGATTTCTTCTCTTGTAGGCTAAAGAATAAAACACCTATTGAATATCGGCTATTAGTATATTACTTATATAGTTATATGTGATGATTTATTTTACAGAATGATATCATTAAAAATAAAGATGCATCAATGCTACCTTTTCCAATGATTGCTTCTGGAAGCTTTGTTGCATTCTTGTGGTTAATATATGGATTGTTAATAGACAACATTTTTATTAAGGTATAATAAAAAATCCTATTTCGATATGCATTTATACTTAAGTTCTTTCTTTTGCAGGTTCAAAACATTGTAGCTGTTATATTGTGTTTGATCCAATTAGGATTAATATTTAAATATCCTAAACCGGAAAGCAAGAAACTTGATTAATTAACCTAGTTATCAATTTAATGTAGCATTTATTTATGTGTACTGTGAGTAACTTATGTATCCTTTAATATTATATTAATATAATATCCTTACATTTCCATTATTTTAAGTACTATTTTCTGTACTTAATTAGTCATTGACAGCTTTAAATTCTTAAATTCCAAAATTTTATTATCAAAGTAATAGATATTAATTATGTGCCATTTTTTGTTTTAAATATTATTATATTTATTAAATATTATTATACAAGTTACAAATAATCAAAATCATTCCAATAAACTAAATTAATTTAGTTACTTATTTCACTGTTGTTAAGTTGTTTAAATTATTGTGATCATAAATAAAATGTTGGATATTAAATGTCTTGTATTACAATTAATTAATTTGTTCAAACAAAAACTCATATAGGTATTCTATACAATAATTTATTTCTGCTTGGTAGGTACATGTTTATGTTGTTTTGTATCTTTTTAAAATTAAATACTGAGGTTGAAGTAAGTACCTACTCAGTAGGATTTGATACCGACCAATCTAGTGTGTTAGTTGTCGGTTGTTGGAAATTATTGTAATAATTTATTAATATATTAACTACACTTATATGTTGTTAAATAAATTATTTAAACACATTTGGTAAACACTTTTCACGAAACAATTAAATTGAATTAATTCTATTTTAGTTATTCTAGTTCTAGTTTTATAAGTCTATATGTATATAACGCACCTTAAGAGAACGTAACACTGGAATTTAAAAATGTTGCCTCTGTTTTGAGAGAGCGTAACATGGCAAATTTATGCTCAGCTGACCACGTTTAATCTCGTTAGTTTAAAAATTAGAGTGAAACGACCTATTATGAAACTTGATGATAAGAACATTATCTGTATTTGTATAATTGTAGTTTTTTTACAATAATTCAGTTTTTAAGTGAGTTATGTGCATATTTAATTTACGCTATATTATATGGGTAAGCTAAAATTGCTAAAAAAATTGAGCTAGATTACAAAAAACACACATACTGCAAACACAGAATATATAATCATGATATAGAAAACTACTACTACTTTTTTATCATGTATATAATGACCAGATTATTTCAGTTTCATACTAATTACTAGGTCGATTCACTCTACATTTTAAACTAACAAAGCTAAACATGATCAGTAGAGCCATAGTGGAGTGTAAATTTGGTATATTGTTACGGACGTGTAAGACGGAGACAATAAATGCCAGTGTTACGTCCTTATAAATATTTTATTTTATTGATTTTAAACCCGGGGCTATATGAGCTGTTAAAGGAGTTATGAACTATGGTATAGCCATAGAACAGTAGTATAGGTAAGGTTGGTACGATAAGGTGTTGTTACAGTAGAAACACGTAATAAGCACGTTGTAAGCAAAAACGTGTATGTGTCGCATTTGCCAACGCGCTGTGCCAAACCACAATTTAAATATTTATTAAGTCCAAAGTTGTTTAATGCCTTAAGGGGATTCGATACCCTGATTTTCTGTTTTTGTCTAACACACACGCGACATAGTATTTTAGACTGGTTCTTTGCTCAACATGGTACTACATACCAATTGATCTAATGAAACGATAAAAATTCTAAAAACAAATTTGAATTTGTCGTCAAGTTTACTTGAAATCGACTTTCCCACATTTTTGAATTTTTGATTTTACTTCTCCAAAAATAAAATACTACAATTTTAGATTCTGAGTAGAACGATGAATGTATTGATTTTACAATGATGTGTGTTTTTATTCTTTGTTTTTTTATTTATTTTATTTGAGTCTGTGTACCGTGTACGATAACTGATAAGTAACGATAAGTAGTAGAACTAAATACTAATGCTTCGATTTTCAACTTCAGTCTCTTGTTCGAATGGAAAGTGAATATCGACATATCGTTGGGGCATTGGGGAGGTCAAAATTTAAAATTCCCAGTAATTTTCAAAAGCGCTAAGAAAAACAAAAGAAATACGGGAATTTTTACGCAAAATCTGTTTTCGAGAAAATCGATTTTGGTTTTTGGTGTAACTTTAAAACAAACGACTATAGATAAGTGAAATTTTCACTGGTTGTTTATATTTCCATTTTCTATACACGATAACATTTTCTAAATATTTTGATTTATTTTGAACTGTTTAGGAACATTTTCATTTTCCAAATTATTTTAAGTTAAGAATTCGTAAAAATTTTTCTTTTTAAATCTAAGGTTTTAAAATGTATTAAAAGATTCCTCATAAGTTTGTCTACCTTTATCAAATAAAAAATGTCTAAAAGAAAGTCAAATTAAATTTTTATGAGCGTTTTAAATTCAAATTTTTACAACATTGGATATTCACTCGATTTCTCATGTAGCGATTTCCTTATTTTTTTGTAATTCAAAAACGAATAACTGTAGATACATGAAAATTTCACTGAATGTTTATATTAGCATTTCCTATACACCATACAATTTTTAAAATATTTTGACTCTTTTTGAGCTGTAAACAGACATTGTCAGTTTTCAATTTTTTTAGTTTTTTTTTTTTTCTATGAATATCAATAAAGTTTTGTCTGTTGGGCCAAAAAGTGTAAAAATTTAATAGAATTCTCCTGATATATTGTTACAATATCAGTTAAAAAATATTTAAAATACATAGGCAAATTTTTTTTTTATAAGCATTCAAAAATCGAATTTTGACAAAATTTATCAAAATCTCGAAAAATATCAATCATTGTAATTAATAAATTATAAAATGTTCAGTTTTTATAGCTAAGGATTGCAAATCCTATTGTAGGTCATTTTTTTGTTTAATATCATAGATATGTACGTATATGTCTTATACCTAGACTAGCTGACATACAGTCTCCCCTCAGAATCGTTTTTCTTATACAATGATATTATATCGTTGAATTCAAATTTAATATCATCCATTATACAGTGACCCACTTGTAACCTACTGTACAGCAGAGCGACACCCACTTGCCCACCTTTTTATTAATTTAACTTGTTGATTATTTTGTATGAAACGTTTAATATTTGAATTGCAGCAGGTATCCCTTCAAATTTAACACAATCCATTTCAATTGTGTAGGTACTAGGTAGGTACATAGTGGAATGTTTCAATGTTTGGAAAGTTGGACCAAGCAGAAATATAATAACCAGGAATCCTAAAATATGTTAAGATCGTTCGAACTATAACTTTACTGATAAAATAATCACCCTTCTAATAGGCATACGCGTAGTTTAATATATATTATCTCAACTTTAAATACGATGTACGACAAGGTTGTGTAAGTTTCCGCACCACCTGTTGGCTGTTGGATTGTTGAATGACAAGATAATATAATATCATATCGTAATTATAATTAAAATAGTTAATAAATTTAATAATACACAATTCGAAAAAAACACAATATTCATTATTCACTTACGATCGTCATTTAAAAGATACAATTCAACAATATATTAAGAAATTAATTTTCTTTTAGCGCTATAAGAATGATCGTCATATGAATGAACATTTAAAACACTTGTATTATTTAGTAAGGATTTTCTTATTATATTACCTACCTTCACTCGACAACAATTGATGAAACTCAAGTTTATTTTTTTTATTTTTAGTAAAGAAACGTGGTTGTTTTTCAATATTTTTTTTATGTTAATTGTATTTATATCTTCAGTTTGCATAGGCTTTGATTCGTTTGTAAGTAATTCAATAATTTATTATAATATCTATAAAATATTATTAAATTACTGAATAAATATTATGTTAGTTAGATAGTTATGCTTATGTTACTATAATAACATTATTTTTATAACAATATTTGTGTACTGTAATAATAATAATATCATTACACAATTGCTATCTGGGTATTAGTTCGAATTTTGAAAATATTTATCAAATTTAAAATTGTATTATATAATTTAACTTTTATAGCTAAAGATTGAAAATTTAAAATAATGTTCCACGTAAATAGGTTGTACATTTATACTGTACCTATTCTCAATGAATTGTGTATTTTTAAATTTTAAATTACGATATTGTGTTTTTTAATAACTTATTAACTTTTAATGTATTTAACTATTTTAATTATAATTAATGTAATAAAATATAATATTATAATTTAAAATGAAAATTATGTTATCGGTTTATCAATGTTATCACATTTTGATAACTGCAAAAAAGGGGCTAAATGTAGGCAATATTATATACGGACACAAAACATTTTTTCCTGCGAAGATCCATTCGTAAAAATGCTCGACTTATCTATATACTATATACTATATCACTAACCACTAACACCAACTACCAACAGAATTCTTTATTCATCGACTTCCATTTAAACCTGCTTCCAAGACGCCTCATAATACATATATGATATATATAACATAGTAGGTAGTTCAAAGGTAGTGGACTGCAGGGTGGCTTAGCAAAACCAACGAGTGCAGTGCGTGGTGGGTATAAGTGTGTAAATTGGTTTATGAGTTTATGTATTTATGTGTATAGTTTTACTGTGTGAGGTTTCTGGTAGTATAAAATATGTTGCTGTATAATAGTATTGGGAATTCTAATATACATACGGGCTTTTCTTGGGTGAAAAATTGGACACATACTAGTTGCGGACGAATTATTCAGGTTAGGAATTATAATATAACAATTGCGGACACGAGTTTCGTTGTCATAATACTAATTGCGTACAGAGCTTTTTTTAATAAAAACTACTTTAGTTGTGAACACAAATATTTCCCTTCACCACTTTTTCAGGACTTATGACAAAAGCTAAAAAAAAAATGTTTTAAAATGTTGTTGAATTATAGATTGTTTTAATTTTGTGGAAAAAATTGTTTATAAAATATTTATAGATTATCGTCATAGTTTTTAAAACAGCCTGTATATATGATATTCTACTGAATTCACCACGTGAATATTGTAACATTATCCCCAATTAGTATCTTATATTTGTGTCCGCAATTCGTATGTTACCTTTTTAGATTACGTCCGCAACTCACATGGTTTTTGTCACTTTGTCCGCAATTCGGAAACACAGGACAAATTAATAAAATAGGTAGGTACTAGGTACGTAAATAAAGATTAAAAGATACATGTAATGGCATTCTGACTCTATAATATATTATATTAAAGTAATAATAAATAATTGCCAATGATATAAGAATATTATATTGTGAATAATTAGATTAGATTAGACAGCTATTTGAGCTGCTGCAGCGTAATTACTAAGTTCAAGTTATAGGTAATGAGAGCGTTTTTAAGTCTATGATAATATTGAGGGTTACACCCTATAAAAAAGGTGGGTAAGTGGATGTCGCTCTGCTGAGTATGCTGTACAGTAGGTTACAATATCATTGTATAAGAAAAACGATTCTGAGAGAAGACGGTATGTCAGTCTAGGTTTAAGACATATTGTATACATATAAATGGTATTAAAAAAAAATTTACCTGTAATAAATTCCAAATTAATCATATCACATTATCACAATATCCATTAGGTACTTATAACATGTTATACATCAACATCAATAACAAACCCTGATACTATCATAGATATATAATAGTACACTTTAGAAGTTTCAAGTAGGTACCCACGAATAATATTATATATAATCACAACAAAATAACTAGGTTTTTTAATATGTAATTTCGTCCAAATTTGAACATAAATGACTATAAAAATAAACTGTGATAGTATATTTTTTAGATTTTTCGGTAAGAGAATTAATTACTTACGTGGAATCTTGTTTTTCATTTTCAATCGTTAGCTATAAAAACTGAACATTTTATAATTTATTAATTACGATGATTAATCATTTTCGAGATTTTGAAAAATTCTGTCAAAATTCGATGTTTAAATGCTTATAAAAAAAAATTGTGAATATGTATTTTTAATATTTTTCAACTGATATTGTAACAATATATCAGGAGCCTTGTATTAAATTTTTACACTTTTTGGCCCAACAGATAAAACTTTATTGATATTCATAGAAAAAAAACTAAAAAAATTGAAAACTGAAAATGTCCGTAAACAGCTCAAAAAGAGTCAAAATATTTTCAAAATTGTATAGTGTATAGGAAATGCTAATATAAACATTCAGTGAAATTTTCATGTATCTATAGTTATTCGTTTATGAATAACAACAAAATAAGGAAATCGCTACATGAGAAATCGAGTGAACATCCAATGATGTAAAAATTTGAATTTCAAACGCTCATAAAAATTTAATTTGACTGTCCGGTAGAGATTTTTTTATTGATAAAGGTAGACAAACTCATGAGTAATCTTGTTTTTGAACTTTAAATGCTTATAAAAAAAAACTGTGACTAAGGATTTTTAATGCTTTTCATCTGCCTTTGAAACAATATACTAGGAGCCTTAGAAAATGCGAATATAAACATTCTGTCAAAATTTCATGTACCTACGGTCATTACTCATTTGTTTAAGAGTTGCATGAAAAACCAAAATCGAATTTCTCAAAAACAGATTTTCCGTAAAAATTCCCGTTTTTCCTTAATTTGTATGTTTTTTTCCCTGTGCTTGTGAAAATTATTGGGAATTTAAAATTTTGACCTCCCAAAAGTACCAACTAGATTCACTTTTCCATCGAATAAGTTACTGAAATTGAAAATCGAAGCATTATTTCGACTACTAATCGTGTACACAGACACAAAAATAAAAATAATAAAAAAAAACACACATCATTGTAAAATCAATACATTCATCGTTTCACTCAGAATCTAAAATACAATGAACCCAGTTGAGTTTTTCACACATGATACGTAGGTAATATGGATAGTGGATGTGTTTTATAATATATTAGAGGCAATTAGGGTGTAACATATGATAATAATATTAATAAGAAAACGTACACAGAGATTAGTGCCTAAATATACTATATCAATAATTCAATACGTAATTTTAGCTCACTCAAAGGAGAAATTAAAAATTCGATTAACGCTGTTCAACGAATTTTAACACTAGGTACTACATAATATTATTATAAAAAAAGGTGCTCTGCTGTACAGTAGGTTACAAGTGGGTCACTGTATAATGGATGATATTAAATTTGAATTCAATGATATTATATCATTGTATAAGACAAACGATTCTGAGCGGAGACGGTATGTCAGTCTATGTATAAGACATATTATATACATATCTATGGTATTAAACAAAAAATTGACCTATAATAGGTACCTATAATAAATTACAAACTAATCATATCACAATAATATCCATTAGATACTTATAACGCGTTATACATCAACAAAAACCGTGATACTATCATAGATATATAATAGTACACTTTAGAAGTTTCAAGTACCCACGAATAATATTATTCAATCAAAACAAAATAACTAAAATCGTAATTCTAGGTATAAGGCATATTATATAATTATCGATGGTATTAAAAAAAATTGACCTATTATAGGTACCTATAATAAATTCCAAATTAATCATATCCATTAGGTACTTATAAAACGTTATACATCAATAACAAACCCTGATACTATCATAGATATATAATATAGTGGACTTTAGAAATTTCAAGTACCTACCCACGAATAATATTACACAATCACAACAAAATAACTAAAATAGTTATTCTAGGTTTTTTTTTATGTAATTTGGTCCAAAGTTGAACTTAAAATGACTATAAAAAAAAACTTTTAAATAAATTTTAAATTTGATAAATTTTGTCAAAATTCGACCTTTAAATGCTTATAAAAAAAATTGTGCCTATGTATTTTTAATATTTTTCAACTGATATTTTAACAATATATCAGGAGCCTTGTATTAAATTTTTACACTTTTTGGCCCAACCGATAAAACTTTATTGATATTTGTAGAAAAAAAAACTAAAATAATTGAAAACTGAAAATATCCGTAAACAGCTGAAAAAGAGTCAAAATATTTTCAAAATTGTAAGATGTATAGGAAATGCTAATATAAACATTTTGATTTACAACAAAATAAGGAAATCGCTACATGATAAATCGAGTAAATATCCAATATTGTAAAATTTTGAATTTCAAACGCTCATAAAAATGTAATTTGACTTTCTTATAGACATTTATTTCTTGATAAAGGTAGATAATCTTATAAGGAATCTTGTATCACATTTTAAAATCTTAGATTTAAAAAGAAAAATTTTTACGTATTCTTAACTCAAAATAATTTGCTAATTTTCGTGATTTTTCCATATTTTGTCAATTTTTGAACTTTAAATGCTTATAAAAAAAAATTGTGACTAAGGATTTTTAATATTTTTCATCTGCCTTTGAAACAATATATTAGGAGCCTTCTATTAAATTTTAAAGCTTTTGCAACCAACAAATAAAATTTTATTGATATTTTTAGAAAAAAAACTAAAAAAAAATGGAAAATGAAAATGTCCCTAAACAGTTCAAAATAAATCAAAATATTTTGAAAATGTTATCGTGTATAGAAAATGCAAATATAAACAACCAGTGAAAATTTCATGTATATACGTTCATTTGTTTTAGAGTTACACCAAAAACCAAAATCGATTTTTTGGAAAACCAATTTTGCGTAAAAATTCCCGTTTTTCCTTAATTTTTATGTTGTTTTTCCCGGCGCTTGTGAAAACTACTGGGAAATTTATACTTTTGACCCCCCAAAGTACCAACTAAATTCACTTTCCTATCAGAAAAGCTACTGATGAAGAAAATCCAAGCACTTTTACTGTCCTAAAACGTGATGACAGACACAAAAAAAAAATAAAAAACACAAATCATTGTAAAATCAATACATTCATCGTTTCACTCAGAATCTAAAATATTTATAAGGACGTAACACTGGCATTTATTGTCTCCGTCTTACACGTCCGTAACAATATAGCAAATGTACGCTCCACTATGGCTCTACTGATCATGTTTAGCTTTGTTATTTTAAAATGTAGAGTGAATCGACCTAGTAATTAGTATGAAACTGAAATAATCTGGTCATTATATACATGATAAAAAAGTAGTAGTAGTTTTCTTTATCATGATTATATATTCTGTGTTTGCAGTATGTGTGTTTTTTGTAATCTAGCTCAATTTTTTAGCAATTTTAGCTTACCCATATAATATAGCGTAAATTAAATATGCACATAACTCACTTAAAAACTGAATTATTGTAAAAAAACTACAATTATACAAATACAGATAATGTTCTTACCATCAAGTTTCATAATAGGTCGTTTCACTCTAATTTTTAAATTCCAGTGTTACGTTCTCTTAAGGTGCGTTATATACAGTGAAAATTTCATGTATATACGTTCATTTGTTTCAGAGTTACACCAAAAACCAAAATCGATTTTTTGGAAAACCAATTTTGCGTAAAAATTCCCGTTTTTCCTTAATTTTTATGTTGTTTTTTCCCGGCGCTTGTGAAAACTACTGGGAAATTTATACTTTTGACCCCCCAAAGTACCAACTAGATTCACTTTCCTATCAGAAAAGATACTGTTGAAGAAAATCCAAGCAATTTTACTGTCCTAAAACGTGATGACAGACACAAAAATAAAAAAATATAAAAATATAAAAAAAAAAAAACACACATCATTGTAAAACCAATACATTCATCGTTCCACTCGGAATCTAAATATAACAAACACAACAACATATTTTAAATAATACAAAAAAAATTGCCGTAAAAAGTCAGATAATAATGTGTGTGTGTGAGCCGTGAGGCCAGCCGGCGATAGTCTGTGATGTGTTTGTCAAGGACATGAAGACGTTATAGGCACGACAATATTAAATTTAATACAATAATTATTTTACTCGTCACGGGGACGATGTGAGGACAATTTTCATTCTCATCTAAAACCAAATCGTCGAAAACCTCTGGTCACTGAATTTTCATCCATCACTCCCACAGATCACAATCTAAGCCAGGGGTCGGCAATCAGTTTCTGAGGGGGTCCGGAGGATTTTGAAAAAAACTTTGGAGGTCCAGAAAACCTTTTTGTTTATCATGCTATTTTGGGTCTAATGGTCTAACTACAGAGAAAAATAAAATTTTTTTTGTCCATTAATTTCCCTTCCTTGGTCCCTCGCCAGTTGCCGACCTTCTTTCTAAGCGTTAGCTACTTTATCTAATAATTGTAAATCTATAGCACCTACCTACTTATATATTATTAGATATATCAATATATGTGACTACAAAAAAAATACTAAACAATATAATATTATATACATGCGTATATTTACAAAATACAGAAAATTGTCTTACTTACCTACTTGGTTTATAGGTACAAAGTTTAATTTGGCTGTGCTGAAATAATTTCTTACTATCACGTGGACTAATTAACTTTTCTTTATTGTCCAATTGCTATGAAATATCGAGATTCGAGGTACGTACAATATTATTTGGGATCTGTGTTCTGATAAATAATAGCTTTTGTTCATTTAAAATTGCATTCATTGTTGGTGTGTTCACCTATATGTTTATAAAACGGTGGAATGATGTATATTGAAAATAAAAAGAACAATTCATTTTGCAAAAACTTAAAGAAAGTAAAGAAAGTTAAAAAGAATTTTAGAAAACTTAAAGAAATTACAAATTAAAACGGCAATCGGAAAAATTTAATATTATTCGCATGAAAGATAAAACTGTGGAGTATAATATAATTTAAATATTTTTTAATCAAAATTGAAATATAAACATTAATAATAATTAATAAATAAATAAATTTAATAGATTGGTTTCTAGTATCGATTAAAAGAAAATTAATAACAGACATATTATAAGGCCAGCATAGTTTTTTTTTTTATAATAGGTAATATAAAATATGAATAAATACTAATTGTTTATAAACGTTTTATATTATTATGTTTGTAGCCAATTCACAATTATAATAATTGATACTAAGTAGGTATAGCACTACAGCCTTTCATTATAGCCAGGGCTAGTGAGTAGTACCTAATGTACATTTTCATGACAATTTTATAATTTCTCATATTAATTTCTTATCAAATATAACTATTGATATTATATAGTTATTAGTTATAGGTACCTAGGTTTAGTATATTTAGGGTGGATCTCCAGATGCGGCTGATATGCCAAATATCATATGTGGCCCGGTTTTTGAGGACCTCCCGACGGATCACCAGGAGAAGGTCGCCGCCCTAAGCGAAGCTAAAGAGATATTTAGACTCTTTTATAAAATGGTGGAAGACATCCTCACACTAAAGGAGATCGAGGAGAGAGCTCGGAAGGCCGCGGATAATTCGGATATTGGATGAACCCCAGAACGGGAATTCGAGAGTGGTGGGCTCACGAAGAGGATAGGTTACCAGTACGAGTATTCAGAACGACTGACCTCGGTCGGTCCGATGTGATCTTCGCAGCCAGCGATGCATGCTAAATATACTGTGAGGGGATATAATGGGTTAGTCCCGACTATACCCTTGTGGATGTAGCTCTGGCTGCTTGTAAAAATATTGTGAGGCATCATGGGGCAGTGGTATACATACAATCACCTGCATCGGCTGCATCAGGTGAGGAAAGTGTACCACGTCCCATACGAGCACAAAAACAAAGTTGTGAACATTTTTTATTAAATAAACGATGCTGCATGGGAGTTAATCAATGTGAAAACAGTTCGGCTCCCATGTAGTGATTTAACATGGGGGAAAAAAAGGTATAGTATATTTAACCTAAATAGTTATATTTAAACTGTATTACTATTTACATATTTCAATATTATACTATTAAACATAATATAGGTAATGCAAAATACAAATAAATTTATCTCGGCAATAAATGTGCATTTTTATCTACCGTAAGAGCGGGATACTTTGCTCCAAATATATTTCTTTTTTAGTTTGAAACTATACTATAGCTTCAATAACAAAGATAAAAATTAAAAATTACCTGTTCGCGTTGTTTTATATGTATAGATGTTAAGAGGTAAGAACAATTCAAAAAAATCCGAATGTCGTACTAGTGACTCACTTACTTATTCCCAAAAGTTTGGAGCAAAGTTAAAATACATTGCAGGTTACATTGCACAATGATTAAAATTACCTTACTTTAATGCATATAATAACTATTGCCTATTGGTGCAATGTTTAGTGCTTGTGTTTTAACTTATTTGAACCTATACTTAATATAATTTAATAATATATTTTTTTTTTTTTTAGTTGATTAAAAGTCTTTTTTCAATACATTTTAAATTAAATTTCAATTCCCTAGATTTTGGATAACTTTTCCGTTATGTATTTTTGTGTTTTTGAAAACCATTTTTTACATGATATACATCTTGGAGGAAAACTAATAGATTCATGTCCGTAATGTTTGAAAAAATTAGTAATGTTAATAAGAATAATATAAAAAAACTACAATCTCTGATCTCAAAATCGTAATGTGCTACGATTGATATCAATAAAAACTTTTTTGGAGCAATGTTTAACCCCTGGAGTAAAGTATCCCGCTCTTACGGTATGTTATTAAAAAAATTGTATTTTTACTTTAAGTATAAATGTTAAGAGTATAAACGTTTTCATACATTAATTGATTTTTCCATTTTTTTTTAATTTATTAATTGAGTTATTTCTACTTTTTATGATTAGTTATAACTTAAGTTATTACTTATTAGGTACTTCTTACTTCTTACAATGTACTTAGTCTTAACACAAGACCATAGTAAGCCAGAACTATTTATAATTGATAGATATGTTTTATTTAACATATATTATAGGTACCTATATTATACTTTAACTTATTATATTTTAACTTAAGACACCACTTAACGTTTTATAAGTAATTTCGATAGTACCCTAATTATGATTATGCACCCCCCCCCTAGGGCCTAGATCGTAATTTCCTTATTATAAAGTATAAACAATATGCCTAATGCTGATTTGTTTTTCAATTTCTTTATCATATTTTATTAATAATGCGCATTCAGTTAATTTTATCATTGTCATTATTTACTCTAAAATTACTACCCTCTGTACTATTCCATATTTTATGTCATTATTTGATACTGCAGTTACTCTAGTGCCGTTTGACGTTGCAATCTAATAAATATAAATAAATAGTTATAGTTGTTTCTTAGTTCATTTTTCACCACTAAGTTATGTAAATTGTAAGTATACATGTACATCGATTACTGCCGGAAACACGAGTTAATACATATATTATACATCGGCACCCCACAGCTCATCATATTGTTAACCAACCTAATCTCCATCACACGATATTTATATAAGAATATTAAAGAAGAGAATAAACGAAAACCCAGTCCTTTCGTTTGTAGCTATACGCCTGTACCATTTGTCCACGTAATTATATAATAAAAAATGTAATACCCATATAGAGTGTAATATGATCAAAACAATTTCTCAATTCTGGATGTCTGAATTGTATTTATACCTATTTAGTGTATATTGAATATTCATGATGTCTATACATAATATATTATATACCTATATTACTTCTACAGTTCTACATTCACTTAAAAAGCTAAAGTCTTCCCGCAAAACGCGCATTCGCTTGTGTCATAAGCGCAGCTTAGCCCCCAAAAACGTGTAATAGCCCCCTAAAAATAAATTATTCAATTCTTTCCTAAAATATTAAAAAATCTTTAAAATATTAAAATATCTTTAAAAATTAAACTGAATTAAATTAATACAAAAGAAATGTTCTCATTTTCTTTTTTTTGGAAAAAAATGTAATTATTTATTTTTTTTAATTTTTATTTAAACTTTCTTTTTATATTGGAAAAGTAATATTTTATTTCAGGGATATAATATAAAGGTATTATAAGCAAAAAATATTATTGTTTGAATACTTTGAAAATTATAATATAAATATTAAAAAATAAGGTATAATTAAATACTTGAGTAAATAAATAATTGATTTTGTTTGCATGATTTTTTTATATTTTTAAGTGAACATATATGGTGGTGTGGGGCCATCACCCCCGAGGATTACTTTTCATGTAAAAGCCCCCCTAACATTTCAGCCCTAGTTGAGCCACTGATTACAGTCACCCACTATATATTGTATTATTATATTATAATGTCATTTTTTCATTTATTTTGTTAAACTTTCTAAATTCTAATGACTGATATTCCGAGAAACTAAGGTTATTAGTTATTACCTACCGATTTCAAACATTTGATCAAATTATCAGTTGGCAGTTGTTCAATTTAATTTTTCATTCATCACAAATAATTCAAGTTGGTTGTCTACGATCTACCTACCTATTTAATAATGCATTTATGTAATACAATATTACATTTGAAAAACGGTTTTTTAAATTTATATTACCTACATAAACTAAAAAAAAACCAACTTCTACTTTAACTTAGTTACTAGTCTCGCCAAACTAACTTCTAACGAACTAAGTTAGAAATTTGATCTGCTTTAAAGTAGTTTTGGAGTGTACTTAATTTTTATTTCAGCAAGACATTAATGGGTGTTTTAAAATTCAATCATTAA
The DNA here is from genome assembly GCA_949089665.1 of Macrosiphum euphorbiae. Classification (NCBI taxonomy): domain Eukaryota; kingdom Metazoa; phylum Arthropoda; class Insecta; order Hemiptera; family Aphididae; genus Macrosiphum; species Macrosiphum euphorbiae. The sequence goes on from CARXXK010000001.1 coordinate 116,512,147, forward strand.
TTAAATTAAATTAATTAAATTTAATTTAAATTTTAATTTAATTCAATTGTTTCAATCATTCTAAGCGGAAATCTTAGGATATTATATAAATTGTTTATACTGTAATAATTAATACTTGAAGAAATTTTCGAAAATACATTGAATAAATACAATATATAGGTACATAAATAATATATTATTGTTATTAACTTATAAGTAAATACTGACGTTTCGTGTGAATAATAATGCAGTTAAAAATAACATAGGTACAATTAGCCTGAATATATTGGAAAATATATTATTCAAATGTATAAAATAAGTTAGTTATGGACAGTACCTAGCTAATATCTATTATCGATATTATAATAGGTACTAGGTAGTGTAGTCACTATTTTTTTTTATAGTCATATATTCTGTGAAGACTGATTCAGATGTGCTTATATTCGACGCTTTCTTATCACATTACACCTGTTATCAGAAAGTTTTTGCATAATCGCATTTACTATTTTACTATATTATTTTGTCGTCCGACTGTCATTTACTATTTTAATCTAATAATTTATTATAGGTAGCTACGGCCTACGGTTAAGGACCAAGTGCAAAGTATAAATTATTACCCATCGAAAAATGGACTGAATTAAATGTCGTTTCGAATAGACTGTTCCTATTCGAAGACTCGCGCAGGCGTTTAAATTGAAAATGTTGACCACGAAATGAATTGTTATGGACGAGCAACAATCAGTGTCCGAAAGCGTCGAGACAAGTTCCATATGTGAAGAAGAACGGGCAAGGAAACTATTCCAAGCCTGTGATGGCGATGGCGACGGTTACATTGATAGGTGAAAATAAAATATTATTATGGTTGTGGTTTATTGTACCTATTTGTCTTTCATTTCAATGGTCGGTCTTACTGGCCAAGTAAAGATCTCAGGAGTAAGAAAAATAATGATGGATGTGATCCATCGATGCTACAATGTAATCAAACTACCAATTCATTATTCTGGCTTAATGTATTAGTTTTATTAATCCTGGGCGTTAATACGATATTTCCTCCTAATAATGCATCCTTCTAAGAATTTCAGAACATGTAAGACATCCGATTTTATTGATTTTACAGTTTTATAGATTCATTTTTTAAATCCCCCCTCACCCTAAAAAAATGTTACTTATTAATTAATTATCTAAATTGTGATTTGTTTTCTATATTTCTAGTCGAGATCTACTGACCATATGTCGTCAGCTGAATTTAGAAGACAGTGTTGATGACTTGATGAAAGAATTGGGTGCTGATAAATCTGGTCGTATATCTTTTGATGAGTTTGTTAGACGTCGTTTGGAATTACGGACAGAAATCAATGCACTTCGAGTTCATATCTATGACCCATTGCCTGAATACTTGCCTACCAGTAGTGATAATAGTTTGGGTAAGATTTATAAATATTTGTTCAATAAACCATATTATTTTTAATCAAACCTTATTATTTTTAATTAAACCATATTAGGAGCATTATCTGGTGGTAAACATGAAAGCTGGGAATTTGATAGCGGAGCTAGAGACCTAAGCCCTGAACCGAATTCTATTCGTATGCAACATCTGCTACAAACAGGAGGATCAGCTAACTCGGGAAATTTACTACATCTTGCAAATAAGGTAATAATAACAGTATATTTTTAAATTGTATTTATCTTATACAGTTATAGGTAGGTATATCAAAACTAATTTTTTTAACCAATATTACTTGTTAGTTGCATTTAGCTGCATTGAAGTCATTGAAAACTGAAATATCAGATTTAACTAAACAATTGCAATTGGCCAATGAAAAAAATGACATTCTTGAATCATCTATAAATCAAATCAAAGTAAAACTCAGACTTAATAAATATTTATAGATATATATGATTATTAAAAATTATAATATTATAGGTACCTAATATTTAATAATAATTTGATTACTGTGCAGGTTACAACGGAAATTGATATAAAACAGAAATATGAAGAAAGAATAACTGAACTGCATTCAGTCATTGCCGAGCTTGCCCGTAAGTTACAAGTTCAAAGGTCTCAAGTTATTACTGAAGAAATAGAAGAAAGCCAATCTGGTAATATTATATTAAAAATTTAGATTTATGTGAATTATTTTTTAAAATATTTATATTTTTTTAGAAATTGATGGACAAAGTATTGAAACATCTTCATTTATTCAAGAGTCCATTGTTTTATCTAAAGAAGTAAGTACAAAAGATATTTTACTTTTCAAATTATCAGAAACATTAGAAAACAAATATTATATTTCTTTCATTTACTTTAAGAATAAGTCATAGTAAAATAAATAATATAATATACAAATTCATCAATATTTTTGGTATATAGTCAATGTTATGTTTTGTAATAATTGTGCAATTCAAATAAATAATTATAAAACATTTTACTTATGAATTATTTTATAGGTAGGCAGTTAAAAATTTGTACATTTTATATATTTGACAAAATATTTTGAGAGCTTTGAATTTTATTTTTATAGGTTTTACTCTGTACATTATGAACATTTTTAAATTAATTAATCTTAAGGGTTCCTCTTCTTTCATTTTTTCTACTTACCAATTTTATGTTCATCAGAGTCAATTTTGAGTTGTTATAGTTGTTATTTTTAGTATTAGGGTAAATTATCTGTTATATGAAACTAAGTAATACATTGTGTTTTGTGTTGTTTTTCTTTTTGTGATATAACAATTTTGAAGAGAATTATGAGTATATAAAAAACGAGATAGAAAACTACAATTTAAAAATGCAAAACTGTCCTTAATTTATATTTTGTATTAAATTTTTCTTTTTAGGGCGACAGTGCAGCTTGTTTTGATGACCATGAAACCAAGAATCATATAATATATACTGATGTACATACTAAATTGGCTTTAAAAGATGAAGAGTTAAAGAAAACAAGACAAATTTTGAAAGAAGTAACTGATGAAAAGGAAAAATTAGTATTAAAGGTAAAATTTTATTTATTTATGAAACATAATATTGCTGTTCGATCAGTATAACTGTATACTGATATACAAAATTATAAGGAATATAAAAATATAATAACACTGATTGTTTTTAATTGGGAATAGTAAAATATTTGTTGCCTATATAAATGCCAGAAAACAAAATTAGCAAGTGTCTTCTAAAAAAAGTGAAAACTTATTTTTTTTTAAATATCTTCAACAAAATGTATTTCTAGAAACCATTATTATATCTTAATCATTTATAATAGAACAGGGGAAGGCAAAAATTGATTATTATTATTATTATTATTATTATTATCACCTTTTTTTTTAAGTGACCATAAATTATGAAAAGTAGATAAAAACTGAGATATATTATGAGCATACGGCTATTTATTGGTCAATAACGATTATTCAATTTTATCTGTTGATATTAATTATTAATACATACACTTTGATGTTATTTATTATTAAAAAGTCGCTATGCTGTACAGTAGGTTACAAGGGGGTCACTGTATAATGGATGGTATTAATTTTGAATTCAATGATATAATATGATTGCATAAGAAAAACGATTCTGAGCGGAGACGGTATGTCAGTCTAGGTATGAGACATTTTATAGACTTACCTATGGTATTAAAAAAAAAATTGTACCTATTATAAATTCCAAATTAATCTTATCACAATAGTCATTAGGTACTTATAACTTGTTATACATCAACAACAAACCATGATACTGTAATAGATATATAATAGTAGCCAGTAGTAACCAAAATGCCGGGAAAATTTCGGAAAAAGCTGGTTTTTTCCCAGAGCCTCGGAAAACATGGAAAAATTTTAGAATATTAACATAATACATTTCCGAAAAAATCCTAAGTTTTCGGAAAATTAAAAAAAAAACTGAATTTTTGGAAAATTAAAGAATTGTATTTACGCTTAAAAATTATAATAATCTATGTAAAAAACACCATTTTAAAAAATAGATAAGGAAACCTGTCATGGTCATTTCAGTATTTCACATTTTACAATACGGTTATCAATGTATTATCGTATTAAAATTTAAAATCAAACTATTAAAAATATTAATACGGATATTTAAAAATTAAATAATATTAATAACTCATAAGAAATAACTTCATAGTAAATACTTAATAGTTAGTACTTTAGTAGTTAATGTTACAAATTATATTTATTTATAAATCAAGTATAGAATCCTCTAGATTTATCCACTACCGACTTAAAGTTTTTATATGGTATGTATATAATATTATGTCTATAAAATGATATCAACTATCATTATTTATTAGATTGTTTCCACTATAGATTATTTTTTCAGTTCTTTAGAAAAAAAAAACCTTTTTTTTAGAAATTTTGATCCCTAGATATATAGTAGTTTACTTTAGAAGTTTCAATTACCCACGAATAATATTATACAATCACTACAAAATAATTAAAATAGTTATTCTAGGTTTTTAATATGTAATTTCGTCCAAATTTGAACTTAAAATATGTGTGAGGAATCTTGTATTACATTTTCATATCTTAGATTTAAAAAGAAAAATTTTTATGAATTTCTAACTCATTTTTGGGTATTTTGTCAATATTTGAACTTTAAATGCTTATAACAAAAAACTGTGACTAAGGGTTTTTAATGTTGAAAATGTCCGTAAACAGTTCAAAATAAATCAAAATATTTTGAAAATTTTAACGTGTAAAGAAAATGTATAGAAAAATTTTTTTTATTGATCTTTAAGCCCGACATTTATTGCCATTAGCTGTTTGTAGGGTTGTATTGTGGTGGTGGTAGGGTTTGGTATGGTAAGTTTTTACACGGGAGTGTTTGTGTTTAGCAGAATTTTTAAGTGGATACTCGTAGGTATCTGCCATACCCGTATGGGGGATGGCGGCCTCATCTCCGGACCCGGGGACTGCCCGATGAAAAATGCCCCATGTATAGCCTGGATCGCACCGGTACACGTCGCAATTGACGCCTTAGTCTGCTTAGCCACTCCGTCCCCCAAATATAAATATATCAGTAATCAAGAGCAATAAAGACTTATTAATTACAATCTTGTAGTTACAGGATACAGAAAGCAGTTTTTCATCAGGTCCAATGTCTCCATCTCGTTTATTAATGGAAACATCTAAATTAGCCGAAAAAGTAAAACTGCAAAAGCTCATTGAAGATAGTGCAGAAGCCAACCTTGAAGGCACTAGTGTATGACTATAATGTTTTGTCTTTGGTTCATTTATTTTAATTATTCTATAAAAAAAAAAATTTGAATTTTAGATTTGTCAAAAGGCTATAGCTGAACGTCTTGCATCAGCTGCAATTTCTGATTGTGATTTATTAGAATCTGGAAACAAAGAAGTTTTAATGTGCCAAGTTGAACAATTGCAAACACGTTTGGATCATGTCCGTTCACAAATGGCAGTTCTTGAGCTTATGTTTGAACAATCAGCTGCTCAAACTGACAAGTAAGGGTTTTTACATCATATTTTTGTTATATGATTACTTGTATTTTAAAAAAATATTTTGTTGTATACATTTAAGATTATATTTAATATTGGGAAAATATGAATCAAATATGATTGCACTAAAGTTAGAGGTAGAAACAGGCGAAGAAATAATGAACTGTTATTCATCTTTATTGTCCATTTACGATGGTTCAGCAAATGAAGAAGAGAAAATGTGATTAATGTTTTTTTACTTTTTATATTTTCTGTAAAAAAATATTGTTTGACATTATTAATTTGTTTTGATTGAATAGGATGAAAGACGAAATCATAGAGTTGTTGCATAATTTAGATGAAGAAAAGAAAAAAATTGGATCCACAGTAGTTGCTTTAGAATCGTATCATTGTGAGGAAGAGACAATCAAACCTAGAAGCCGTAATCAAGTAACTCGTATTGATTTAGAAATGGCAGTTCTTGTGCAAGAATTGATGGGAATACGAGAAGAAAAAAGTGAACTTCAAGAACGTTATGTAGCATTGCAAAAACATAACTGCGAGTTAGAAAAACGTTTGGCCGAGTGTGAAGAACAGTCTAGAATAGATTTAGATACAATTCAAGCATTAGAGCGTCAGTTGTCATCTGAAGACTTTGATAGTACTGCCGGTGTAAATGTTAAGTTACAGAAACAGTTAAAAGATGTTACAACGGCATATCAACTCGCAATAAGAAATTCTGACACTAGACATAAGCAAAATATTACATTAATTGAAAAACTCCGCAATGAAAACACGTGAGATTATACAACTTAAAAGTTTTTATTACAGTAAATTATAAAATATTTATTTGTTTTTTAACCATAGAATACTTGAGCGTAATTTGGAAAGGGCTAAACGTAAATCCCAATCGCGTTTAAAAAAATTGGAGTCTGAAATTGAAATTATGGTCAGCACACACACTCTTCAGGTAACATTTACCTATATGTTCAATACATTTTTGTACTTGATTGTGACTATACGATTAAATTGGTGTTTAGGTGAACAATTTAAAAGAGAGAATTGCAGTCCTGGAATCAACAATTATGAATAATGAGATCAGTAAGAGAAACGAAACTACTTTATGAACTTTAACAATCAAAGTTAATTAGTCATTAATCATAATATTATTTGTGCGATATTTTTTTTTTATTATATCCTTAGCTTGAAATTAATGAGCATTGCTAGGCTTTATTCAGTTCCTTTGAATATATATGACTTAAATATAATTGTTAAGCCTTAAAATACCTATATTTTATGATCTAATGATATGACTTTATAATGAATAATCCTAGATATTTATTAAGCTACATAATAATAATACTAAATATTAGTGTACTTATTTTTACGACTTACTATTAACAAATCAAATTATTTAATAATACATACCTAGTGCAATTTATCATAATGATAGTCAGACTGTCAAACGTATTTGATACTCAAGTTTTTTATGTGTTTTTTAAACATAGTTTATAAGTTTGATGTAGGCAAAATGCTTTATTTTATTATACACATTTTTTATACTTTTTTTTACATGAAAATATAAAATTGTGAAAAAATAATACATGACAGTGTCGTTATTAATTATTCTTATAGCATAAATGTTTTTAAATACTTTATACATAGTTATGAAAAAAGTTACAATAACATTTTTAATCAGTGTCCATTTTTTCTGGATTGGCCAATTCATATGCTCTTATTTGTTTTTCCAAGTGAGCGCATGCCAATTCTATCTCATAATTCTTGCTCACTAACCCTACCCAATTGGCTTCTAAATCTCGTAATTTTTCACCCACTTGCATCTGCACATTTTTTCGTTGGAAATTTACTTCTTGAATTTGTTTTCTAAAATAATCATTTCATTAATAAGGCAAAAAGCACAAAACTATAGTTTTTAAATGTATATTTACTTCAATTTAGCCACTTGTGTTTGCGCAGCAGCAACACATTTTACTAGAACTTCTAAATAAGATTTCCAGGCTTCTGTACCATAATCCGTCATAAGTTCTAAGTTGGTAATTCTGTAAAACAGAAGTATTTTATAATATAATATAATCTATTCAAAAGTGGCTTTAGGAGTCATGAAAGACAGATTTCATATTTACAGTAGACCAATTTCTAAGTAAACATAGAATATAATAAGAATATCCACAATATTGTCTAATTAGATTTCAAGCAGGCCTATAACAACATAATTCGGGCAAAATTATGAAAAGCGTTGACAAATCTAAGATTGAAAACTTAATACAACGATACAATAGTAACACAAAGTATGTACTCTAGTTACAGAGACTAGAGAGAAGTATCAGATTCATTTGAAGTTGATAAGGGACTAGCTGGTGTTACCTGTGATTGTTAGGTTGATTAATCTAGTACCTATTATGAAGTGTTGTGATAAGAATAATTCAACGACAGTCGACAACAAGCAATGGAAATATGGAATTAAATGAAAATCATAACCCCTTAGCCTATGCAGGTGATATAATAATCTTTGGCGATACGAAGCAGGATTTTCAATATACCTGGTTTTATGAAAGTGTACAAGCATAATATGTGGTTGTCAATAAACCAGAAAAATACCAAACATATATACAGGGCTTATAGAATAAGGGTAATGATCAGGGTTGCACTGGCCTACAGGGAAATTTCCAGGTAGGCCAGGAATTATGGAAAATTGTGAATAACCGAAGTGAGTGACTGACCTAGTCTAAAACACTAGTTGTTCTATTTAAACAGTAAAATAGTGCTCGAGGATCTGATAAGCTGTTAGGAGCTGCAGTAGGCTATTTAAATGCATGTCATAAGCTGTCTGAGGCTAGTAGGGCATAGGTGCTTGTAAACAAAAATATTGCCCGTGTCACTTTTACAAGTTATTCCAACAATACTGGCAATTTAGATTTAGACTTAGAAGTTGATGGAACATCCTTTTGGCAAAAACATAATTTGAAATACCAAAATAAAAATACAATATTAATTTATGTTGACCCCGAGAATTGTATGCATAACAAAATAAAGATCCATCTGCAAGCTGGTAATGTATGTTACTTTACTATTTCAAATCTTTATAAGTCAAACTTCTTGAAAACGAAATTTAAAACCAAAGAAAAGTTATAAAACTACATATTATTATATTTGACCAGTTTTGCTTTGGCAACACAAGAATAAGGGACATAAGAATAAATTAAATCTTTGAGAAGTGAAAATATGAATAATGTATGGACCAATCTATAACTCACAGACCAAAGTGTGTAAGAGAAAGACAATTGAGCAGCTGAAACAATTGCTTGGAAAAGGAAGTATAGTTAAAATCATGAAATGTGCAAGAATGAAATGGGCAGGCCACGTACCCACGACTGGAGAAACAACGACAGTATAGACAAAGTATATGAGTAACGTAAATAGAAAATATATGTGGTTAAGAGAGACAGGTTAGATCTGACTCAATTGGCTCAAAAGGGACCTACTAAATCATGGGTATGGCAGGGAAGAGTGGAAGTTATTGGTGTTTGTAGCTAAGGGGCCTAAATAGTCTATAAACTTAAAATATATATATATATATAATGTTGTATGTACCTCGTAGCTTGATGTTCGAGTTGGGCCATTGAGTTTTCTAAACATTCATTCCAAGCAGACATGTCCGTGAGTTTTCCAGCTGGTGGTGGAGGTAGCTCATAGCGTTTCATACTCATTGTTTCCATAGGCAAACGCTGCTGAAGTCTATCAAACTCTGTGCGCATCATTTCAGTCTATTGAACATTAATCATATCAACAATAGAATGTCATTATTTAAATTTGTTATGATGTTTTAGGTAATTCAATTAGTAAGAATATCAAAATTAAGTATTATCAAAATGTCATACATTGTGACGAGGATACTAGTTTCTTAATTAAAAACACAGACTGTGATGAAACAAAATACTCGATCTTAAAATAAAAATTAATTACTTCAAACGCTGATATATTGAGTGCCGGCAAATGTTCAAGATAGTTTTTCGACGGTCTGTAACGACGTTTTTCGTCTTCTACCATACTGATCGCCTGTAAGTAAATTTAACGGAATAATTGTGTGTCTGTTCCAAAAATAATATCGACATAACAAAACTACTTACAGCTTCACGGATGCCTGGCTCGTCGTACCCTTGATCAATATACGGAAGAGCATCGACGATAACTTCGCCAGCCATTGTTGAAATCCCAGAGTTGATTTATTTTCAAGATTCAAAAGCCAATAACCTTTCAATTCAAGAATTGAGTCTAAAGTTAATACTCAGAACCTGCCAGACGTCGGTTATTACTACGGAAACTCCGGTAATGAATTGATATTTGATTTAAATATCCCAACATTTCCAACTGATAACGATTGTACATAAAACACTGGTGATAAGCTGAACTACCTGACGCACGCCGGCTTTCTGTTTTCTGTACCTATTTTTTTTTATAGTAGACTAGTAGGTATATTAGTATAAGAAATAATTATTCGGTATTCCTTATATTATTATACTGTAGTCGTAGACCGCACTACCGCAGTAGGCACTATAGTAATTAGCACACTAGCACAACATAATATAATAATAGCCAATTAATAGGTATACTTTTATAGGTACCTACGTGTTCAAACAACTCGTTAAATACTTATTAATGGACTTTAAATAGATACCTACCAACTGACGCATTCAGGCATTTTTTCTGTACCTTCTTCGTTATAATATTCTTGTTCATTTCCATTGGCGCAAATAGGGGGGACTTAGTAACCCCAAATGTCGGTAAAGTCCCGCCAGTTCAAAATAATTATAGTAATTAGTACCAAGCAATATGACCTATGGGAAGGGGGGCTTGAGTTCCTCCCAAAAAATTTAGTCAATTTGCGCCTATGTTCATTTCTAAAATTATATTAATTCAGAAATGTCCATAGACCTTATACTCAGTGGCGTAGTTACGGGGGGGGGGGGGTATTTTTTGTATAGAAATTATCCGAGTATTTACACTTTTATTAAGAAAATCAATTATAAATTCGGTTTATCGGCTATCGCAGTTATAAAATACGATAGCACCAATCCGTCGATAATACGGATCTGTCGAACGTTCATTTGGTTGCTTGAGTTGAAACAAGTGTAGGTACCTATTGTTACACAACACGCATTATGCATAAATTTGTTATATAGGCAAGAATATTGTTAATCAATATTGCATTAATTTTTTTACAATGTTAATAAATAAAATAAAATAATAATTAAATTATTGTGTAGGTGTTACTTAACCGAACATATTTGTATATTATAAACAAGTAGGTAGGTATAATCGAAATATTAATTTTGTTTTTTTAGAAAACAGAAACAAAAAAATCCTGTTATAGAAAATGCATAATCACCTAAAAAGGATATAAATATTAAAACTCTTGAAAGCTCTTTAAATTCCGATGTAAGAATTAATTATCTACCAATAAACGTCGAGTGCATTTAATTTTATGAAATTTTATTATACACTAATATACTAATTACTAATACTAATTCAAATAATAATGACTTTTAGTTTAACTAATAATCGCAGACACCTATTTTAAATTTTTACCAAATTTAGTTAAAAAAAAAAGTTTAAATATTTGAAAATTTATATAAGCATAATACATTTTAATTAGAATCGATCAATTTTATGCTCAGTCAAAATACTTGAAAATCTAATAAAAAATTCCTCATAATAGTCATATTATTAGTGTTAAGTAAATACAAAAGTAGAGCATTAAATATCCACAATAATTGTTTATGAGTGCCTGATGGTCGAGTGTTGACAAGATTCTATTCAAAATCACAATTGCAAATTAGTTTTTGCATGCCTGCACCGAAAGTTTGGTTTTCGATAGCGGTCGAATCAGTGCCAGATCTTGAACTCTTAGGGCCCCGGCGTATAAGAAATATGTAGTTGGCCCTAATTTAAAAATGTTATAAAATGTACTATATATTAGAAAATGTTCAATACATCTATTTTAAGGTATTCGCCCTTCGCCTATATGTTTACGTTATTTTGTATCGGTCAATTTGTGTATCAGCGAACACGATAATGTGTATAAAAAATAAATACAAAACAATCAATCAAACATTCACAATTATAATTCAAAACCGATGGGAATAAATTTAATATACTTTCAAAGTAAAATTAATTAAATACACCATTTGAAAAAAAAAGGTGGGCAAGTGGGTGTCGCTCAGCTGTACAGTAGGTTACAAGTGGATCACTGTATAAGGTGTTATGGATGGTATTACATTTGAATTCAATGATATTATATCATTGTATAAGAAAAACGATTCTGAGCGGAGACGGCATGACAGTCTAGGTAAAAGACATATTATATACTTATTTAGTTATCTATGGTATTAAAAAAAATTGACCTATAATGAATTCCAAATTAGTCATATCACAATATCCATTAGGTACTTATAACGCGTTATACACCAACAACAAACCCTGATGGCTGATACTATCATAGATATATAGTAGTATACGTCTTTAGAAGTTTCAAGAACCCACGAATAATATTATACAATCACAACAAAATAACTAAAATAGTTATTCTAGGTTTTTTAATATGTAATTTCGTCCGAATTTGAATTTAAAATGTCTGTAAAAAATAACTATGTTCTTAAATTTTTTGATTTTTTGGTTACGGTATGAACTATTTATGATAACCTATGTTTTAAATTTGCAATCCTTAGCTATAAAAACTGAACATTTTATAATTTATTAATTACAATGATTGATAATTTTCGATTAATTTTGATAAATTTTGTCAAAATTCGATCTTTAAATGCTTATAAAAGAAAATTGTGCCAATGTATTTTTAATATTTTTCAATTGCTATTTTCACAATATATCAGGAGCCTTGTATAACATTTTTACACTTTTTGGCCCAACAGATAAACTTTTTTGATATTTATAGAAAAAAAACTAAAAAAAATTGAAAACTGAAAATGTCCGTAGACAGCTCAAAAAGAGTCAAAATATTTTCATCAAATTGTATGGTGTATAGGAAATGCTAATATAAACACTCAGTGAAATTTTCATGTATCTACAGTTATTAGTTTTTGAATTACAACAAAATAACGAAATCGCAACATGAGAAATCGAGTGAATATCCAATGTTGTAAAAATTTAAATTTCAAACGCTCATAAAAATTTAATTTGACTTTCTTATAGACATTTTTTTTTTGATAAAGGAAGATAATCTTATAAGGAATCTTGTATTACATTTTCAAATCTTAGATTTAAAAAAAAAATTTTTACGAATTCTTAACTCAAAATAATTTGCTAATTTTCGTGATTTTTCCATATTTTTGAACTTTAAATGCTTATAAAAAAAAATTGTGACTAAGGATTTTTAATATTTTTCATCTTCCCTTGAAACAATATACTAGGAGCCTTCTATTAAATTTTCTAGCATTTTTAACCAGCTAATAAAATTTTATTGATATTTTTAGAAAAAATAACTAAAAAAAAATGGAAAATGAAAATGCACCTAAACAGTTCAAAATAAATGAAAATATTTTGAAAATGTTATCGTGTATAGAAAATGCAAATATAAACAACCAGTGAAAATTTCATGTATATACGTTACTTTGTTTTAGAGTTACACCAAAAACCAAAATCGATTTCTTGGAAAACCGATTTTGCGTAAAAATTCCCGTTTTTCCTTTATTTTTCTGTTGTTTATTCCGGCACTTGTGAAAACAACTGGGAAATTTTTACTTTTGACCTCCCAAAGTACCAACTAGATTCACTTTCCTATCAGAAAAGATACTGTTGAAGAAAATCCAAGCAATTTTACTGTCCTAAAACGTGATGACCGACACAAAAATAAAAAAAAAACACGCATCATTGTAAAATCAATACATTCATCGTTCCACTCAGAATCTAAAAAAACATTTTACCAATTACCAATTTTATTTTATAGTACTTGATATCCATAATATCAGGGCCCCCAAATATTTCAAAGAGTAGGTGCACCGAAGGCATAGATAAGTACCGGCGGTTAATCCGGCACTGGGTCGAATGCCGAAGAGTTGTACAGTGTTCTTTTGGCTTTTCTCGTCCAGCGGGTGGTAAAGTGGAAATCCCAAAAGTGCTGTGGGGCGCAGGCGCACATATCCCCGGCACAACCAGACACTGAAATCTATACTTTGGTTCTTACTCCTTACAAACATAAACTTTTGTTTACATTTTATATCCATATTATAACATCCATGCATGACGCTTAAAATAAATAAAACCAAATCGTTGCTTTCATGAAATATTGTTTCAGTAGAATATTCTGGTTGTTGCATGGATCAGGATCCCTACATTACCTTTGCCATGATCTATGAACGCAAAGCCGTGACAAAAAATAGTAGTGTGGCAATTTCAGTCTTGTGCAAAATAGTAGTAGAAAACTACTCTTCAGTGGTTTATTTTTGGAAAATTAGTTGGGCTTGCCACATATTTAATTTACATTTATGGGTTCTGACTTCTGAGTAAACCTAAATCATTTGTATGGAATTAAGCGATTTATTTGTTATAATAACATTTTTATTACAATACAATTTTAGATTACAATATTTTTTTGTCTATGATTTTTGACACATTGCACACTGCAAAATTTATAATCCATGTATTCAAAAGGATACTTTTCTTCTATATTTTTGCCACAATAGAAACATCGCAACAATTTAAAAGTCCCTTGAACTGCCATAAATCGTTTTTCTGCTGCTATAGCACACTAAAATTAAAACAAATATGGTACATTTTATTCTTATTTCTTATATATTTTTTTAAGATGAGATATTACTTTTTCTCGATCTGATAATTGAAGAAATTTCTGCTTTTCAATTTCTTCTTCTTTTTTTATTTCTTCGACTACTTTTCTTTCTTTGGCTCTTTTTTGTTTAGCTTTTTTTCTTTCTTTTAATTCTTCTTGTAACTCTTCTGTTAATGGTCCTGGTAACCGTGACTGCAAATAACATACTCAAATATTTTATTAAACTACAATATGAATGTTGAAAATGTAAATAATAATTTACTTTATCATAATCATATTTATCAGGAAAAACCGCCATAAATTTCCGAAACACTTTTCTAGTTGACTTATCTGGTGCTAATTCATATGGTGTTTTGGCGTCTTTATTTTTATTAATTGGATTTGATCCATGTTGTAAAAGTAAACTATAAAATACAAAAATATTATAATTCACTGATTTAACTATTTAACTAAATAACAATATTAAAAAATATACAATTTCTTACTAAATATGATCGTGCAGACAGTAAGTAGAGGCTAAATGAAGTAAAGTGTTATTTGATTCATCAATAGTTTCGTTTAAGCTTTTTTCTAAATATTCTTTAGTGATAGAACTATGCGTATCTTCCAATAAAAGGTATTTACTTAAAGCTTCAGAATTTTTTTCTTCAATTGTTTTTAATAAAAGTTTTTTTACTTCTTCAACTTCTGCACATTTAACAATCGTGTCTTTGGGTTTCTTTTTCCTCTTCTTGCGTTTCTTGTTTTTTGAATCATTTTTGACTACACTGTCATTATTCTCGCATAATATTTTACTTTGTGGAAATTCTACAGTTTTATTTTCATTATCATTTTCACTGGAATCTAAAATTCCAAAATAAAATGTAAATTTTTTTTTAATTTAACTAAATACCGTGTATTAATGTACATAATATTATTGATTTTTTCTATAGATATGACAATGATAAAATCAGAATAAATCAAACATACAACAATTTGATTTGTATTATTTTTACTTAAGTGAAAAATAATAAATAAGTAAGAATGAATTAAATAATTGAGAAATATAGTTCGAGTTTGTAGATACATTATCATCTATTTTAATTGAAGTTAAATTTAGAAGAAAAATTATATTTTACAGTGGATATGAACATTAATATTATATAACACAATATATATATATTATTCCATATGGAAAAAAGAGAAATGTTACCCGATGTTGAAGATAGTTGAATATTTTCTGAAACTTTTTCATTTGAATTTTGAAGGTCTTTAATAGGTTTCTCTACAATTTTTTTTGTTCTAGATTTCGTATTTTTTCTTTTCTTAAATAACTTTAATATATAATTTTTAATAGAATTATTAATGATTTCTTTTGAATCTGCAAGAAAGTAGAAACAATTCAAAATTATTACTTCATAAAATCATAACTATTAGTTCATAATTTTATCTTGATGATTACCATATACTAAAACAGTTGATAGTTGGTTACAAACTTTTTGAACTTCTGCAAAAGTTGCCTTTTTGGTTCCAAATGGTATTTGACATAGTCTACTGTCATTTTTATCTATTAATGGATTTGAACCACCAAATAGAATATTTCGATTATTTGGACCAATTGCCCGATAAAATATAAGGTCACATAATTTTATATGGGGTAGCCATGATGATAATATTTCTTGAATATGCTGAATAAAAACTAATTAGATAATATGTATAACCTATAAATAATGAAGTATTATATACTGTACTTTTAATTGGGATGCTTCATTATATCTGCGTAAACTTGCACCAGCACTTTTACATCCACCTTTTGATCGATCTTGCGTACTTTGAGAACCACCTTGTTTCGCTCGTACCGTATACGAATGAAAAGTTTTATGAACAATTGCTTCTTCTCCTAAAATAAATAACAATACATTAATCACAATGTATAATGCTAATGTTATTTTGGTTTACCTTTAAATATAGCAGCTGAAAAGCGACCACCTCCTAACATAACAATAAACCACATGGGTTTAGAACTGAAAGACTTCAGTGAATTAACCACTATTTCTTCGCTTGGAATATCCTATTTGACAAAAACCAAAAATGATTATTTTAAATTTTGTTTTATAATGTTATAAAGTAATTATTACTTTTTTATTAGTCAATAAACATCTGTAAACAGAAAAAGCATTGCCAGAATTATTCTCAAAAAATAATTTTGAATCAATTGAAAAATGTGAATTGTAAGCATTGATCTCATCGTCACTTTCACAACTGGATGAGCTGTCATTTGCTTTATCTAAATTAATATAAACATATAAACATAAGTACTTAAAATTATAATACTGTTTCTGTATTTAATACCCAGCGGTAAACAACTTGAATTTGAATAAATGACCATAAAAAAGTAAGATGAAATAAAAATATTAAAATGATAGGTAGATTATAATTCTTATATTAGAATTGAAATTGATAATTAATAATTATTAATGCATACTTTCTAGAGCAAGAAACTTTGGCTCGTCGATTGTTGGTCTATTACGTATTTTTTGCTTTAAATTGTACCGATGCCAGTCTGATTTATAGTGTGCCCTATGTTCTTCAGATAATTCAAATGCTATTTGACACGTAGTACAGTGCAGACCCAACAAATAGTTTTTTTCTATTCCCAAATCTGAAATTCAAGTTTTCATAAAAAAAATCATTAGTTGAACACAATACAGGTAGGTATTAAAGACGTTTAAAATTTTACTTTTTAACTCGACCACCTCCGTGTCTTCTTTTCTCGTCAATCCCAAACTAATGAGTTGCACTCCGTCCAAGAGCGATTGATAATCGTGACGTCCGATCAAGACCGTTTTACTAGCGAAGGGCAAAATCGTTGACATTGTAAATACTCGTCGAGTCTCAAAAAAATAGTACGTAGTAAATACTATAAAAAACCTACAACCTAGTAAATATAAAATATTTATTATTAATTATTATAGGTACAACGACGACCTTTTATAAGTTTTATTGGCCGCCACCAGCCATAATTAGCGAACCAGACCCATGCTTGAAGTTGCTGATAACAACAACCGAGTACTGATAAGTCTTTGAACTCTGATCTATGAAGTCAACATCACTCGAAAATACCAGACCACGACCAGACAGTAAATAAAAACGGTTTATATCACTAGAAAAAAACGGTTGATATCACTTTCATGGATGAAAAATATCATATCAGTTTGGCTTGGAGTAAACAACAAATTACATTTGGGCAGGCCGCCGAATTTAAAAATATTTAAATTTTTAATATTATATTATTAGATACAATACAATTTCATAACTGAGTATAAAATAAATGTATAATAAAATTACATAAAATATTGATTGTTATACAGACGTACTGTTAGATTCAAAATTACTGTATGAACGAAGAAGGTCTAGGAGTTCCAATGTGTAAATTCGTTTTAAAAATCAAAATAACAAAAAAATAGTTAGCCGTTGGGCAATCTGAACAAGAGAATCTTGCTTTCGTATTATTAGACATTTATTTAAAATTAAGTTCAATGTAGCCCGTACAGTAGAAGTGCAATATTTTTTTTTAAAAACAGCACACTCTAGTATATCTTCTTTATAAGTACATGTCACGAGACATCTGATGCATTTAAACGGCATTGTGATCGGAAGGAAAAATATCGCAAATACAATAAACAAAAATATGACGAAAATACCGTAAGCAAATAATTTAAAATGGGGGACTGAGTGGTAAAGAGGTCTAAGGCGTCGGTTGCGAAGCAGTCTTTGCCGGGTCGATTCCTAGACGCGGGAGCCGGGAGACATTTTTCTTTAGGCAAGTCACGGTGTCCAGAGAACAATTAGCGCCGTCATCCCCCACCCGGGTATGGCAGATACTTACGGGTGCCCAAATCGAAAATTCTGCCAAGACACACACGTGTTAACAAACGTATAGTACAACAGGCTAATGACCTAAGTTGTCGGAGCCTTAGCCCTAATAAAAAAATAATAATTATTTAAAATAAATATAACGGAGACCACTAATGATTAATGAACAACGACGAGATACAATTTACTACAACGAACTTTAGGTAAGAACCGAATGAACAGTTAATATTATCGACCACTGCAGTAATGTACCTAATTTGCCTATACAATACGCCGGTCCACATATTATGTTTTGGTGAAGTATGTAAAACAATTTATTTATAATATACTCATCATCAGTATTAATGAGTAATGACGAATTTACGATGTTTATTGTAATATATATCCTAGATAATGTAGGTATTACATATTTTACAAATTTATATTTTCTTGTGTTTTGGATTATATATATTTATTTTAAACTTCAGTATAAATATGGGCGACATGGGCCATTAGCTGTATACAATATTTATTTATTTATAATATAATAATATCAACGAGCATAAGCCCTTTTACACAACATTACAAAACAGAAAAAATGTAAGAAACCAATGGCACAAAGACACTAAAAAGTAAAAACAAAATGGTAATAATTTTGAAAATATTAATTAAGCATTATGGACTATGGTTTTAAAATAATAAAGTTTAATTTTTTAAATGGTAGGAGAGATAGTACAAAAAAAACAAGACAGCGGAGATTCTATTGGCATTTATATTAGCTCTTGAAAAAAACGAACTTTTACCACAGTTTGTTTTAAATTAAATTTTTACATTATGACATAGACCTTGAGTATTTGCCAAGCAAATATATGTATATTGCTGACTTACTTAGTAGAAACTTTATTAAAAGAAATGACAGAGAATAAGAAGACAACATGAGTGATGTTATACAAACTATCAGTGAAATTCAGTTAAATTTAAAAAATAATAAGGAAAGTGAGTTTATTGAGAAAACCAAAAATGATGAAATATTGGCAATAGTACTAACATATTGTAAGGAAGGGTGGCCTAAAGTATGCAAAAGTGATGGTGAATTAAAGCATTATTGGAAGTTAAGAAAGAAATTATGATTAACAACGAACTACTATATTATGAGACCAGAATATTAGTACCTAAAAGTCTTAGAAAATATGTAATTCATAAACTGCATGAAACACATCTAGGAACATCAAAAACAAAAGCAAGAGCTAAACAATTATTTTACTTCCCTGAAATATACAGTCAAATTGAAAATTATATACTATCTTGTCCCGTTTGTTTAAAATTCAGCAAATCTAAAATAAAAGAACCAATGTTAGCACGTGATATTCCAGATTTACCATTCTATAAAATAGCAATGGATATAGCTGAGTTAAGAGGTGTCAATTATTTGATAGTCATATACTACTATTCTAGATCTATTGAAATAGTAGAATTAAAAGATAAGACTAGAGATAGTATTATTGATTTATTAATGGATTTTTTTAAAAAAATTCGGAATTCCTAATGAAATTGTATTTGACAATATGCCATTTGGAAGTGTGAGATTCAGTATGTATGCAAAAGATTGGAATTTCAAATTGACAAAATCAAGTCCTTACTATGCCCAATGTAACGGATTAGCTGAAAAAGGGGTCGCGGTATTGCCAAAGATATGTTAAAGAAAAGTCAGTGTTCGTGCCACGAGAAGTATTTTCCGATGTCACCATAATTGTTCTTAAAGGTAATATAGTTATATAAAAATGATATCACACTGCAGGGCAGTCAGCCAACTATTTGTTTGCATAATATGATGAGATTCGGAATACAGTCGGTCGGCACTATCATGAGTCGATCGTCACGAATAAAACGCTGCATCAAGCACGTTTGACGTCGGGAGGCGTACGACTATATCGGCTGGATCTATGGATTATGTAAGGCGCGGGTCACATCGGTTCGGTCATAAGGGACACCGGTCGCAATAATGTGTAGTTACAAAATTACTCAAACAAATCTCATTGATGGCCTCATTCGGCGAAAATGAATAAAATAAGTTGCCGGACTACTTGCGACCGACTTTCCCGGTGCAGTATTCTGTTCCTTACTCGACTGGCTCCAGACTAGCGCCGCGGGCGCTCGCCTGTTTGTCCCAAATCGCATACGGACATACGACGGCAGAATGCTGTGGGCGTGGCTTCGAGAGCAGCAGCAGCCAATACCGCGGGCAACCAGCGTTATCTCCGCAGTTCCACCACACCCAATCACCAACCTCAGACATTTCATGGGCGGCTCCTGCGACGACGCGGCGGGAGAGACCAGGCTATCAATACGAGTGCCGACTGCCGAGCACCAAATCTAGTCAGTGTGTTCAACGGAGAAATCTGCAGGAAAACCTACCCAGGCAGACTTACACAGAGACTTCATACACATCACGATTCATGACAAAATAGATCTATTTTGTCATGATACACATTACCATTGCAAATCAAGCAAATAAAAATTATAGTATTTAATTTACGTGAAAATAAAACAAATACAAAAAATACAGTCCACTCTTAATTAATTTCCTCGCCGAAACAGTAAGTATACAGGAAAAAGTATTTTTGAGTAGGAACTTATTAGCATATAGAAATACACCTTTAACAAGCTTGTCTTATGACTTATAGTCCTGCACAACTACTACAGTCAAAAGAACTAAAAAGTACAATAGCAATAAATAGAGAAAATCAGTTAAAACCTGAAGTGATAAAGGTGCATGATAAAATATTGGAAAATAAAAAGAAACAAAAACAGTGGTATGATATAGAAATGCAAGGAGATCATAGGACACTTATGTTGTAGATCAACCAATTTATGTACAAGACAAATTTAACAAATTATGGAATCCTGCTAAAATTGTAGAAAATTGAGTGAATCCCAGAAGTTATCTAATAAAAAAATGAAAAAGGAAAGACTTTGAGAAGGAACGGTAGATGCATTATAAAAAGATTATATACAGAGACTTATCAGTAACTGATGAGGATAAAAATAATGCTGAGAAAAATGAAAATAATAGTGGTAAAGAAATAGCGAAAGAAGGGGAAAAGATTATTAGAGCGGGGAGCATAATTAAAATGCCAAAAAAAACTAAATTTATAATAGTTATAATTATGGTTCTATTAATGATTATGTATTAATTATTTTATATTTTTTTTATTTTATTTATAAATTAAAAAATTAAAGGGAGATGCGACAGTTGTATACACTGTCTCCTATTATTATTATTATTATTATTATTGTTTAATGAATTATTTTAGGTTAAGCATTATTCTGTGCATTAACTATTGTTGTTCGCATAAAATATAATGTAATGTCACGTTATATTAGTCTCATAGTCTCATGTTTTTGTACTTGTGTACTTTTTATAATTTAAAATAAAATACAAATAAAACATTGTTGATATAACAACCAATATTTATATCGAAGTTTATTATAATCAAAAACCCAAGAAAATATAAAATTATAAAATATGTAATGCCTAGGTTATTATCTAGGTTTACAGTACAATTAACATCTTACATCGTAAATTCGTCATTAATACTGCGTCTACTGATGATGAGTATAGGTAGTAGGTACCTATATTATAAATAAATTGTTTTACATACTTCGCAAAAACATAATGTGTTGCCCGACGTATATTTATGTATAATATATATCAATGGTTTCTGATACCAAAATTTCAAGTTTTCAAGCCACTACTAAAAACGAATAAAATAATTTGTTTAATATGTTTATAAATTAATATCACATTATATTTATTTAAACACTTGAACATTTTACAACCCTCTTCCCTTAAAATATTAAAATAATATAAGTAGGTAGTCATATTAAGTGATATCTATACCTACTTGGGTTGAATAATGTTTTACTATTATTTAACATTTATCAATGTATCATGTTCAACATTGTGATATTAGATTCAAGATTTTGACAATGTTTGACAACTAATTCTGTTGAGGACTATAAATGTCTTAGGAGGGAACTTAAAGGTTAATTGGTTGTTAGTTATGGAAAATAAATAACGAGTATGCGTAAGATATTTGTGTTTAGTTAACAATTTTTTATTCATTCATTTTTTTTTTTTTTTTTATAACTTATAAGTAATATACAATCTGTACCAATATATAGAGGCACAATAAGAATATGGGCTGTATTATTTACAATTGACTTGAAAGAGTTGTTGGAATAGAAGCTACCCAGTAATGACACTCCCTATTGACCTTGACTAACAAGGTACTTGATTTACCGTTAATTTTTTTTTTTTTTTTATTTGCTTAGGAGATCTCTGTACCATTTTCTTTTTAGTCGTCGGTGAGGATTACCAGGAATTTCGTTAGATGCTAATTCACGGATTAATGGATTTGTGTGGGTTATGAGACGATCATGAAAACGCTTATAGAAGTATTATGCTTTTTCTTGGACGGTTTTTTGACGGCGATCGGTGTGGAGGGTGTGATTTGATATGTACGGGGGAGAGTTGGTAATTTTTCTTAATGTAATATTTTGAAACGTTTGGATTTTTTTAAGATTTGGGATTTTGGCATTGCCCCATAGTTGTAGACCGTAGGTCCATATAGGTCTGAGTAGGGATTTGTACATTAGTAATTTAGTGTTTAGGTTTGTGTGTTTATTATTAATGATGAGTGTTTTAAGCATGCGTAACCGAGAATTTAGCTGCAGCCGTTTAGTTTTAATATGGTGTACCCAAGTAAGTCGGCGATCAAGTGTTAGTCCGAGATATTTTACTGTAGAGGTTGAGGGAATTTGGATGTCATAGAGAGTTACAGCCGGACTTTCGGCTTGTTTGAGGGTGAAAGTTGTATGAATTGATTTCGTTTGGTTGACTTTAAGCCCCCATTTCATGTACCAATCCTCCATTTGAGAGAGATGATATTGAAGATAAGTGGAAGCTAAAACAGGGTCTGCGCTAGTTGATATTATTGCTTTATCTGCATAGTCCGCCACTAAGGTATTAGGCATAGTAGGTTGGTCTAAAGTATAAATATTGAACGTAACTGGGGAGAGAATTCCTCCTTGCGTGACACAGTCTCTAATGCCAGCTTTACTAGAATATGCAGATCCATGACGAATTTTAAAGTAACGGTCTTCGAGATAAGATTTAATGAGAATGTAATAAGTTGGAGGTATACATTTCTTAATTTTAAATAGCAGCCCTTCGTGCCATACTCTATCGAAAGCTTGTGAGATATCAAGGAATGCACATGTGCAAAATAACATTTTTCCCAACGCAAAAGTAATCGCATCAACAACCCTGTGGACTTGATGAATGGTAGAATGCTTGGCGCGTAAACCAGACTGGTTGTCCGGCAGTACATTATTTGCATAGATAAAGGGAAGAATGAGTTTGAGTAAGAGTCTTTCTAAAACTTTGGAAAAAAAAGGGAGCAAGCTAATCGGTCTGTAAGAAGATAGAAAGTAGAGGGGTTTGCCTGGCTTTGGAATCAGTATAATTGTAGAAAACTTCCAAAGGAGTGGAAAATAGGAGAGTCTCAGAATCACGTTGAATATGTGGGTTAGTAGAATAATAGCACGTTTTGGTAGACATCTGGCCACTTCGGCTGTGATAAAATCAAAACCCGGAGATTTTTTGAGTTGATATTTTTGAATCGAGAATTTGACGTAATTTGGTGTGAAGTGTTTCACTGGAAGGGTAAGTGGGAGGGGTGAGTCAAGGAATGTTTGGACAATATTTACATTTTCAGGTACAATTATATCTGGGTGGGATGGGAAGATTTCGTAGAGATGATTTTTAAATAATTCAGCTTTCTCAAGGTCAGTTGAAGCGAAACTGCCATCAATTTTTCTTATTGGAGGGATTGTGAGTTTGTGTTGAAATATTTGCTTGGTTGTTTTAAAAAGACTTCCATCGTTTGCTGATAAGTTGGATAGGTGATTCGCAAAAGAAAGGGATTTGTATTTTATTAGGATTTTTTTAAGTGAGTTGGCCAGACTGTTTTTGTTTATGGGATGTAAGGTGGGTTCGTTGATAGAGGGCTCTAGCTCTCCGTTTTTCAGCTATCAGCATACGTATGTAATTTGGTAGTGAGAATTTGTTTTCGAAGAGGGTATTTGTAACTGAGTTTGAAAACCAGGCCGCGGATTAAATTAGACTTGTGAGACTATTTACATCTGAATCAATATCGTCATTCGATTTTAATTTTACATTTAGTTTGATTCCCTGGTTAATTAGATCATGGAATTTAAAACGATCAGTGAAGGTATTAAAAAGCTTTGGTGGTGTTGTATGAGTTGAAGGGTAGTCATTATAAGTGTAAGGAGAACTGATGAATGATCTGAATTTAGATCAAGAATGTTATCAGTAGTGCAGTATAAACTAGTAGGAATTTTCGAGACAAAGATATCAAGAATATCTGGACTTTTTATCCACACTAATATTTTGAAATTTTTTGAATTTACGAAATTATGAAGGACTATAACACGCGGGTTATTTACACGGCAGCCCCAATTTTGATGTTTAGTGTTGTAGTCGCCACCGATGATAAAATTATTATTGATTGTTTTGAAATAATTCGTGTAATGTTCACTATTAATATTGTGTCTCAGGGGAGAATATAAAGCTGCAACCGTTAGTGGAATATTGTTCAGATGAATTAGTACAGCCCAAGATTGCAGGAAAACCTCGCAAAAGTTTGGGAGGGCTTGGAATGCTATTGTTGATTTTATAAGAATTGCTACACCACCATGAGTAGTATTGTCTGGGTGATTTGTTTTGAGAAGTTCATAACCTGGAATGTAAATATGTGAGTGTTGGGTAAAATGAGTTTCTGTTATGAGGGCAAAGTCGATTCGTTTATTGTATAAAAAAGTTTGTATTTCGTTAACGTGGTTTTTTAAGCCATTTTCATTGAACAATAAGTTTTGGAGGGATTTATTTGTAAAGGCATTATTATTCATTTTTTTTATCTAAAAGACTGGAAATAACTTTCGTGAGTAATGAAATTAAAAGATTTATAAGAATTTTTAATTCTTCAAGGAAATTTGTAATTGTTATATTAATGTTCGGAGCTGATTCGGGTACCGGAAGGTTATGTGATAGGCCTGCAGTAGCCTGGGCGTAGGACGGTGAAAGGTTTGGAGGAGTACCATTTACTGGGTGGCTAACTTGTACATTATGTGACTTATATCTAACATTATCTGATATGAAAGCATTACTTGGGACAGGTTTCTTACAACGTTGGAGTTCTTTATAAACGCTGCAGCCACTGTAGTTGGCCGGATGGTCCCCAGAGCACAGCGCGCATTTGGCTGGTGAATCACGTGATTTGATGCATTCTGAAGATGGATGAAAAGCACTGCAACGAACGCAACGAGCAGGATACCCGCAGTAGCGCTCGTGTACTCCTGGCCGTACTCCTAGTTGAGGCACTGGCTAATTATATTTGGTTTGTATGGTTAATCGACTTTGACTTTCGTATGCAGCAAAGAGGAAAGTTTGAAAATATCGTTCGAATGGTGAGTTGGTTCTAGGTCTACGAAGAAGAGAGGTAGCGGGCATTTGTTGGTCTTATGTAGTACGTTTGTGACTTTTCTTACCTCGAAAAGACGCAGTTCTAATTCGCTTTTTATTAGATCTACGGATGTAGTAGGGTGGAGATTTCGGATAACGGCACACGTCGGGTTATCTTCTTTGAGTTGGAATGTGTGATAATGGGATTTTTTGTCCTTTAAAAAATGGATCAATGTTCTGTAGGATTCCGGATCGGTGGTTTAGATTTTTAAGCTGTCTGATGAGGATTTGCAGAAAAAGTTGTCTACTCCAATTATCACGATTAGAGATGAACATAGGTTTGAAAAGTTTATTACACCTTTTACAAAAATTGGTGGTGGTAGTATAATTTTGTCTACGATGGTAGGTGTTTCAGGCGGTGGGTTAGCTGGTGAGTTGACAGATTCAGTTTGCGTTAACGGTTCGTATCGATTTGTAGTTATGAATAGTTTTTTATTCTTTTTGTTTGGATCAGGATCCGGAGAACTCGGGTTGGAGGAAGCTGACCGATTCCTTTTACCGACCCTAGTTGCATGTCCAGTCTGCATGTGTAGGGTTGATGGATGTATCATATTTGAAAACTGTGTGATTTGTATTTGTGGTGGATTTATCATGGCAAGCTGAATGTATAGTGTTTTTAGAATTATTTTTATTTTTGCCTTTTTGGTTCGACGATGTAATTTGAGACGTCTGCATAATTATCTCATGGGCAAAGGTCGTGGAACTCCGCTCGCGGCAGCGATAGCGCGACGACTGTTATGTAACAATGAACGTTGTTTTAAAAACGCACAGAATTTTCAATTTATTTAATGTGAATTTACGCAATTAACTTATTGTAAATTGTATCTACTTTGATTAGTTGATAGCAATTTTAATTAAGACTATTTCTACGTATTAATTTGTCACATTCGAACTGAAAAATAAACGTGATCGTAACGATTTGACGGAGCGTAATTTGTTACGTGTGTGGCGAACAAGGTGCGATCCGCGACAATGATTTATTTATTGAAAATATTATTTATAAAAAAAACCAAGAAAAAAATAAACGCTGCGCCACACATAGCGGTTAACCGCGGGTTTTTTGGAATTAATGAAACAGCCAAAATTAGATGGGTAACGCCAAACAGCGAGTTTCAACCGAGCGGACCAACTCAATACCTATACAGCGTTTCGACCTCGCTAAACTGCTATGTGTGGCGCCAGCTTTAGAATTCACTAACAGCACATCAGAATGTTCCTTCTGTTTATTAATTTATGTATCATAATATTATTTTATTCTATTTAGGGTTCAAGATATTAACTCGATACTATTTATGAAATTACTTAAAACATAATCGTATAATAAACTTGCACAATTATTTAACTAGGATAACATTGAGTTTTGTTTTATTCATTAAAATAGAAATTCTATAAGAAATATTCATATAACAGACAATTAACAAGACATCAAAAAGTTAAATATTATAAAATAATAATTTATTTACATTTTTTGGAAACTGGTTCATTTAAGTTAAAAAGTACTTACGAACGTCCATTATAATAACTAAATTTTAAATTTCTAGGATGATGTTTAAATATATGTAAAAGAATATCGATTACGTGAATCACTCAATTTGTAAATTAAACTACCATCAAGATCAGCCGATTCTTTAGTTGGCATGCTTGACATAAAATCTCGACAGAATTCAAATACTGAAATAACCCATTATTAGATAATATAAAATCATCAAAAAAAAAAAAATGTATTAATACTTACAAATACTAGATGTATCATCTTCAGATGAAAGGTACGTGTCCAAACTACTTGCTAATTTCCAACAAGAATCTACATATTCTTCTTCAATTTTTTCCATTAACTCAACATCAATACTGTCTTCCTTTACACTTCTCGCCCACAATTTTGTAAATTGTTCACACGCATTCCATAACTACATGTAAATAAAGTGTTTAAAATGTTGAATTTTTATTTAGAATGAATTTCATAAATACCAATGCCAATGACTCATAAGAATATTTTTCCATTGATCCATTTAGCATGCATAACCTTATAGCCTGGTTAACATGATCTTCAAGTACTATAAAACAAATTTTTTTTAGTAAATATGTAAAAGTTATTTAAATATATTCTCGCGAAATAATGCATTTTTAAAAATGGAATTGGAAGTGTAATACATTTTCCACAGAAATTGCAGATAAATTTACTTCTTTAGGGATAATGTTATAGTGGCAAAAGTGAAAACATTTTCAAAATTTCAGAATTAACATCATTTATAAAAAAAAGTTTTGTAAGAAATATATGAACAACAGGAGAAAAATTCAATTAAAAAAAATATTTAAAATTATATTCAAAACAATAAGACATTTTTTATTTCATAAAATCTTATAGGTACAGATAATTCTTCAAATATATTGAAAAATCATAAAAAATGGTTTATAGCATAAATTTAATCCGCAATAATTTAAATTAATAAATAATTAGTTATTATTAATTAAAATAAACGTATAAATTGTATACCTATATATAATACATATTGTGCGGCATGGCGGCCAGAGGCGGCATGGCGGCCAGCTACCAGCAACCTGAACTTTTTTCTTTTGTGTGTTTTATAAGCGTGTAGATATGAATTGTTCCGAGAAGTAAAATTCAACAATCTATCTATTGCAGTATTACTATATGTATCTATCTATCTATCTATCTGTATATCCTTATATATACACAAAAGAACCGGCCTTTTTCTGTTCCAATTTTGTGACTACACTATTTAATATTTTTTCAATTTTTTTTCACAGAGTTGTTCCAAATACTTTCCTGAGTGTCGCCACGTCGCCTAATTTTTCATTTTTTTTTTTTTTTTTTATCTGAGGGGAGGGAGAAGGGAATATACATTATACACCTAAAATCCAAATATCACTGATTCACTGATCGCTGTATCTTAAAAACTACTCAACCTACGAACTTGAAGTTTGGAATAGTGGTTCTTCTAATACTTTCACCGTGCAATAAGAAAGGATTTGCCAAAATTCGCATTTTAAAGAGGTCTCGAACAGGGACATTGAAGTTCACATCAAACATTTTATTTTTATTTATTAATAGTTTCCATTGGTTAAAGTCAACAGTAGAACTAATAAGTGTTTATTTATTATGGGTAGTCATTGGTTTTTTGGGCAGATCAGGTACAAACTTGCATCAAATCGAATTATTGAAAATTGCCTACCAGGGTGATTGGTGAAAGAGTTGCCCTTTGTCCGCGATCCGACGTAGTCGGATTGCTTACCAGAGTGGCTGAGTTGCATTTACTGCAGGCTGCAGCAAGTTACACCATAAAGTAGTTAAATAATCATAATTTTTTTAAGATTCGCGTTTTTTTACGGGTAATAAAGTGCACGGGTTCTGCTATAAAAATATATTTACCATTAATACCGATATTAATACCATTAGAAACATTTCAATACATTTTCATTAACCGTTTTTTATATTTACTGGCTGATCACATTAATCAGAAAAATAAAATTTAAATAAAAAATTATACATATCATATTATCATCGTCCAAAAACAAAATAATCAACCAATCACGGGCGAAGCTGTGACGGGTCGGCTAGTATATTATATATTAAACTTAAGTCAACATTAATACAAATAAACATACAACTAACCTTTTTCAAAAGCATCTAATCCATTTTTTACATTTTTAATACTATCAAATAGTTTAGAGCCCAGATATCTTGATGCAACACTGAAGAAGTATGTTTGCAGCTTATAAGTAGTTGACATAATCCATAATCTAATAAAATACATTCGCTTCACATCTAATGAGTAGTTATACTTATTTAAATCTGAAATATTGTATTGATAATTCATCATTATTACAATGAGCATTATGAAATGTACATATAAAATATATTATACATTTACCTTTAGTTTGTAACTGAGAGATCATTGCTACAGCTTGCTTGCTTGTTATTAATAGACGAAAAATTTTGTTATAGTTAAATATTACCTCATTGGTTAAAATTAAGCTTAATGGAAATTTTACCTATACATAAATGAAAAATATAATTAATAAGATCAGAAAAGTAAAACACAAACTTGAAGATTTAAACTCACATCATAAGTAATTGTAATGCGTTCAAGTTCATCAGCAAAATTATCATTGAATATATCATTTTCTCCAAAAAAATTATTTTTTTCTGTTTTATAGTTCAGCGATAGATTACACGAATGATTGCTAGATAAAATTGAACTGTGATCATCACTAAGAAGTGAATAAAAACAATTGTTCAAAAATGAATTGCGCTCAATCTATAATAATTAAAAATATGTTTAAAAGCAGAGAAAAAATTACAAGAGTAGCAAAACTCCCTACCTATACTAAACCAGTTTTAATTTAATACCAAAATAATAGTATATATCTTACCTAATCTACATTTTATAAAGTAGTTATGAACTCTTGAAGATAGTTGTGCTGGGCAGTGGACAATAAAACAAAACAGAAAGAGGTTAATTGTAGCAGAGATGAGAACACTTTGGATGTGTGGAATGACTATAGGATAGAATAGGAAATTAATTAACTATAGGTAGTGTAGGAGTGGCACTAATATTTAATATTATAGACAAAATGAGGGCCAATAGGTTGAGATGGTTCGGTCACGTTATACCGAGAAGTGACGCTGAGGCAGTGAGAGTGGCTATGGAAATTAATGTAAAAGAAAAGAGGGAGAAGAAGACCAAATAAGAGATGTATAGACAAAATAGGGACCACAAAATTAGCTAAACTGGTGAGAGTAAATTAGAAGAGCCCTATATGGAGGTATAAACCCATATATTTGGGAGCAAAGGACAATGTAAAAAAGAAGAATATATTTTACCTTATATTCCATAACTCTGTCAATTTGAACAGACTTATTCACATCTTCTAAGAAAATTATATTGTACAAATTCTTCAAATGATGCACAAATTTATTTTTCTTGAGAACAATATCTCCAACTTCCAATCCAATGTTATTTATGGCTTTTTGAATAACCAATAAAAACATATTTACCATTCCATAACTTGATGGTATCGTCAGTTTGAATGTTGATTTATCAGTAAATCTAATAAGTCAAATATAAATACAAAAAAAATAAAACATAAGTCAAGCATAATATTTTCATTGATTATAAAAATGAAGTATTTAACTAATAACTACCATCTAAAAATACCAACACTATCAGTTATAAATATATTATTGCTTCACATTGGAGTAAAATTAGTGGGGAAAGGCCCTAGGTTTGAGTTTTCTTGAACTGAGTTTAAAAAAAAATTATGGATATTAAAATAAGAATTTTACATGGATTTATAAACATTAAACGTTAGATAAAACAATATCTTACCAAGTTACCTCCCTCCTTCAAAAAAATTCTAAATAGACCGGTTATTTCATAAAAAATTACATGCAAAAATAAAACATAACATCATTCATAATGAATAAAGTCAATTATGAAACTATGCATTTAATAGTTTTATATACTAAAAATAAGAATTAAAAATAAATATTAAAAATCAAACACCATATCTATAATACAGACTACTGACTAATTAGAGTTATATATTTTATTTAATGAGTTTTAAAATTATAAGCAACATTTTTGAAAATTGATTATGGAATTACTAAACATAGTAAATCTGATATTATACATACACATAAATAACTTACAGTGGATAGATTTAACTGGGAGCTAAAAATACATTTTCATAATTTTATCAATAATTATAACCTTTAAATAATTTTTACTTTATAAATAATGAAATATGTTCAATAAGCTGAATGCAGATACTTACTCATAACGGACACAAGCTGATGCTAACAATGGTGATTTATTCCAGTTGGATGGATTATATTCATCAGAAGGATTAATGTAATTTTTCCAGAAGGTATTAGAATTTTTTATTTCAATTAAAAAATTATTAAACAATTGTCCTAAAATCATTTAAAATTTAGAAATAATTAAATAAAATCACTCAAATAATTACAATGGACAGATATTTTAACATACCTCTGGGAACTTCACATAAGGCAATAGCATCATTACTCATTTCTGATGCTACAAACACTTTCCAATCACAATGTTTCAAAAAATGAATTAAATATTCAATAATTGGTGGTACACTTAAATTACAATCTTTTAAGTATTCATGTACATCATTAAAAAATACATTGAATGGTATACTACTGTCTCCTTCATAATTGTATATAATAAATTCATTGTTTTGATCAACCAACTGTCCAGCATGAATCCATAATTCTGTCATATGTACATAAGGTTCAAATGCATATAAGAACAATGTCATAACAATTAATTTTTGGTGATCAATAATTGCACTTTGAATGGACCAAAATAATACCGAAATTAATCTGAAATTTAGATAAAAATAATCATCAAACATACAAATACATTTACCAATTATGATATACAGGGTGTAACAGATAGAACTGACTTTTGGAATAACTTTTGTTATGATCATTATTTTTAATTTTTTTTTTTATATATAATTTATAGCCACTTGTTCTACACGTGTAAGAGGAAAAAAATTATTTTTATTTTTTTATACTAAAAATAAAAAATTTTAAATTTGACTTAAATTTTTTTGAATAAATTCAAAATAGCAAACTTGTGAATCTGATTTTAAGAACGATTTGGATGGTAAAAACATTTATCTAAGTCTAGTAGTTTATTTTTTAGAATTTTTTTAAATATCAATATTTTTTTGATAAAATAAATTTGGAACGCAATAGCTTTTTTAAAAATATTATTTTTGGAAATTTTATAACATGGGTATATTCTTAAAACTATTTACTAATCATATAATTTCAACAATTTTTGTCATACATTTAAGTAGCATCAATTTTTTTTTTTTTTTTTGTCAGTTCTTTCTGTTACACACGGTATATAAAATAAGTATTATACTAACTTAATTGAAGTTTTCCAATTATCAGTGGTCTCCCAATTCAAAACTATAGCTTTTGAATGCACCGAATAAGCATAAGAAATAATTTGAAAATGCATATACATTTCTTCTTCAAATGATAATAATGTGTCATGGCCAACTATAATTAATTAAGTGAACATACATTTTTCATATGGTAACACCAAAAACAAAAATAAAAACTTACCACAATTTTTAATTCTATTTTCAATAAAACACATTTTATTAATTATTGGTTCTAAAATGTACTCTAATCCTTTAGCATATGCTCTTAATGTATAGGGTATTTTTTTCAGTCCTTTTAAATGGTGTGTAAATTTCATTAAATGGTTAAATTTTTTTATATAGGGTGAAACACTTAAAATCCATCTATTAAATACCTCCTAAAATAACATTAAATATTAATTTTTATTGGTTAATTTATAAAAAAAAAAATGTATTTAATTAGTTCATAAAACAAAACTACAACTTACAGGTGATATAGATGATGATATAGTCATACATCCAAATAATTTACTTTGTTCTTCTAAACTATACTGAAGAATATTTGATATAGTTAAATTGTTCTTTAAACACTCAAGTATTATGAAATTATCATCCATAATTTTAAATATTTTGTTTTTTGAGTATCTAAAAATATAAGTAAAGTAAACATTCATATTTACATAATCAATCAGTTATTTTATTTTATTAATCAGACATTAATACAAACAATATATATAGTTTACCTTTTTAAACTGAAATAAAAAGGATGTTGTTCACATTTAGTTGTTTCAGATTTATTGAGCCACCAAAATTGAGAAGCACGTTTCATTAATACATTTCTACCTATATTCTCATGGGAAAAGACTAATTTAAGATATTCCCTACTAGGTAGAGAGTTATTATTATCTTTTATTTCATTAACTATATTCTCTGGTGATTTAACACTTAATGAGCGAAAATCAGCCTCATCTTCATAATCTGTTTCAGAATTAGACTCAATAGAGTACTATAAATCAATACAGTTATAGTAAAAATTATACAGTTTTTTTTATTTCATATTTATTTTATATACTTACAGAAATTCTACCAATGTTTAATAACTCTTGTATAAGATCAGCTTTCCCTGAATCACCAAGTACTGCAGCTTCACCTTCTAATTCAATTCTGACAGTGTCTAAATTAGTCTTACGGTAAGCATTTCTAGAACCACAAGGATTATTAGCCATACTAATTATCATCCCTACGATTGCCCATTTTACAACATCAGATGACATCTACAAAACATTGAAAGACATTATTATTAGCATGAAAGTACAAAGTAGGTACAATTAATACTAAATACTTTAGATGGATTAATAATATTTGAATAATTAATAAATCGGTAAATGCGCATTTCAAATTCCTTAGCTTCCAACGGAAATCCTTGAACATTATATTTTTCTATTAATCCTTTTACACAATATTCAACATCTGATTGTTTAGGATGTTCATAATACACATCGTGCAAGTTATTTATTATTTGAGCGTATCTCAGATAAATTTCATTGAAGTTCTAAGACAAAAATCAATACAGATTACTAAATTTTGATTTTACAACAATATATAAATTATGCAAAGGTACAAACTTTTAGTCCAGTCATCATTTTAATAAGTTCTAAAACGTTTGCAAGTGCCTTCGATGACAAACTAATGACAGACGGGTTGTCCATTTTCAATTTGGTTCAAATAATATTTCTTACTTGTATATAGATAGATTCATAAGCTAGTCTTATTATGTATTACAATACACACATAATTAAGTAAACTAAAATATCAAAACGAAACAATTTACAATTAGTTGGTGTAATGATATTAGTCATACGACATACTTTAAATTTTAATTTATTTACTCAAAACTCGAAATTAAAAAATTAAAAAACTAATAAAAATAAAAACTGAAAGTGATTTTGGCGGTTGTGATTATAGATTTGTAAATTTGTATTTTGTAATGATAACCACAGACTAAAGAACTGATAGTAGTGCCTTATCACCATAGAACAGTATACCTTCACAGATTTCTATATATTACTAGATAGCGAACTCCGGTCATGAATTGAAGCTTCAAGGTCGGTTGGCAATTGTATGGTATTTCATATGACAAATAAGATGATATTATGATTTATTTTATATCGTATTTTATTATTTTTAAACATTAAGTTTACAAAAAAAAAAAAATATTTTATATAAGTCATTTTACATTTACTATTTTATTTGACCGTTAAAAAAAATATTATTCCTAATACATTTTGTATAATAAATGAAATGTTTTGCCAACCGAGAAAATGGCGGCCGTTCACAGCTGAGCTTCATTTGTAACAATGTACATTGTATAAGAGTTCCTTATCTAGTGTAGTATAGAAGTCTGTGTATACCTTATCACCTAGCCGGCAGCCGGCGCCGAAGGCTGTTTTGGTCATAGAATTCTGTATCACCATAGAACGATCCACAGTCCACAGATTCACATTTATTACAATTTCAATATTTCATATTATTATCTTTTGTTGAGCAAAACTGCAAAAGTGCAAAACAAAAACTGCTTGTAATAGAAATATAATATAGACTCTGTTATTCTGTCATTCTGTAATCTGTGGTAGTGTGGTACAACTACCCAGCTTCATAGATCTCCCTATACCATAATTACTAGTTATTCAATAATGACTGTTTAACCAAAAACGGTACAACTGGCCTTAACAAAAATTGTCATGGCTTAGTCGGCTAGCCAGTGATTTTGTGCTCAGGAAATAGTAAAATAAATTTTGATTGTTAATTTATCGAAGATCAATCCCAATGTGGTGAGCACTGTATTGTTTAATTGGCTAGTTTTAAAACAATTAAGAACAACGTATGAATTAAATTATTTTTGTTATTTTTTTAGGGATCAGAGTAGCGGCCCGGAAATAGCAGGATTACTAAAAACGAAAATATGTAAATTGATAGTAACACCATTAACTAACTTCTAAATTTTAAAATTAAATATAACAAAAACAGTTGAATAATATAGTAACAAAGAGAAAAAAAACTATAGTATAATATGTGAAATAAATATCTGGTAAAAAATGTGAAAGACTAGGCTGAGTTGAGGCTACGTAACATTCTGTAGAGTGGGTGGTTGAATCAATAGGAAGTGCGATGGTACGGTAATTGAAAAAGAGAATGATTTCTAGTAGAGTGAGACGGAACACGGAACGAAAGGGAAGAGAGCAATTCAGGAAAATCTAAAGATCCCTCAAGAAGTGAAGAGTTGAAATGATGGTCAGCCCTTGCTTGGCGAGAGGCTAAAGAAGGGATTCAAAGATTAGAGCAAATGAGTGAGAAATCATGTATGAGATGTTTAATTTTTAATTTGAAGGCAGCATAGGATAAAAATCTGTTTTGTACTCGCTCTAGTCTCAGTTCATCGCGCGCCAGGTATGGGTGCCGTATCACTACTCCATATTCTAAAACGGAGCTAACTGAGGAAAAAATACAGTATACTAGGTCATTAACAAGAAGAGAACCATTAAGGAAGTAAGAGTGGTGGAGAGGTGAATTACTTCGTGAGAAGTGCGATGGTACGGTAATTGAAAAAGAGAATGATTTCTAGTAGAGTGAGACGGAACACGGAACGAAACGAAGGGAGCAATTCAGGAAAATCTAAAGATCCCTCAAGAAGTGAAGAGTTGAAATGATGGTCAGCCCTTGCTTGGCGAGAGGCTAAAGAAGGGATTCAAAGATTAGAGCAAATGAGTGAGAAATCATGTATGAGATGTTTTAATTTTATTTGAAGGCAGCATAGGATCAAAATCTGTTTTGTACTCGCTCTAGTCTCAGTTCATCGCGCGCCAGGTATGGGTGCCGTATCACTACTCCATATTCTAAAACGGAGCTAACTGAGGAAAAATACAGTATACGGAGTCAAGAGCTAGATGTGAATTTAGCGGTATTACGTTTAACAAATTCTAATATTTGAGTGCTCAACCGATTATAGTATTACTAGGTACCTATACCTAGGTCATTAACAAGAAGAGAACCATTAAGGAAGTAAGAGTGGTGGAGAGGTGAATTACTTCGTGAGAAGGACATTACATGGAATTTATCGATTTTAAGTGTAAGATTAATACGTCTTACACTCTTACCCAATCAGAAAATGTATCAAGGTCGGATTGTACGAAACGACAGTCAGATGGGGAGTTTATTTTTAGGTATAGTTGAATGTAGGCAAATATGAGAACTTTAACAAAGGATAAACAATCATTGAGAGAGTTCATAAATAAAATGAAAAGAAGGGGACTAAGATGACCACCTTGGGGTACACCGGAAGGTATGGTTACAAGATCGGAATGCATTCCGTCGATGGAGACAAATTGTCTTCTTGATGTTAGATAGGACTCTAACCAGGAGAGGAGAGGATTACCAATACCGAGTTTATCAATAGTATCTATTAAAAGACCTTGATCTACTGTATCAAAGGCTTTCTTAAAGTCAGTAAATATGGCATCTACTTTAGAACCAGTTTCCAGATTGTCCAAAATGTAATCGGTAAACGCTAAGCTACTAGTGACAGTGGTTTTTTCGGGTGGGTTTAATGAACTTTTGTCATAATGTACAGTGTATATACATATTTTACTTTACATGATTATTAAATATTTAACCTGGACACAATATTTTAATTAAACAAATCTTTATCTTAATTTAACAAATATTAACTTTTTATATCAAATAGCAATTTAAGGTCATATAAAATTATGTATCTATGCCTATCTAATAAAATATATTTATGTGTATACAAAATTATTTTATCAAGAAAAATGACAGAAATATATTTTGTATTATTATATACTCTTTTTCATATAAGAATGAACTGTTTTGTGCATGCAGACTGAGCCGCCAAACAGTGCCTGACTCCCCAGGCGATGGCTACTATGCGTTCTGTACTTCTGTGATTGCTCGACAGTCATCGCCGGGCCTTTTACTGATTTCGGTCTCGGCACTAACGTTGAGTCTATTTTTAGATATTGATGTTCACATAGTAGTAATATAAATCGAATGAGGAAGATGACCTGGTTCGTGTTACAAAGAATTACAAGGTCATTCCAAAACTTTCTGAACAGATATTAAACATAACCAAAGAAAAAGTCATAATGGACAAAACTGGCAAGTACCCGCTCATTTATGTCAATTTTCAAAGCGGTAGTCCCAGGTCTGTCAAAGATAATTTCCTGAGATGTAGAAAAATTGTTCATGACTCATGAGTTATTAAGCGTTTGAAACCATACGACCTAGTTTAAGATTTTAGATTAAGGCAGCAGGCACTTAATTGGTAGTGACTCCATCAACGTGTAATATATATATATAATTTATATCTAGTATGTAAAATATGTATAATGTCAAACATATTTATAAAGACCTTCCGGTTGTTTAAATAATATAAAGCCCCAGGACATTGAAAAAAAAAAAATGAGTTCTATAAAGAACATGAAACTTTATGTTAATGATAATGAATATATGTCGATAATGGTGTTCTTGTATTGAACACAAATCCTTTATCTTAACAGATGACGTTGAATCCACTCAGAAAAATGAAGGTAAGCATATGTTCAACATCAATGTTCAATGTTAACAAAAATCAATTGGATTAAATTATAAAATTTTGTCTATCGATTCTCAACTAATTTTTTAGTTTCTACGGAATTCATGAAGATTTACAAGTTGCAAGGCTTGAACGCCCCCTAAACATTTTTCTATTTGCGCCACTGGGCCATACCAGAGTCCCAAAATAACTCTTATTAGAAAAAAAAATTAAGAAATATTGGTACGGTCGATATTTATGGCTTAACTATTTGACAAAAATCATACAATTATACAGTGGAGTGGACGAAGCTTACAAGACTCACGGATATAAGGTTCAGTCGCTTAATAGACTCAAAGTCGTCCGGACGTATCCAAATACACTATACAAAATTCGGTTATAACTTATAAGACTCAAATTTTGTAAAAAAAAATAGTAGAAAATGAAAATTTTTGGTTGAAATTTTGAAATAAATTGGTTTTTATGTTTTAACAATTACATATTTTTGTAGATTATTACTGGTTTCGATTAATGCTTAGTAATGTGTGTACTTATATACAACACATTTTATCTTAATTACTCTGTAAGTTATAAATACACTCTCGATTACTCGGCACAGGTAATAAAAAATTTTTTCATAAATAATAAGTACGTAAATACATAATTTATAATTTTTTTATTAATATGTATCATGTATGTAATATTTTGAATAATAATATAATTTTAATTTTTAATCATATTGTTTTTGTTTAGTCACTAATAAAGTTTAGTAATATATAAAATATGTATGTATTTAATTAGATTAAAATAAAACAAAATATGTCATGAAAAAATTCATAAATATTTTGTTTTTTTCCAGCTTTGCCTAAAAGATTCATTCGGTTATAAGACTCACTTTGTGCTGATCCCAAAGTGAGTCTTATAAGCGGCGTCCACTGTATATGCCTTACATTAAATACGTTTTTATAAAAATATTTTTTATTTTTCAACATAAAAAAAACCTAATAAACAACGTAAGTATTTATTATAATAATGATAAATATTTTTAAGGCAGTGAGCTATGTACCTATATTTTTCGCCTTTTGGGAGAGACATTTCACCAGCCGCATACACTGCGGTCAATGTCTGCGCATGCTTAAATGGCTATAATATGATATAATATACTAAAATATGACCTAAATGGCTTAAACCATAGGTAAGTAATATCACAGAATAGAATATTATGTACCTACAACCTACCCTTAATCCATAATAATATAGTACTTAGAGTACTTACTGTTGTATACTGTGTTGTGTGATAATATATTAATACGTAATATCAATTATCAATGCAATGTCACAGAAATTCTTCTATTAATAACAAAACAACGATTATTATGTACTCATTTAGTCATTTATATTTATATTCAGACTTTTAACAACCGTGACATTTGGGTAGGTATTTGACACCAAACAATTTTATTGATACCTAGGTGGTATCAGATATTCCACACTGGTTTTTTTCCAGAACACGGATAATTGACACCAACGTGACAAGTGACGATTAGTGGGGCTTTTATACATTTTAGTATGTCGCCGTTGTGAGTAGGTAGCTAGTTAGTTGTTGTTAATTTATTAATAGTGTAAGTTATAGTTTTCGTTGTAGTTATAAGAATATAAGATATGAGTTTAATCGAAATAATAATGTTATACTTATGAAAAATTAATTGTACAAAACTTTTAAAGTACAAAACTAAAGAAAGACAAAAATATATGCTAAACTTCACAATTTAATACAAATTCTGAAATATTTGATTTTTTTTGAAGTAGTATCATTCAAATATTATTTCATTAATATAATATAAAGTCTTCTCAGTCAATTGTCACATATGTAAAGGTGTGATTCATAAAAACATAGATATAATATAAACCAATATATATATATATGATACCTATATAATATATAATATTATCTATGGTAAAAATCCTAGGTGTCAAATGTCCTACATTAATTTCTATATGCAGTTATTTAATCATGAAGGGATTTTATATGATTGGATTTATAAAGCATCTGCAGAGTATACATGTCAAACTCTCTCTTACAAGTTACAACATAAAAAGTATGCAAATGTGTTTAAAGACATTTAAAACTGCGAATAAAATATTTCAAAAAAAAAAAAAAAACATTAATTATTTGTCTAAAATATTTCCTACCCTCCCCGCCCACCATATGTATTAAATTCCTGCTTAGTGTCTACGACGCATACTGTACAAAGTGGTTCACTAAGTTGCACACTTTATTTTTATTTTAATTATACATTTATTCAAATTCTGAATTTTGGAATTTTTTGATATAGGTACTAGAACTAGAGTCGTGAGGGACGCTATACAACCTACTCAGTGGCGGCGCCAGGGGTGGGCCAGGGTGGGCCCGGCCCACCTTAAAAAGTCTCCGGCCCCCCCTGTGGCCCACCCCAAAAATTAAATTTAATCATATTAGAATACTAAAAAATATCTCATGAATAAATCATGATTTATTAAAATATGAAAATATTAAGTCATAATAGATGCCGTGAACAACATTTTGAATGGGTTGAAAACTATATGCATAATAATATGCTTTCAAGCCTCATAAATAACGTGTATTTTCCAGCGGCTGAATACGAAAATAATAAATTATTATTAAATATTCATTGGTATTGAGTGTAATTATGGGTTAGGGAGCATAAAAATCAAAAAGTGTTTACATGAATATATATTTTGTTAGCAAATAAATACTATTAATACAATACATATCATGTTTACAAATCATTGTTTTAGTAAGTTTACACGATGAAATGTAAAAAAAATTGGAAGTTGACCCTCCCCCTCACCCCTCTGCGAAATTGCCCGTCATCACTATTGTTTATATATATATATATATATCAAGTCAACAATTTGGCCCTCCCTAAAAAATTTGGGCCCTAGCCTGGCCCACCTGGTATTAAAGTTCTGGCGCCGCCACTGAACCTACTGTCTTTGTTTTACAAACGCGTAACATGGCAACTTGTACGTTGTGAATAATCCATTTAACTCTATTCTGAATATTGAACTTATGAGGAGGGAATTTACCTAATATAAAATTTAGAAGTAAGAAT
This sequence comes from Macrosiphum euphorbiae, assembly GCA_949089665.1. Classification (NCBI taxonomy): domain Eukaryota; kingdom Metazoa; phylum Arthropoda; class Insecta; order Hemiptera; family Aphididae; genus Macrosiphum; species Macrosiphum euphorbiae. The sequence goes on from CARXXK010000001.1 coordinate 116,553,459, forward strand.
ATTATCTAGTGAAGTAATGAACCTCTTAGGATTTTGCATAGATTTTTATTTTAAAGCAAATTACGAGTTATTTAAAACTATAAATTGTTTGTACATTTTATCATAGATACTCATAACTTACTTTAAAATTAAAATCTAAAAAAAACCCCTATGATGTTCACTAGATAATATTCTTACAGTTAAATTTACTAATAAGTCAATTTGCTCTTCTATAAAACATACCCGAATTAAATAGATTATTCAGATAGTACAATTTGCTATGTTATGCATATTTTGTAAGACAGGGACAAGCGCAGAGTCTTTGTAGGCAATATTTTCAAATTCTTGAGATTTTTTGTATTTCTGTGGCTGTGACGATAACAATAACTTCTATTTTTTCAAATAAAAATTCTCGCAAATTGTCCCTAATAATCCACTAATTTACAGTAGAAAAGAATGGCTCTCATTTTAAAAACAAAAATTGGTATTATCATAGGACACTCCTAGTATAGTACAAAAAATCTCAATAATTTTAAAACGTGGTCTCAAGAGGATGTCAGATTGACAGCGCAATATTTATTCTCTCTTTCAGACCCATGCGGCACATAATATAGATAAACCCATTCAGGTAAAATCATTTTTTCTTTTGTGATTTTTGAGTAATCTTAGAGTAAAGCTACTTCATAGAAAAAATATAGAGGATAAAATTAGAGTGATTTTGAGAGGGGGGCAGAAGAGAAAACAAATACTCGTTGACTTCTTCTTAAAGTATATTTAAAAATTATAAAAATCAGATGTGGAATAACTCCGTTATTGAAGAAAAATGGTAGGTATCTGGTATATATTATGGACACCCACAAACAAGATTAAAATCTATAAAAAAAAAAAAAAGTTTGTACCTAATGACCTATAAAAAAAATATTATAAATTCTGAGATATTGATGTTTGAAATATGGCAGCCAAAAGGTCGGAAACATGGGTTAATAATTTATTATTAGCATTTCCGTTAGTCCATTATTATTCAACAAATAAAATTGATTTTTACTAAATATAAAGTTCAACTATATTTTAATACTGGTATAAAATTGCTTCAGCATTTTTTTTTAGATTCTGAGCGGATCGATGAATGTATTGATTTTACAATGATGTGTGTTTTTTTTGTGTCTGTTTACACGATAAGTAGTCGAAATAATGCTTCGATTTTCAACTTCAGTATCTTGTTTGATTGGAAAGTGAATATCGTTGGTGCATTGGGGAGGTCAAAATTTAAAATTCCCAATAGTTTTCACAAGCGCCGGGAAAAACAACATAAAAATGAAGGAAAAACGGGAATTTTTACGCAAAATTGGTTTTCCAAAAAATCGATGTTGGTTATTGGTGTAACTCTAAAACAAATGAACGTATATACATGAAATTTTCACTGCAGGTTGTTAATATTTGCATTTTCTATACACGATAACATTTTCAAAATATTTTGATTTATTTTGAACTGTTTAGGGACATTTTCATTTTCCATTTTTTTTTAGTTTTTTTTTTCTAAAAATATCAATAAAATTTTATTTGTTGGTTGCGAAAGCTTGAAAATTTAATAGAAGGCTCCTAATATGTTGTTTCAAAGGCAGATGAAAAATATTAAAAATCCTTAGTCACAATTTTTTTTTATAAGCATTTAAAGTTCAAAAATTGACAAAATATGGAAAAATCACGAAAATTAGTAAATTATTTTGAGTTAAGAATTCGTAAAAATTTTTCTTTTTAAATCTAAGATTTGAAAATGAAACACAAGATTCCTTATAAGATTATCTACCTTTATCAATAAAAAAATCTCTACCGGACAGTCAAATTAAATTTTTATGAGCGTTTGAAATTCAAATTTTTACAACATTGGATTTTCACTCGATTTCTCATGTAGCGATTTCCTTATTTTGTTGTAATTCAAAAACGAATAACTGTAGATACATGAAAATTTCACTGAATGTTTATATTAGCATTTCCTATACACCATACAATTTTGAAAATATTTTGACTCTTTTTGAGCTGTTTATGGACATTTACAGCTTTCAATTTTTTTTAGTTTTTTTTTTCTATAAATATCAATTAAGTTTTATCTGTTGGGCCAAAAAGTGTAAAAATTTAATACAAGGCTCCTGATATATTGTTACAATATCAGTTGAAAAATATTAAAAATACATAGGCACAATTTTTTTTTATAAGCATTTTAACATCGAATTTTGACAGAATTTTTCAAAATCTCGAAAATTATTAATCATCGTAATTAATAAATTATAAAATGTTCAGTTTTTATAGCTAAGGATTGAAAATTTAAAACAAGATTCTACGTAAGTAGTTAATTCTCTTACCGAAAAATCTAAAAAATATACAATCACAGTTTATTTTTATAGTCATTTTATGTTCAAATTTGGACGAAATTTCATATTAAAAAACCTAGTTATTTTGTTGTGATTATATAATATTATTCGTGGGTACGGGGTACCTACTTGAAACTTCTAAAGTGTATTATTATATATCGATGATAGTATCAGGGTTTGTTATTGATGTTGATGTATAACGTGTTATAAGTACCTAATGGATATTGTGATAATGTGATATGATTAATTTGGAATTTATTATAGGTCAATTTTTTTTTAATACCATAGATTTGTATATAATTTATCTTAAACCTAGACTGACATACCGTCTTCGCTCAGAATCGTTTTTCTTATACAATGATATTATATCATTGAATTCAAATTTAATAGCATCCATTATACAGTGACCCACTTGTAACTTACTGTACAGCAGAGCGACATCCACTTACCCACCTTTTTTACAATTAATATATAAACATTTTTAAAATAACTTGACTTGGTACCTACTAGTGGTATTCAAAAAGTTTAAACTATCTCAAAAAGAAAACGTACATGCTCATTGCTCACTTTAATCACAACGTTTAATTTTTGGGAAGACCGTAAATTAAACATTTCTATTTTTTATTACGTTGATAAAACAAATGTACGATGTTTTATAAATTAAAAAAATGTATAATTGAAACTTGTTTATAATTGTGTTTACTAACTTAAAATGTTGATTACATTTCTTAGAAACCAATTGTTAAAAAGGACGATGATGAAGTTGACAAAAAAAAGAAGAAAATTATATAACTTAATATATATTATATTTATCAAGTATGTATGTTAAGAGGTTTTCCAAACATTATCTCTTTTCGCTTTACGAAATATAGAAAATGTGCGTTCAGTAGAACATTATCTACGTTCTTATACGTTGGTTTTTTTACGATGTTTTAATTGTAAAGCGAGATATGAGAATTTTTAAATTATAACATTTGATACAATTGTATACATATTACATACCTACTCATAACTCACATGTGTTTTTCTGCATAAAAATAGAAATATCATAATAATACCTCCATTAGAACACATAAGTACAGAAATACAAATAATTATGTTTTACTGAACACAAATGTTCTATATTGCGTATACGCAGTGGCGTATTTACGGTGGGAGGGGGGGGGGAAGGATGTAAATCCCCCCTCCCACCATATGCTGTAATATATAATATGCAAAATTTTTCGGAGTCCTAACTTAAGGAGTGTAGCTTTAAAAGAGGGGCTACTGGATAAAATCATATCCCCCCCCCCCATGAATAAAACCTAAATACGCCACTGGCGTGTGGGTCTGAGAGAGAAAACAAATTGTAGGCTGACCGCTGACTAAATAATATATTTTCTATTATGTCTATGGCTGACATCCTCTTAAATTATTTTTATTTTTTGTTAATTATTATTAAATAAGTGTTTACGTAGGTACTATTAAAGATAATATTATATAATAAATAATGACATTAGATTCATTACGATAATTAAATACCTTATACCTAGCAATTGTATAGCGTATACAAAAATATACTACTGCAGTCCCTTATGTTCGTTTAGTGTGAGGACTAGTGGCTAGTGCATCAGTAGTGCAAAAATTAAATAAGCTATACGAATTCAGACAGTTATTGATTATACGAAATATATTAGTTATTTTTACAAATCAAATCTAGTACCTTTCCCTCATCTCATAGGTGTTCTCGTATTTTGATACAAAAATTTAAGTACTAGAAAAATGTTTGACCATCTATCATTAACTTTGTAAAATTTCCGGGCCCACAGTGAATCCCCCTTTCCACGTTTCACATCCTCATCATGCCTGACCAGGCTGACCATATGAATCATGTTTTATGGCGTAGGCGCATAGGCATAGCTAATGTCACGAATAAAGATAAAAGGTCGGTCTTCGGGCGGTGCTTATTTTCTTTCTATAGCTCTATAGCAGGGATCACCATTAATATTTTTTAGAGGACCACATTGGGAATTTTGAAAATTTTCGGGGGCCATCAATATTTAAAACAAATATTTTTAACATATTATAATATTATAATGCAAACCTAACATAGTGGCCTAGTGGCGTTAATAATAATAATAATAAATAAAATAATAATGAATTTAATAAAATAAAATAAAAATGTATAATAATTATAATAGAAATAGAAAATTGTGTTAAAATTAGTAGAAGAAATGGCAAGTGTTGCTCTCAACTAACTACTTGAAATTTGGTGTATAATGATTCGTGCACTTAATATTTTATATGAAGGTTCTCAATTTTTGATTTACGAAGTTAGAAGTTTAGAAGTACTACTTACTGGATTTTTTTCGGCGAATGATTTATGATGTGAAGTCTCATAATGACGTTTAATATTGAAAACTTTAAAAACAGCTACTGTCTAATGGCAAATCAAACAAACTGTCAAGGCCACTGAGACTACCTATATGTACTTAAATACTTAATTATCGGTTTTTACTTTTTTTTATTTCTGCTGGCCTGATAAAATATGTCGGAGGGCCGTATCCAGCAAGTGGGCTGCCATTTGGAGACTGCTGCTCTATATCTAAGGTCGGCATAACCTACAGTACGCCTAATAGGTAGGTACCTATTATGTTGGGTTGCATAAATAATTTATTAAATTTAATGGTTCACTATAAATTTAATGGACCAATCTTAGGCCACTAAATTTTGTTTAAGGGACTATTAGCTGACTATTGAGTATTGAATATTGATTTCATTAAATGTTTTGTGCAAATCGCTAGTCGTGGGACGCCAACCACCGACGCCTTACGGTGATCGATGAAGTAACATTGCTCATAGACCATAAAAGTCTTTCAAATTTTCGAATATGTAAAAATAAAAATCAATTTTACTCATCCCATTAAAATGTATATTTAGTCTAATTAAAGTAATTATAATTAAAGTATTATTATATATATATATACTATTATTATTATTTTAACATATTTTTTCGAATTAAATACCTTTAACACAATATTATTATATGATTATAATTTACTTGCAAATAATCCTAAAGAAAGCTACAAAGCTAAAAATAGTAATGGTTGTACTATAAAAGTAGACATCAAAAAGGGTTCCATGTATAAAAAAGTTTAAGAAACGTTGGTCTACAGATACACACTACATTCGGTGATAATTTAAGCTCTAATAGAGAGAAATCGAAAACAGATATATGTCTGAGTGATATTCGCATTTTCTGAGTGGGTGATGGGAGGGTCGGAGGAAAATTCTCCCTTATGTTTTTTTGTCTTGTGCCACTGCGGGGATCTTACCTTTCCGAATCTAAAATCTGATCGGCCCATTACAAAATATTTAACGAAAACAATTAACATAAATGTAAATAATGAACGATACCTAAATACAGGTTATAGATCTGGTAAAATATTTGGTAGGTAGTGAATAACTATTTAGTAATTGAAGGGCCTATAGGCTTATAAGCTCCTCTTCGACTTATGTAATCGTTACAAACAAATACGAAAATATAGGCAAAAATCCATTAACATTTCAGGGATGGAATATTTTTAACATCCATGTCTGCCGTGGGGGCTGCCCACCACACTCCTCATATGAACTACAATAATCATTATAATTTTGTATTAATAGTAATTAGTATAGGTATCTATATAAATTAATATAAATTTTTAAAATATAAAATAATAATAATTAAATAAATAGTTACTTACAAACAAAATATTTATATAATTAAATAAAGATTATGTCGTATTTATACATGTTATATGTTTACCATGCAAGTATTAAAATTAAAATTTTTTGTTAGATTATTATTGATATATTTTTTTTAGCAAATTTTTAAATAACGTGCTCTTATTTTCTTTTTGACAACTGCTTTTCAATATTGTAAGGATATAGATAGACAGTTGAAACAATATTAAACCATTGATGTTCTCAGCCATGTTTTTATTCATCTAATTTGTTGTATAATACTACAACTATCACTACATACCTAATCAGTAATCAATAATCATAGAAAAGAATTGATGCATAAAATACGAATAGCATTGGTCTACAGCCCCCGGCCTCGAACTCACAATTTCTGCCTATATCCTACGGGTTTCAATAACCTTTAGCCAGTCTCGCTGTTTTTTTTCTCCAACAATAACTACTGTCTACTATTGACATTTAATTTATAAAAACTAATTTACCTACCTAATTATTATTTATAACATCAAGTGTTTCTTCAAAGTTTTAATGTAAAACACAAATTATTGTAAAAAAAAAAAGTTTCACTTAAAAAACTATTTGAAAGATAACATATTATAATTGTATAACTTTTAGACAATATATCTCAAATATAACAACATAGTTCTGTAACTGAGTTATGTATAAGTTAAATCATTATTCACTGCATTTTATTAACATGATGTGTTGAAAATATTCATGTTACCTGGTCATATAGCTTCGAACCATGTGCCCACTGCCCACATTGATTTATAATTTAAGTGCCAAGTCATCATAATGAGTACCCAATGAATAATGACTAATGTATATTTAACTTGTACAGGATAACAACAATTTAATTTAATCAGTATCGTATTCAAAACCAAAAAAATGTTTTAAAAAATTTAAATACTTCATTAATACTTTGAATAAAAATATTCGATATTGGTTATATAGGTACTTATTAGGTAACATTAAGAAAATTATTTAGATACTATAGTCTATAAGACACCTAACTAGTAGATTAAGAGGACACTACACCCACATCTGTAGTCTTTGTCTTACAACCATATCATTAGGACATCAGCTATATTATAAAAATTTGTATTCAGTAGTTTAATTTTGTATTTTAATAGCTATATTGAGGTAATTACGGGGATGCACATGATGCTATGCTGCTATGTAAATATGTAATCATATAAAAGGTGCAAAGATATTATTTTGTACCAGATGAAGCTGGTTTAATTCTGAAACGAGTGAAACCAGATTAATCCTATTAAAATATAATACTATTTCATTGATTTCTCAAATTGTTTTGATTAAAGATGAGTGATGACACAACTGAACAAATAATAAAATATCGTTATGTATTAATTTTCTAATTACTTACCTATCTATAATAGCAGTGTCATTATCATATACACTAATACACTATACCTGCTGTAGACTAAATTTGAACAGAATAGATCGCTTAAAAATTTTTAATATCATGAAAAAAGTTTGTTGATGGACAATTTAATAAGAAAAGGCCGGCTTATTTTGACTGGCCTGCACGCGGCTCATACACATGGTATAATATATTGTGGAAGCCGCCAGCCGGTAGGTACACAGATATATAACTATGTATAATTATATATTATCTGTGGTTAGTTACTCCAAAAGGTAAAGGCCAATATGATGAACAAGGTTAATGTGGGAAGATCTAGTTACAAAGACGTGGAGTGGGTAGAACACCAGACATCAATTGGTGAATCTTACCTGTAGATAGGAAAATATGGCATATTGGCATTGTATATCTATATGTTTGTCAGGATGGTCATTGGTCTTGAAGACCGACAAGCGAAAACTACAAAGACAAAGATAAAGAATTGAAGAATAGATCAATTTACACTAGTATATTAAAACTACACAAATAACTACACAAATTTTTTACATCTTAATTTGTTAAATTGAAACGATTACACAACACATGCGGATGTTGCGTATTTAGGCGTCCTCCTATATAAGAGGATCTCAGCTCACTGCGTTTGTTTTCTACTTTCGCAACATTGAAAAAACGCATTCACAAAAAACCATTTTTTTCATGTTTTTGAGTTATCTTAAAAGTAAAATCAAACATTAAAAAAATTATAAAGAATAATATTTTTAAGGGTACTTATAATGTATCAGTTCGCCTAAATAGTAAATATTGTCTCAAAAAAAATTAATAACCATTTAAATTTATAATTTATTTTTTTTTTAAAGTCTTACAGTAATATAATAATAAAATATAAAACTGATGTGTCAAATAACCTTTAATAATATTATCCTCTATATCAGTGCTTCTCAAACTCTTTTGTCATGGGGCCCCCTAAATTTAATGTAACATTATTAAGGCCCCCTTAATCAAAATCTTTAATTATTTTTTCTTAATTATATACTAAAATTAAATTTACTTTTTCAAACAGATAAATTATTGACAATGATTAATGATATTTTCGGTTATTTAATAACTAAATAACCAACTTCACTTAATTTTAAGTCGAAAATAATTATGGTTTTTTTTTTTTTAAAAACAAAGCTTAGGTAAAAAAAATAGATTGAATAACTTAAATATTTCACGACTCCCCAACAATATAACTAAGGCCCCCAGTTAGAGAAGCATTGCTCTATTTGTTCTATATCAGGGGTCGGCAACCCGCAATATAGAGTCTATATAATTACCGAAATGCAATAAAACTGGTAATCTGGGCAATGGATCATTGGTGCAGTATACTTATTTTTTGTATGGGGATCAGTAAAAAAAAATTAAACCAGGTACATGCACATCAAAATAATAAATAACAGAATATAAGTAATAAATAATAGTAGGTATATAATATTAATTATAGGTACAAATTAATTGTTTTTCATTTACCTAGTTGTTAGCATATACCTACCTTTCAAAAAGTTGAAGTGACGACCCTTAATTAAACAATTATAGCACACAATTCATTTATTAATATTTTTGTTTCCTTGAAACGCGATAATACTAAGAACAGTATTTAAAATAAGGCCTACGGGGATATGACCCCTAGTATACGCCCCTTCAATGAGCGATGGACCATTATTATTATTGGCTCAGTAAGCTCGACTGCTCGAGTCGATGTTTAATCGTTTAATGTAATCATGACTCATGAGCTTACTATTATATATTTGGTAGTCGGTAGGTACCTCGACCGTACCTACTGAAAAGTGAATACTCATTACTCACGTACTGTTTTGTGTTTATTGGATAATAGGTAGCATACTAGTATAATACGTCATATGATACTAATACTATTATACCACAGATTATATTAAATTAGTATAGACGGAACTCGGAAAAGCAGACATGATAACGAAGTGTCGAAGTCGTTATAGACGTCATTCAATGCATAGATAATAAAAGTTCTTTTGTAATCTTAATGCATCACGCGAGAGTGCGTGACTTATATTTACATAATATACACTTGTTCTATGGTCTATGTTACCCGCACACCTGTTATATTAGTCTATTATAGTAAACACGTGTCGTCTTGGAGTGGGGAGTAAAGGTCAAACATTTTATCTTTTATCACTTATTATTGTTATTTCGATTTGGAGATAAACGATTAATATTTAATCAAGATATGCAGTTTATCGTATCCTAGAAAGTTATAATTTTGAGAATTAAGAACTATAATAATTAAAAAGCATCGTCGTGTAACATAGGGTCCAAGTGTTGCTCGGGCAACACCTTAAATATGGATGGGTGGGTATTGATAGATGAAAAAATAGGTCATTTTATAGGTCAGTATTATGAGGGGTAGGTCCCCTAAAATTATTTGAGCAATACCAATTTGTTTTATGATACACGCCACTGGTAATAAGTATCGTGCAATCGTGATGTTAATAGAACGAGGAGAGGGGTAGGATCGGGGGTAATCTCAATTATGTCATAATTTGATCATCATAAAGAGATTTGAGCATATAGGATACCATTCATCGGTCTTCGACCCCAGATGTTATCTTAAATCTGAAATATTTATTTTGCCAAGCATAATTGAAAAACGATTAACCAGACGGAGATTTCCAAATTACAACGGGTCTGCACTAGGTAATAAATAATACCAATTTTTTAGTAGTGGGTAGTTTTGATTCGATTTTTTCTACCAACATTTCGGCTTTCGGTCGCGGGTCATGGGCCATACTGCCATAGCGTCCGGAAGAGTGAAGACATAATATTCCATTCGGCATTCCTATAGGTCTGCGTTTAGATCATAATATACTATAGTCTGTTCATTTTAAGAAGCGATTCGGCGGCCACTAGTAAAACCGGTTTTCAAGCGTAAATCAGGTCGCTTCTTATTTTGAACAGGGTATATAACTAAATGATCTAAGGGTCTGCGCGACTGTGCATAGCGCCATCTAGCAGACAGGTCAACGCAAAGCAGTTCCGACGCGTGACCCGCAAAATTGGCAACGTCGCTGTGGAGTCCGCTACACAATCGTTCCCGCCGTAAGTTAATGGTGCTGCGGGGTGGAGAGGTGACCCGTCGGGCCGTTCTCTTTGCTGTACCGCCCACCCCGCTCTTCTAGACGCGAACGACGCCGCCGCCGCCGCCGTCGTCCGCTGGCGTTGTGTGCGCGCGCGGTGGTGAACGCAGCATTCCGCGGCTACCAAGGACGGACCGACCGAACACCGACCGACATTTTAAGTGAAGCCGCGTAAAAGTCGGAACTCAGCCCAATGTTTGTGCATCGATTGTATTGTCGAATGTTCAAGATGCCTGCATTTAAATAGTAAACAGTACTAAATAATAAGTAGTAGAAACGATATTATATTAAAACATTATAATAAATAATCATCTAAGTATCCATAAGTCCAAAATCATAAATATAAATATAAATTATTTAACTTTAGTGTACAAAGTGTTAAATTTTCGTAATTACGTTTGAAGAGATTTTTTTTTGTCGAACCGAATGAATGACGTACATTCGGTAATCTGTCCTCAAAGAAAGCGACGAAACAGCCTCCAATAAAATGGCCCTTGTCACCAATATTGACGGGCCAAATTTACTCGATGAAAGGTGCAGTAATCAATGAAAAAAAAGTCAATAAAATGCGCCCTTTAATCAGGGGAAACGATTTTTTTTTTACATATATATATATATATTATTTATACTTATAATAATTTATTTATAATGAGCTTCGTATTCTCGGTTATCGGAACTATACGGTACCTATAAACTACTTATCTGCAGTATCAGGAACAAAAAGTACATATGTGTTTTTGGGTTTTGGATAATATGATGAAGTAAAAACGTGTAAGTTTTTTTATATTTTCGACAAGGATCTGTCACATTGGTTTTGCGACGAAAAACAAAAACCGATTCCAAGCTTTTTAAAAACGGCCGAAGGTAAATAATCAAAACCGATATACATTTCTGTAGTTTCTGGCTTCTGCGTCCGTCGGTATGCGCATCGATTGGACGCCGCCATCTTGTTTTTTATTTCTCGGTACGAGTTAGCGGTATATACGTATATCATATGTATGTTTTTATATATATGTATATACATGTGTATACAATATCCGTGTTCGTCAGTGTTGTGCAACTTGCCTAACCGCGCCCCTCCTTCCCACCGAAAAAAAAACTAAACCATTCACTCGGTCTCGGCCCGTGGTTTCTCCTCTCTTCCGCTTTGTTTCCATTTACGACCGGGGCGAGTTCTTCTCATACCTTTCTAATAATATTCTATTACTACTTCTACTACAACTACTTCTACGCTACTTCATTGTTTATACTAATATTATTATTATTATTATTGTAATGACGATCGTCTGATTTTCCGTCTCTGTCGCGCTCGCGCAACCACGCCGTAGCCGTAGAGTAGGTAGTATACAATAATATATATATATATGTATATTGTATATAACATGGAGGTACCCTCTTTCTTTGCCGGTCAAATCGCGAGTCACGACAGACAGCAGCTGCTCCTACGCCGCCGGCGCGACGCCCCTACCTTGAAACGCGGCGACAGTGGTAAAAATAATAATAATAATAATTCGAAGTCTCCGGCTCGCAGCCGCCGCCGCGCCGACTGGGGGCCCCCCAGCCCCGATCCGGTCGATCCCCGTTCGCGCGAAGATCTATTACGCACCGGCACCGATATCGTCGGGCCGCGTACTGTACTGCCCGAGCCGCGTCCACGACAATCAGCATCGCGTGATATTCATTTCGCTTACTCTTTCCCAATAATTACTTCATTTTTACCATAACACAATTATGCATTATGTCCGTATACGCTCATAATAATATTGTGATTATACGTAATATAATATAAGTCTATTTGATTGTAACACAATATACATCGAGATTTTTTTCGTTAATTTTGTTACCGACAAACCACCACCACCAATCGCAGCAAATTCGTCGGTGCTATTTTATTGTTATTGTTGTTATTGTTGAATAACAATGATGACGGCTTTGACTTTGTATATCGTAATAATGCATTGCACCGAGATCCCATTACAATAATATATAATAATTGAATCACATCATATTTAATTATTAGATATACACACCATGGTACTAGACCAACAAATTGTTCTAAGGTATCAGTATAGTAATATATAATCATCATAATTTATTATAATAATAATAATACAATATTAATAAATCGATATAACTTAAGTAGAATAAATAATATAGGTAACTATAATATACTCAATATTCGGGATTACCGGATTATTTAATATATTGCTTTCGGCCGAACTTTAGTATTTGATATTTTGTTTTTTTTTTTTTTTTATTGTCTATTTTGACCAATCCGTAATTGATTATTGTCGATATAATATTATTACGTTTGTTTTTTATTAATAGGAAATCGATGCATGTGATTAAGGTATAGTAATGACTCACCGTGTCCTACATTTGATCAGATGATCTGTTGCCTACGTTTTGAAAGTATAATAATATTATCTTATATATTTTTTTTATTTGAACGCTTTTATTTATATTAGTATTTTATTTGTAGTAGGTGGTAGTTCACTCATTAAATTCTCGGAAATTGTATCTTAAATAGTATTTCAATGCAGTAGTGTTATATTTTTATTCTCTAATCTGTATATTATACTAATCTGTCTTGACGTTTTTTCCGTATCATACAGACAACTTTTGGTAAATTCTGATTTCTATTTCATCGGAATCGTATTCATTGGAGTCGTTAATACGAAACTAGAACTGTATAGCTGTACTTCCATTTCTTAAAATTCTCTGCGTACGCTTTTTAATTGCAAAACTGCCTACGTAAACAATATATCAAGTTTGGTCAAAGTGTAAAGTGCATTGTGCATTTTGTATAATGCGTTTTGCATTAAAATGTAAGAGTTTCAGAAGTCGATTTAATGGATTATTCAGTGCACATAATATATTGCGTTGTTGCCATTTTGTTGGACCTGCGTCGGTCATTAAATCGTGATTTTCAGTATTATGCAGTAGGTATCCTAATTGATCAAAACTGGTCTATGGTTTCGCTAACATTGCGCATTAATATTTAATATTGTTAAAATTTTTGTAAAAAATAAAACATAATAATTATATGTTTTTATCTGCCGATTATTGTATTTGCTTTAAACCAAAGTCTTAGGGTTATTTAGTTATTGCTTATTATTTATTAACACGTACGATGATTCATAAAAATGTTCCACATTGGTAGGTGGTACCTATTAAAAGTTATATTATTATGAATTTTTTATTTGGTAGGTATATTAAAAATACGCAAATCGTTTTTTTTTTTATCTTGTATAGATTTATCTCATTTATTCATCTAGGTATATAATTATTTTTCTTCAATACAAATGAAAAATTGAATGTATGCCGCCGTAATTCTCACCGATTTTCCAATGTCTATTTAAATTTCAATAGTTTTGTACCTATACCATATAAAATATATTGGCTATGCAGAATTCTGAATTGTATATTATATTGTCATAACATTAGTGTTAAAACTTAAAAGGTTAAAAACATCGACCAAAATGCAGTATATTTATTAAAATTATTTATTTAAAAAAAATTTAAAATATTTTAACTACAAATCATTAATCGGCAGAATCTTAAAATGGAAAAAGTTTTGAATGAGTAAGAATACATAAGATAATTGCTTGCCCAATTATTTCAAATGTTATTTCACGCTAGTATTTGATTGTATTCCAACCGATTAGTGTAATTATGGATTTTAATCTATAGATTATTGTTTTTATTTTGTATGGGTGTACGTATTTGAAATATGCGAAAATGTAATTGTAACCATAATTGTATAATGCCAATCCATCAAGTACTATTCGATATTCGATATAAATATATTTTCTATTTCGTTATGCGTTATGTTCTATAGATAATTCAAATATCGATTATAATATATCATTGTTTATTTTATAGATTTACATCCGTAAAAAAAATATATAATTATCTTAGTCTGTATTATAACAATATTTAATTTTTACGAATATTCATTCTTCAGTATGACTATACTTAAATTTGCTACCTGCTTATTGGATAAAATTAATTTTATCTAATTTCTTTTTATTGACATTTTAGTAACAGTAACATTACGTTATTAAAATATTGTAATTCGTATTATTTTTATTTATGATTTTAAATAAATTGTAATAGTATTTTTTTTAATAAATATGACAACAAATACCAACAGAATTGAAATAATTAAATATTGGGTAGGAACTTGAATATAATAGTGCTTTAAATAGTAAAACGAAACTAACATTGAATATAACTCCTTCAACTAATTTTCGAAAGTATATTTGTAGGGTATTAAAAATATTGACTTTAAGCTAAAAATCTATTAATTTATCTCATTTACCTATCAATGTGTTTATTATAATATGTTTACCAACAAAGTAACTAACAATTTAGATTCTACTTAACGGACTTAATTACCTAAATAGTATTCCTAGTAGATACTTTGGTGAAAATGAACAACTATCATTTAATTCTTAGAAAATATTGGAGTATAGTTTCAAAGAAGATAATTGTCTTGGAATCTATCTATATATATTAATAATTAATCTTATGTAAAATAAACCAATTTAAATTTATAATTCTAGTAACATATTTTTAATTATCAATAATTAATAAATTATCAATTAACATTAAATAAATAAAAGCCATATTTTTTTTTTGTATTTAAGTACATTTATATTGTATGTCTTTAGTTGCATTTGTACCTAATATAAATGTGTTTGATCAATATGTTCCTGATACTGTTTTAAACTGTTAGATTACATCTAATATTAAATAGAACATAAAATATAATGTTGCATTTAATAGAAAACTGTATATATAGTAATTTTAGTTAAGATATTTTTAATTGTTTTAGTAATGGTAATAGTTGCGAAAATGAGGTTGATGAAGACCTTGAGGATGGAGAGATTTTTGATGAAGAAGATGATATTGAGATGCCTGAACCAACTGAACAAAATACAGAGCCTAAAGTATCTAAAGAAAATCTTCTTGGAGAAGGTGCGAAAGAAAAAGATTTTGAACCTCCATGGGAAATGGTAAATAACAAAGCAATAAGAAACACATCATTTTTTCTTAGTTGTATACTAGCAGCTTTTAAAATAAAAAAATAAAAACTATTATTTATTGTGCATAATAATATAATAATTTTTGTATGTGTTATTAGGAACAGAGATCTCAACAGTCGTCTCATCAACAAATTATACACACTCCTTCACATAAAAATTTTACTGGATTTAATAACAGTAGACCTAGGGATAGGTTTCCAAGAAATAAAGGGGCCGTAATAAAACGAGATGTTGGCTACCAAATGGACGATGATAGACCTAGACGTAAAAGACGTAGATTTGATCAGAGCGATGAAAAAGAACAACCCATGTTGAGAAATAATCAAAATGTAAGCAATTCTGTTAATAATGACTGCATCAAATTTGTGTTATATTATTTGTTAATTGTAAATTATTATTTGTATTGATCTCATAGGGCTTATTTAATAGAAGAAAAAATAATGATTCACCGATGGAACCTGTTGAGGCTGGTAATGATGAAGAAATGCCATATGTTAGAGGAACCAACAGCCCTGACGTATCAAACTTTGAGTCATTTCCTCAAGAATTTGGTAAATTACTATAGTTTAATCTAATATTTCACATAATATGTTATTTTAGTTGTAAGTATTAACTATTAGAATCCTAAAATTATTTTTTTTTTGATTTATTTTATTTTTATAATTTTTGATAAAAATAAAGATAAATTTTCTTAACATTCATTATGTTGTATTTTTAAGTGGTTCTTATATTAAAATCAATTATTCAATTTAATTGTGCAAGTTTCAACAATTAAAGTGTTAACTTGAAAAATGAACAAACAACTGAATTACGATATAGATCTTAGTATATTAACAAGAAAATGAAACTATTGACCATTTACAAATACTTGAATAATATATAAAAAGCCGCAATTCGTAAAAATGTTAATTTACTGGTTTTATCTAATATTTCAAATGATTTAAAATAATTATTAAAAAACGTATTTCTAGCACATTTTGTATTGTTAACTTGAGGATTAAATTTTATAAGCTAGTATTATGTGTGTAAAGTTTTGTATGTATAACTGTTACTTATCATAAAATTGTTTATGCCCGAATATAATTGTAACATTGTTGAAATTAATATATTTTAACAGAAAATGAAGATGAATTTCGCCCTTCGAATAACTTTGGCCGTAGAGGAAGAGGAAGACGTGGGGGTGGTAGCGATATGGATAGGCGCAATAGAGGTATGCCTATGAAACGACGAATGATAGGTGGTTCAGTCATGAAAAATAAACGATCTGAAGATGAAGAAAAAGTTTGTCAATATTTTCTTCAAGGAAAATGTCTTAAAGTAAAATTTGTTAGAATTATAACTCAAAATTAATTTATTTATTTCACTGTTAATATTTTATTTTACAGGAAAATAATTGTACTTATTCTCACCAACAACCAAATGGTCGCAAAATGGAACTGTGCAAGTTTTATTTAATGGATTGTTGTAGTAAAGAGGATCGGTGTACATTTATGCATAGCGAGTTTCCTTGTAAATATTATCATACTGGTATGAAATGTTATTCAGGTGTAAATTGTCGATTTAGCCATGCCAAACTTGATGAAGATCAAAAAAAAAAATTGTTGAAGGTACATGTAACAAACAGCTACATTCTTTTTATAATGTATACTACCTAATTAATTACACAATAAAAATAATACTTATTAATATGTGTATGTATTTTAGTCTTTTGGAAAATTACGATATGATCCACCTGAGTATGAAATTGAAAATGAAGATTTTAAGGTACTTTTATTTTAAAAATGTTTAGATTTATATTTTATTTGACAAGAAAATGTCAACTTATTAATTTATTTTCTCTCTGAGCCACGTACAACATAGCAAATTCATGTTTAGCAAAACTTGTGTTGTCGCTTTTAATGTTAGAGTGAATTCATCTACTAACAAACTTTAAGCTAAGAAAATTACTTACCCTGTGTTGTTATTTTTAATATTAGAATGAATTCACCTATTATCAAACTTCAGTTATAATATTCAGAACATAGTATGTGTCGCTACGTTAGCTGTTTTATGATATTTTAATTTTTGTAAAAATTATAAGCATTTTTAAATAATATTCATAATATCCATGCACATAACTAACATAAAAATTAAAATATCATAAAACAGCTAACGTAGCGACACATGTTATGTTCTGAATATTATAACTGAAGTTTGAAAATATTTGAATTCATTCTAATATGAAATATAACAACACAGGGTTGGTTCTGCTGAATGTTAATTTGGTATGTTGCTGCTCACGGGGGAGAGATACAAAACAAATAGTGTGCTGACATACTCTCAACAATTATTCATGTTTTATTCTTCATAAATAAATATAAAATTTACATTTAATTTTCAGAACAATTTTGAAGAGGAACCAAAACCACCACCCTCTACAGAAACTAATTTTGTATCCAAAAATGATAAGAGCAAAATTCCATCATTATTGGAAATGCAAATACCTGTACCTCCTGAATTAAAAAGCACTGAGAAAAACTCAGATGAAGACCAAGGTAATATACAATTATTTTTTATGTGATTATTAAATATGTATGAAAACCATTATATTTTTCTTTTAGAGGCTAATAATAACAACAATAACAGTAGTACACCAATGCCATCGCCTTCACGAGAGGAGCCTATGGTTGATGACACTTTGTAAGTATTACTTAAATTTCAACATTTTTGAAAGTGTTGGTTATATTTTATTAACCATTGGTGCAACCAATAATAAGAAGGTTATTATGATAAATATACTTAGTTCTCACCTTCTGTTACTTCATTATACTAGCTATATTAATAAATTATTAATAATAATACAAATCAATCATCTTGTAGTTGGCTCGGTGCGTTGGCTGCTATCAGTCACGCAACATGACTGAGAGTAAGTAAGGGTCGCTGCCACTAGTTCCCGGATGGATGACCACCCGGGTTCATAGTACGCTAAAACCTTGCCCCACATACAACTGTACCAACTTTTCTAACTTTACAGGTTAATGGCCTGTCGTTTTAAGTTAATCTAATAAAAAAAAAAATCAAGGAAGTTAACATCATTTTTTTTCACATAAAAAATAATCAGTTCAAACCTTCATAATTTTAAATTATTCAGTAAAAGAGATAGTTCATAAAATCCCTTCTAAATTATCAGACCCAATAAATATTGCAAAGTGTGCATTAAATTGTTTTTCTTTTAGTTACTCAATTTGTAATTTAAAAATATAATTTGTGATTTTAGTGAAATTAATGAAACTGAACAAGTACCTAATATGCTTCAAAATAATCGTTCAATATATAAACCTAGGAAATATCAAAAACACAAAGATAGCAAAGAAAAACAAAAACAAGAAAAAGAAATTAGGAAGAAACAAAGAGAAGAAAGGCACGAAGAAAAAAGGATAGAAAAAAACCGTCAACGTAAAGAAGACTTGTCCATGCAGACCAATGATCATCCTTTATTAGATGATCTAAGCGATGATGACGAATTTAATGGTAAGTCAAAATATAAAATTATTAATTATTACTTAGTACACATTATATTTAATATTTATTTTTTAATTAAACATGTACCTATGTTCTTATAATATTAAATAGGAGAAAAAATTGTGTGGTTATATGATTTGTTTTTTAAATTTGTTTTAGATCTTGTTATTGATGAAGAAAAATTCCAAAATGATGTAAAAGATCAATTGTTACCAAAAAAACAGAAAGAGCTATTAAAACGAATTCAAGTCCATCAAAAATATGTAAGTATAAAACTTGATTATTAAATATAAATACACTGCTTGTATGTGTGAAATTTCTCAGATGAATGATTCTTAAAGTTAAACAGTACAAATAATTGGTTTAATATTGAAAAATAATGAATATTTAATTAATATAAAAAAATGTTTTGATGACAATTATTTATAGTACAATGAAACAGATATAAGTGACGATCGTTATAGTCAAGAGGAGCAATATTCAAGTGATGTTTCAGATAATTCTACTCCCTTAAATAATGCTTTAAATAATTTTCAAAATGAAGAAAAAGAACAGTCACCAACACATTCTTCATCTAGGTCAAATTCATCAAAAGTTGAACAAGTATGTATCTGTTATTTAAAATAGTTTTCTAAAAAATAAAAACTATTATTACTTTTTAATTTTAATAGTTGTGTAACTAAAGTTCTAAAGTACAATATTAAATTTATGAATTATTGTGGTATTAAATATTTTATTATTTATATTTTTATAGGTTAATCTTGATAAAATTACTATAAGTGATGATATGGCTAAACTTCTCAACACCATAAAAGCATGTGTTGATAAATCGACAATAGGAGATCAACCTTCTCCATTTCATTTACCAGCATTGGAACAGCCTTATAATTTTGAAGAAACTATTCAAGAAAAGTATGTTTACATCACATTAATTTAATCAAAAAAATATTTTTACTTTTGTATTTAATACAATTATTTTGTGATTGCAGAAAAAGTATTATTGAAGAATCTCCTGCTAGTCCTACTGCTAGTGATAGTTGTGCTGTGGAATTTGGAAAATCAGATGTAGATCTAAGACAACTGCCATTTCAATTTCCTGTTGCAGCAGCTACAGAGATAGATGCATCTCTTGATAGTCATCCGCCAATGAAATATCAAATGTCACCAACCCAAGTTTCTGTACCTGACTACTCTAAAATTCCACCTACGGTAGATAAAATTAACATTATTTCAATTGAATTGTTTGATCAAACTTATGTATTTTATATAGATGGGAATTGACGATCCACGACTTAGACGTAGTATAACAGCAGCAAGGGATCCAATGTTTATTCAAAATGTCCCTACAACTGTTAGTCCAGTTACTGTTAGACCAGCAGTGGCACCTCAAAAAAGCGCTCCTCGAGATCCTAGAAAACCACAACAAGATATTAACACCTGTGCATCAGCTATTCGGGCTCCACTTCTACCAACACCCAACCCAATTCAACCACGCCCTATGGATAGTGATATGCGGCATATGCCCCCACCTATAATGTGTCCACAAATGATGGCGGTACCAAATGATCCACGCAGGAAACCAATGGTTCCTGGAGATCCTAGGCAAAGGCATCGTTTCGACGTGGACCAAAGAATAAATAATATAAATTATTTTTAATTTGATAACTATTTAACTTTATTCTTCTTAAATTATCTATACTTGGACTTATTGTTTAAAACATTTTAATATAATGTTGTATAATGTAATGTACACTTATATAATTACTCATTAGTAAACAATTTAATAACAATGACTGATTTGTTTTTTGTAGTGAAAATCTTAATACTATTGTTATTAAGACTATTGCAAGGGAAATTAAGTAAAATGTAATAGATGATTAAGATTTAAACTTAGTGAAAATGTCTAATTATTTTAAGGGATCATTTGTTCTATATCAATGACAGTACTACATTAGTTCTTAATATAGATATAGGTTATTTATTTTGTAAGTTAAAATATGGTCATATTTTTTAAGTTATGAAATAATATTTTTTTTATGTACCCGAGTGCTTTATTTTATCATTGTTATACCATAGTTGAGTATTACAAAATTAGTATAACTAAAATACATAAATGCCTGTTATGTATATTTTGAGTTATGTAGCTTTAATTTTGTTATCTATTTTTGAAATATTTGCTTCATTTTACATAATGCGATACCTATTTATCTGTTGTACACGGTGACTAAAAGTATTAATACATTATATTTATGATATTGTATACATTTTGTTTATTTATGACTTGTTAGTATGTAAACTGGTTATATAATCGACAATTGAATTATTTTCATTCAATATTTTTGTATTTAATAAAAAAAAGAATTGTATTTAACAGTGGTCAGTTGCATAGCAAAGAAGTTAAACTAAATAGGGTGGTTGCCTCTTTTTAATAGGTGGTGGGTTGTGAGTGGGTAATGGTCAATAGGTAAAACCTAATTTAGTTTCAACTAGTATTTTCATATTTTCTACAATGGGTTGTAAATATAACCATAGTGAAGTATTAGATAAACATAAACTAGCCAAAAAAAAATCTTTTTAATTAATAAATCAAATTATTATCCTTAAATTACATTTTTAGTGATCAAAGAACAGTTAAAAATATCTGTTTGAATTTATTTCACAATATTGATCCACATAATTTGGAGGAAAATGAACCAGCATAAAAAGTCATCCTCATCCCTCCAATATAAATTCCCCATGGCAAAATCTTATGACCATTGACTGTCACTGAACACTGTCGAGAGATATTATGTAGTGATAGCGGCAAAGACTCTTAAAAGGCGTTCATACATAGGCGCGCTTTTATTGTCCGTAGCCCATTAGCAACCCATTTTTTAATCATATTTTAGTTAAAAATTTCAATTATCGGGGTCTGTGCTGTTGATATCGTTCCATCCACCCAGAAAATTGTCCCAAGTTGCGCCTATGGTTCGATATGCTAGTAAAATAGAAGAAAATAATTTCGACTGGCAATTGGATAATATTGAATGATAACATTTATAAAATATAAAATGACATTGATTAATTGACCAAGCACTTAAAGCTTTATCATTTAGCATACGAATTTCATGTTATAGATTGTTTAAGTAGAATATGATACGTCTCAATAACTATCATCTAATCAAATCCTCATGTAAATAGTATAATAATCATAGGCACAATTTAGGGGAGAGGTTTAAACTTAGCCGTAGCCCCCCAAAAACCTATTACATAAAATTTAAAAATGCTATATTGCAATGGTCTGCTTGCCTTTAATCAGGAGTTGAAGTGGGAAAAATTCCAGAGGGGACTAATGTTTCCATATAGTTTTAAGCATTCCATATATAATTTTATGTATAATGTCAAATGTATAAAATCCTAATTTGTTAAAGGGGACGCTTTCTAACCGCCGTCAGAGTTAGGAGGGCTGAGTTCTCCTGAGTCCCCCCCACTTTAACCTCTGTCTTTAATATATTCAACCCCCCCAAGTCAAAAGTTAAAATTGCGCCTATGATAATAATATATCATCGGTATATGCCATATGGACATTATATGGTTTTATAGTTTTAATAGGTATTGATAATAAATTGGTTATTTCATACTAATTGGCATTTTATGAATTTTTTTTTAATAGTTGCAGGTGTTAAGAGAATTCATTTTAGTACCTATATGGCTATATGCCTTATGCCTATATTATCTAAATTTGTGGTTTGGATGAACCAGTAGGAATTGATACAATTTTCTCCTGGGGGGGGGAGGTTAATTTACATTTAATTTGTATCCAGAAATATTTGTAAATGTATACTATATATTATTTATATATATAAGTATTTATATTTAAAATAACAGTTAATTTTCAATAATTTGATATTTCTTTACCGTAAACCGAGTGAATAGAAACACTTTTGAACTTTGAAGTATCCTACAAACTTTTCTATTTGTGCTTTATAGATGATCAATTCATCAAAATACTCGTCTTTTCGAGTACTTTAACTTATATTCAGTCAAAATATTTGTATTATTAACAGATTATTTTATATAATTTTAATTTTTTAAATGCTCAATTCCTAATTTTTGGAAAATGGGGTCCATAGAAACATGCATAGTATTTACAATTTACATTTATATTTTATTCAACAAACCAAGAGGTGAATAGAAACAAAATTTAATAAAATTTCACTTTTTTCTTATTAATATTTGGCTATCATGAAGGAACAATAAAATAATAATTCTTGATTATTTGAAAACCGCACTAGCATAGAACAAGTTAGAACAATGGCACTAGTTGGCAATTGTTAATGTGAATTAAAAATATTGATAACATGAAAACTCAATTGTGGGGACGTTGAGCAAAAACACTGATTTTGTTTCTATTTACCCGGTTTTAAGGTACCTAAAATATATTTATATTAATTTAATCATGACTGTGGGGGGAGGTAAACCTCCTCCACCCTTACTACGCCACAGGGCTGAAAATAAAATAGGTAGATAGACTAAAATAGTAGGTAGTAGGTACCTGCAGCTCTTTAAATTTAACTATTTAAGCATATAAGGAGTAAATAGTCCTATTTAAAGTCCCCTCTCCCATAATATTTTTAACAATTATATAATAAGTTCAGTACCCACTACCTACTACATTTTGTATAGGGGAACTTGGTAGAAATTTGGGGGAACTAAGTCAGTAAGTCCCCCTCCTCTATTTGCAGAGGTGGATCTAAAGAATTTTTTGGGGGGCCCACTGTCTTTTTCCTGATTTTACGATTTAAAAATAGTCCAATTTATTAACCTAGATGCTAGGCCGATGGAAGGGGGGGGGGTGATTTGCCACCTCATAAATTCCACCACTGTCTGCTTGTAATAATGTTGGTATTTAAAGTATTATATAGCCTACAACTTACAAGATAAAAGTTATTTTAGGTAAACGCTTTAATAAATAATTTTTAATCGTCACGTAGGTATGTAATAATTAATAATATATCATACGTCATACGTCATACGTTGAGTATTATTGACTGCAGATAAAAAATGTAATAATAATAATATTATGTTTTATGATTCATATTTTATATTACTACAGTTAGGTTTACTGGACGAAGATAAGTTATAGTGATTTGTACAAGTCATTATATATTTTGATTCATCAGAAAAAATTATTAAAATTCAATTATGCATTATTAATAATTTTTTAATTCTCCTTATTTTAATGCTACATCGTTTAAAACATAACTGCTACTTTAATACTTTATACTTTTATATAGTCTATTAATAATGATTTATGTCCTATGATAATTATTAATGTGCGCAAATTACATATGCTAGTTTGAAATGTTTGAACTGATTTCCATGTTTCAACGGCTGCATACGAACTGAGTCCCAGTATAACCTTTTATGACGAATTGAGTCCCGGGTTGTTTTAGGGTATAAACCAATTGAGTCCAGTGAAATTGTAGGTATAATACTAATTTAGTCCATGTTTTAATACTAACTGAGTCCCGTAAAATTAAAAAAAAAAAAAATTTCTGTCAATCTAAAATTCCCGGCCCATAGTATAATATGTTACTATATTATCTGACGAAAGTCATAAAAATGATATGAATGATATGTATATAATATATATAAGTATATCCGTGTGGAGCGGCTTTTGACGCGCGGCACGGCTGTGTGGCATAATTTTCGCTGTGTCTGGACTCTGGATGGTTATTTTATATTTTACTCAAAATAATAGTCGTACTCAATTCGTTTACAATTAGTTTCCTAACCCCAGACTCAATTAGTATATATGTCTCGTTTGTACCCGGTACTCAATTAGTATATTATTTTTTTCCCGTTCAGGGATAGGGACTCAATTAGTATACAGTAGTATACAGTGGTTTCAACTATACCTAACTATCATTTATCAATAATATACAGACATCCGCTGAACAGGACAAAAAATCTAAATCATGGTTATACATTTTTTCTTTAACCCTCATCAACAAAATTCCAGATTTTATTCTCTTTATTATGTTATGTACAATCAGCAGATTTCATAAAAAATTGTATGCAATCAATCATAGGAGCAAATTGGGGGGGGCTTGGGGGAGCTAAGCCCCCCTTAAACTTACGACATACAATTTTAATATGCTATACTATACAATGGTCTGATTGCCTTTAATATATTCAGCCGCCCCCCCAAGTCAAAAGTTGAAATTGCGCCTATATGTTATCAATTATAATATGTTACAGCTTTGCTCTGTGTATTATGTATTTGTAGTAAGCAGCTATATAGTACGAACGGTTACCTACAGGTAACAATTTTATTCATCCGAGTAGATAACCGCTGTGGAAGTTGATCTGCAGCTTATTAATTGCCGAAAGGACTTCGTCAGTAGTCCCAAGTATGCGGAGTCTATGCATATATCTGGATATTTATATAAAAAAAGGTGAAATTAGTCAAATGTGTCGTTGTTTGTTGCCATTTGTGCTTTTCCTTTCTTCATGCTTACAATTTTTTAATACTAGATTAAAAACTTAAACATACATCTTCACCAAGCATGCTCACCCGTTTTTCTTCAATAATGCAGTTCTTAAATATCGGATTTTTGGAATTTTTAAATTTACTTTAAGACCATTTTTTCAAATTCTAAAGATTTTTGTCCCTTTTAGGAGATACAAACTTCTGTTTTAAAATGAAAACCCTTCTTATAAGTTATATTATTTTATTATTATTATTTAGAAAATAATTTTTCTGAAAATGTAGTCACATAAGAATCAAAATTCGAACGAGTAGCTTAAAACTAGGCAGTGGCGTCCGCAGGGGGGGGGCTAAAGGGCTAAAGCCCCCCCCCCATTACCCGTATTATTATTACTTTTTCAAAAAAATATTAATCAAGTTAAACTGTCAACTATAGTAAGCAAGACGTAATTTTCAAATATGTCTTACCAGAATGAATTCATTTTTGAAAAAACATTGTATTTGTAACATACCAATTTTCATAAATTATCTGTAATTTTTCGGTAAAAGTATGAACTATTTGTATGAAAGACCTTGTATTAAATTGTCTAGCCTTAGCTAATAGCTATAAACATTTTATAAGTTTTGAACTACAAATTAACTGTGGTTTTGACAATTTGAACTTTAAATGCTTATAAAAAATAAGCATGATGCCTATGTATCGTTAATATTTTAGCTATAATAAAAAAACGTACGTATTACATTTTTAGGCTTTTTGGCCGAATAAATAATTTTTTATTGACATTTATAGAAAAAAAAAAAATTTAATTATTCTAAAAGACTAAAACAATCCAAGTGAAGACGGTATAACCAAACATTTAAATAAATTTTCATTTTTTTTTCTCAAATTATTTTTAAAAGCACTGAGCATTTTTAATTTCAACCTCCTAATAGTACCAACTAGATCCAATTTGCTTCCAAAAACATACACCGGGCATCATCGAAGCTTATGATCAGAGCATTTTTTCTACCAGAAAAGTTGAAAAGTTACAAACATTTTAAAATACCTCAAATAAACGTCTGAAATTATTAGACTGGACAAAATGAAAAGAAAATTGTAACCAATTTTCAAGCCTCCCCCATCGAAAAATCCTGCGGACGCCACTGAAACTAGGTTTTGAGTTATTTAACTATGTGTAGGTAGACTAAGGATAATGGGTCAATGATAATGGGTTTGGAAGTCGGAAGACATGGGGGCTACGCTGGTTTGAAAATTTTAGGATAATTTTTAAAAATGGTCAAGTATCTATAATAGTTATAAATATTAGATCAAATATCACATCTACTTTAAATATATACTATCTACTTGTAACGATTTAAAAAAAACTATTATCTTTGGAATAAATATTTTAATAACAAAGAAACAAATAGGTAGTTTAAATTTTGAATTAGGTTCATTAAAATTTTCAATAAATTATACACTATCTAATTGTTATATTCTGTGCTAATAATTACAGTAAAAAGAGGGTTTCTCATTTGAAAAACAGAAGTTTTTATAACCTAGTACCTAGTACAAACAAATCTCATGAATTTTAAAAATATTTTGGTCTTTAACTTTTAGGTACAAATGTTAAAAATGTTAAAATCAGATTTTGAATAACTGCAATATTTAAAAAAGAAAAAAAGGGGTGAGCATACTTGATAAATGGACAAATGGTGATTGGTTAATCACCACGTATATATACCTAATATATTTTATAATATATTATTAACAGGTATATTATATAGCCATATAGGTTGTATTAGGTATAGTGAAATATCTAGACACCTAGTGGTTTTTCACTGTTCTGATACTTGGAAAAATAGTAATTTCATAATCATCCTACATAAAATTATAACTGTTTAGTTCATCCGATAACGGTGGCGAGCAGAAGCAGATGTCATTGAAGTCAAACGTTAGAGGACAAAAAATTGCGGACCCCGAATAACGTAATAATATGCAATATTTTCAAAAAGCTGAATATTAAAATCGGTGAAATGCCACTCGTCCAGTTCTCGGCGGTCCATATTCCGTACTACAAGGGTTATGACTTATGATGATGCCTACTAAAATTAATGTGAAAAAAAGTAGAAATAGTAGTTTTAAGTTTCATTTCGAAAATTTTAAAGAAAAAAAAAATTGTCAGCGCCAGCGGTACAGGCTATCGGAACACAAATATTTAGCAGTGTTGCCATGAAAAATTTGCGAATCCGGCGGCGTGCAATACTTCATTTCACACAAGTGCGAAACGGCAAACGAAAATGACAAACGAATATTCGTTTTTATTGTTCTATCGTTGATGCAGCCCTTGGGTTGAGGTTATGTGGTCGTTGACCCTCGACCGTCGTTTTAACAAGGGTCTGAAGGATTATTGTGCGGGGGGTGTCACCACGAGTTTGTTGACCTTAACCCTCTTATCACGAATAAAACACCGCTGATAACAGTCGTAGGGTATATCGATATTTGATTATATTATTCTTCCGTGGCGTACCGTCGACCGTCGTCGTCGTCGTCGTGGTCGTGCACTCGTGCCACTAGTCCTTTTTTTTTCAGTAACTGCACTCGAATTGATCGTGTTTTTTCGTGTTACGACTTATAACTCGTAGTTACGTCTTGCAAGCGGCATCGTCGTATTCTGCATAATACCTTAACGTGTGCTTGATGCTCTCCTGTGCCGATGCTATAAATTGCCCGAACTGCATCCTTGCAGTTCTGTGAGGTAACGTTCGTCAATAATAATTAGAAAAGTTATAAAATATTAATATTAACGACTATAATAGTAATAATATTATTGTTGTTAAATTCAATATTTCAATAGTTGCCGTGGTGTATGCCGAACTGAATAATTTTATATATATTTTTTTTTTAGCCGTCTCGTTTAATTTTGAATTAAAATTCACACGAACATGAAGTCATCGTGACCGCGCAAGTTTCTTGTTGGTACAGAAAATCAAAAAAACACAATATATCTTCTCATTAGTGCGTGTGTTTACATATAAAATCAAAAATGAAGACGCAGAATTACCATGGGAGTGAAATGTTTTTACCGCTCTCCGATTGTGTTGGGCTATCTGTAGATTTGGTAAATATAATTTTAATTTTCTATTGTTTTTGAACTTTAGGTATACAATACAATACCTATCTACCTGTATTATGTCATATAATAGATAATTAGATTATGATATCCAGCTTTATGACAAAATATGTATTTCACCCAGGATTTCACCATCACGCTTATTTGTTTGTTATTTCTTTATTCAAATATACATAAATAAGTCATACATATTAGAGATTTGATTTAAAATGTTATTGTTGGTTGGACGTTTTTACAAGTATACAATATACCTTATACCTATTACCTAAATATATAATAAACAGATTTAACAATATAGGATATTAACACTGATAATAAAATGAAAACACATTGATAGGAAGAATTTGATTGATGTTTCAAAACATTTCTTTAACGAGTTCTAATTATGTCACAAGCTCTCCTATAATTCTTGTACAATGACTTGTTTAACTTTCATTTTTGCGGATCGTAACATATTTTTAAACCATACAAATAATCTAAAATTGACATATCATTACCTACGTTTTTTTGCTCATAATATATAAATAGGTATATAGGTATATATTATAAAATATTTAGGTATTATTGACTATTAAATACTTGTCATTCGACATCCACCCTTTTTTTCTAAAATAAATGGGTAACCGAGTTGGTACCTTTGTATAATTGTTTTTAAAACTATATAGTACATACCTAATATGTTAATTAAACTAAATTTAACAAAATGT
Source organism: Macrosiphum euphorbiae (assembly GCA_949089665.1). NCBI lineage: Eukaryota > Metazoa > Arthropoda > Insecta > Hemiptera > Aphididae > Macrosiphum > Macrosiphum euphorbiae. The sequence goes on from CARXXK010000001.1 coordinate 116,582,907, forward strand.
TTAAGAGGTAGGTATTGCCTAATACTGATACATATTTAAAGTTTTACTCTTTATATTATGTTTCTCTGATTATATATATATTTTTTTAGTTTGATAGACCTCATATTATGTTTTTATTAATATTTTATAATTGGCAATAATTATAGCAAGCTATACCTTCATAAAAAATATAACAATTATGATAGTAACCTAATATAAATTAAAATATATATGACAGTTATTTCCAATGTATTATTATTAAGTAGTACTTACCAAGTACCTACAATAAATTTGTAAGACCTTGATAACTATTAATTCATAATTACATGTAAATTAAAAAAAGTGTATGACAATTTTAACATGAAAGATGTTTCATTTTTTAATAACCATGTTTACATAAATCACTATTGAACTAAAAATATATTTTACTGTTGAAAAATAATATTGGTAAATACTGCACTTTAACACCAAAATAAGATTTAAAAAACGATTCTGAGCAAGTTTGGTTTACCCAAGAATAGGGTCCAGATTTCACTAATAACCAAACATCAAGTGTGGTTGCTTATACTAGTTACTCCTTCCTTTTTTTTTAATTTATAGTTTGGTTTTCATATATGTATTTTATAATTCAACAAAAAAACCAAAGTGTACCTATCGTAATTGATAAAAAACCAATTAAAAATAAGCAAACAACTTCAGAATGTAACACTCATTATTATACCTACTGTTCTTCTAATAAATTCTAGTAATTTAATGGAATTTTCCCCAACATTGTAACAAATGCCATTAATAATTAATTTAAATTTGAATGTACTAATTAATTTTTGTGAATTGTCTATAATTATTGTAAGTGCTTAAACACTGACCAACATTTTCATGTTAACATTTTATCTACTTAACTATTTAAATAATTCCCTATCCATTTATATAATAAACAATGAAATTCTAATCTAAAGAAGCACCACTTTTACTAGGTACATCAACAAATATTTTTGAAAACAAGTTTGTAGCAATTTTATGAAAATGTTGTGTGTTGAGGAGGTGACAGGGTTCTTCAAACTTTTCCAAAAAATTGCTTCTATGATTAGTTTCTTTATCTGAGTGTTGTTAACATTCCTTTTATATAGGAACTCGTTCAGTTTATCATTCATTTAATATTAAAAGGAACTAATAATTTTCCTCGTTTTTCATGGTTCATGAGTTATCAATTATTATCATAATCACTAATCAGAACAACATGTCATATATTAATAAAAAATTGGTAGTCTCGTTTATTATTTTTTTATAGTTTTAAAAATTAAAAGTAAACAAAATTTTTCCCCACACATATGTTTTTTAAAACATTTCTGAGAAGATGAAAAGAATTATAATATTTATGTTCCTATTCCTTTAAAAAATAATGGAATTAATTTCTTCATTCGTACCTCTAAAAAGGAATTTCCTTAACAACACTGTCTTATCTCACTTATAATCTATATTTTATTATACATAATATTATATACTTAGGTAAAAAAAATCCGTTGTGTATAGGTATTCTAGTATTAATAATTGTTATTTTATACCATACTTATGAGTTATAACTTATAAGATATCATTACCTAGTTAAAAATTAAAAAAAAAACCAGTGGAATTATTGATTATTATAACTATATAATATTAATTGACCTCTCAGTCAAATAAAATACGTTTAAATCTCTTGACAATAATCAACTAAAGTATTTTTCTTTCTTTGACAACGATACATAATACCGGAAGTTAAATACTATTAAATACCATAAATTAGATTATATAAAGAACTTAAATACATAAGTCATACAATTGGCCGTGTGACCTGATTCAATTAATAAATAATATATTTAATATAACAAGTTGACATATTACATCTCGTATTATATTGTGTTAAAAAAAGATAGCGTATTGTATATGTAAATATATGTGTTACAAAAGTGTTACATGGTATTTCTATGCTATTAAGGAATTCATTTTTAATTTACATATTACTGTGTGCTAAATTTGAATAGATACTTGTAGTATTTCTATGTACTTGATTCTATTTTTATTAACTTGCCATTGTTTAATATTTAAATTACTATTAATGTTTCAAATTTAAGTGACGCCAAATTCAATAATACATACTTGCATAAGCTCGTATACTAGTAAACTTTTTTTAATATTCATGATTGACATTTTATTTTCCATGTAAGCTAGTCTTAAAATCATATATTAACATATATTTGTTTGGATAACTGAACCAATTCTATTAGTGAATATATTTTATTTTTTTAAATTTACCTGCAACCCGTTTTATTTATAATTTTTTTTTAAACTGATTGATAAATTGGTACTGTTTTTTGCACGTGTAAAAACAGACCAATTTTAATTTAATTCATGTAGGTACTTATTATTATTGTTACAATAGCAAATACAACTATGAACTAACATAACAATATTGTATTTGCTATTTGCTTCAAATGAAATGATTCTTACTATATCTTACCTATATATATTATTTTAATTATTAAAAGTATATTCCTCTGAGATCTCAGAATCTAAAAATAATATTTGGACCACTTATTTATTTAGTTATGTTAGTTCAGCCTATTTATGTCTTACATATTTTTTTACTTAATATTATTATTTAATCAAGTGAAATTTTATTTGCAGGTGAATTTTGTAATTTGTCAACTTACTGCATTATGTATAGCACCATTAATGTATACATTTTTGCCACCAAAAAATCGACAATATGTATTTCTTCGAGAAATATTTGGACTTACAATTGGATTGTCCATGGCTTACATCTGTTTTGGATAGTAATATACTTTTTTTATAATAAAATTAATACACATTGTGTACAATCTATATTATATTAAAACTTAACATAATAACCTAAAAAAATAAGTCAATAAAATTGTTAGGTATGTTATTTCTTTTATCTATTTGAAATAGTATTTAAACATAATTGGATGTTATACCTTCAGGTGATACAAACTTATTACAAACATATAATATGTTAAGTATTTTGTATTCAGTAGGATACATTTAATGTAGTGATGTATCTTTTATATTAAACTATTGACTTATTAATTAATTTAAAGGTATCAACATTATCTGTATTTGTATTTTATGATATTTTAATCTTTAAGCGAATATGAGCATTTTTATATCTTAATAGTTTGTATACTAAGAATTTACTTAAAAATTAAAATATCGTACAAACCTACATACAAACACAGATAAGGTTCTTAATTAATAAGTTTAATATCAGGTCAATTTACTTTAATATTAAAGCTATCAATACAAAATTGGTTTTTCTAAATGTAAAGTTGCTAATATATTCGATTGAAAAACAGAGACAGCCCTTGGTATAGTCTCCTTTTTAACAGGTATTAATTGTTAATAAAATATTTTATTTTTATCACAATAATATTTTTATACCTTAGAATTTATACTATAATTTTGTAAATGTCTAAGAGAAATGTCTAACTTTTAATTATAATTTCTTAATATTCTTTTATTAACTCATATTAACAAATCTGCTACCCATTTTTATTAATTTTTTTGAGTGTTAATTTGAAAAATGTTCTTATAATTATTTTATTTTCCACCAATTTCAGTTGATAAAATAAGTAATATACAAAATCAAGTATATTATGCTAGTGTAACTTCTATTAATTTCTTGTTTGTCTAAATGATATACGCTCTATTTTGTACATATTGGCTATTATATATTTAAACATTATGTATTATACTAAAATAAGACAACTGTCCAAAATAAGTAGTTAGTTCTATGTTGCATCCTATAATTTTATCAAATATTGGTAAAATAATAAATATTACATCATAAACTATTAAGACAAAAAAAAAAAAACATAGAAAGTTTAGTGCTTTAAAAAAAAAAAAGTTGGGCAAGTGGGTGTCGCTTTGCTGTACAGTAGGTTACGAGTGGGTCACTGTAATGGTGTTAAATTTGAATTCAATGATATAATATCATTGTATAAGAAAAACGATTCTGAGGGAAGATGGTCAGTCAGCCTATGATATTTCTAAGTATATTTGATATTATTGTGGATAAAGTAAATGCTTATAAAAAAAATTGTGACTGTATTTTTAATATTTTTCTATTGCCATTGTAACAATATCTTAGGAGCCTTGTATTCAATTTTTAAGCTTTTTGACCCTACGAAGAAAACTTTATTGACATTTATAAAAAAAGAATGGAAACCTAAAATATCCTTAAACAGCTCTATCCAGTCAAAATATTTTGAAAGTTTTACGATGTTTATAAAATGGTAATATAAAAATTTAGTAAAAATTGCATGTATATAGTCATTTGTTTTAGAGTTATACCTAAAACCAAAATCTATTTTGTGGAAAACCAATTTTGGGTCAAAATTCCCGGTTTCCTTAATTTTGTTTTTGTTTTTCCTGGCGTTTGAATGTTGACCTCCCGAATGCTTCAATTAGATCCACATTCCCATTGAACAAGATACTGTTGAAGACAATTGAAGCAGTTTTACTGCCCTCAATAGTGATGACTAAAGACTGGATTTATATTCTCTTAAAATACCTAAAATATGATGCTAATATTCTCTTTTTCAACATTATTTTAATAGTTAGGTATTAGTTAGGTCAGCGATTCCCAAACTGTGCGCCGCGATGCCCTGGTGCGCCGTGATGTCTTTTCAGGGGCGCCGCGTCGCCGTAGAAATTTACCTGGTCTAAAAATAAATTCATGCTATGTCTTGGGAAGGGCGCCTTGAGAAAAGTTTAGTTCAAAAAGGGCGCCGTGAGCTAAAAAAGTTTGGGAACTGCTGAGTTAGGTATTAAAGTTGCTTATTCTAATGGAATACTATTGCACTTTAGTAAGAGTTGGAAATGATAAAAAAAAAATTTTAAATTAATTTTTACATTTGTAGTACCTAGCTATAATTTATATAATATAAGTTTTGAAACTTAATATTGAGTGATAGATTATTATAGATTCTAAACCCTTGTTTTTTTTTTTGCAGTCAAATGTTACATCTTATTATTCTACCTACAATCTGTTACGTTGCTTTACAAACATTGAGTCCAAATATGATACATAAGTAATTATAACATAAAATTATTATGTATGTTTCGTGGTAATTTTAAGACATGCTGAATTCTTATTTCTTTTAGAGCCGTTTTACTTATATGTTGTTTGTACTTATCAATATTACATATTTATCGTCAAGTTTATGAGTATGGATCTTATACCTTGGATATTACAGGTAAATTATATATTAAAAATATAGCAAACTTAAAATAGTTATTTTATTTTCATGTTATGTAATTTTCTTTACTTTGTCTAAGACATGTGGTAAAACAATTAGTAATTTTTATTATTCATTATTAGTTAAAATTCACTAGAATGTTAAAAATCCATATATATAAAAATGGACCCTAATCCTTTGTCATGACATCACTTGAGAACACATTTACCGATTGGGCGTATTTTTTTTCTGTTGTGTTCATAATTGTCTAAATGTCCACTCATCCATTCTGGATGTCAAAAATACAACAGTGGAACCTTCTGTTCAGCAAGAAAATAATCTAAATATTTATATATTTTTGTTCATTGTAAGGTTCCTATTGGTTATGATAGAATATAATTTTAGACCTGTATATTATATTTGATCAAAACCATACACCTTAGTAAAAATGGTAATCTTAACACTAATTTTTCTACTGTTATCCCGTTAACCTACACATTGACATCACAAACAATGTGTTAATAAAATATTTGTAATTACGTATCACCCTCGAGGGATCTGCAATCCACCAAAGATGGTTTATCTGCCTGAAAATATATTTCTTGCATTACACAAGCGTGTCTCACAGGCAGGCAACGCCGATCGGGATAGCTGTAATATAATATAATCGAACGTGTCCCCACTGACTCACTGACTGATGAACATAGAGCCTAAATAATGATACCTTACTGCTTGCAATTTTCATGGTACCTTTATACCACCATGTAAGTTTGTACTAAGAAAGCATCTTCCAAAATTCAAATTTTATAAAGTGGTGCTTGAACAAGTATTTTGAGATTCAAGATAATCGATGAAAATTTTTATGTTTTGAACACCATACACCAAATATTAATTAACAAACTGAACCAAGTTTGAATCATATAGAGTAGATGCATTTAACTGGCGACAAAGTGCACGGAATCAGTTAGTATTTTTATAAATATATATACAACATTTGATTCTTATGACATTTATTTGCCTTTTTCCTAAAATACCTATTTATTCATTTAATTATCTAAACAATAAGATTTTTGGACATTCCAGAAATTCTTATAAAACTTTGGAAAGTAAACCAACTGCCAATTAAGTCCTACTATAAGCTGATAAAATGTTAACAAAAAAAAATTAAACATTGTATATAAAAGAAATACTTTAATACTGGTTTTAATGGATCTTATTATTTATTTATTTTAAATTCAAAATAAAGTAATCATATTGATTATTCAGGTCCAGTAATGGTAATGGTACAAAAATTATCAGCATTAGCATGTGGCTTACACGATGGACTCATGGCTGACAAGAAACAATTAACAGATATTCAACAACGTTATAAGATTAGGTAAAACATTTTGTATTTCATTTTTTGTCTAATATGTTTAGTCATTTAATATAAATTGTTTTCTTATAGAAAGGCACCAACACTCATTCAATACATAAGCTACTTATTAACATTTCAAACAATTTTAGCTGGTCCCAATGCTTTTTTTGAAGATTATATTGCCTATTTAGATGGTACCAATTTTCCAAAAAAATTACCAAAAGAGGTAAGTATCTATATTTTTTTACTTATTTGTATTTTTATTTTATAAACTTATTTTGTTTAGGCTAAATCACCTCCATCTCCTTTAAAGCCTGTATTGAAAAAAGTATTAATTACTTTCATATGCGCTCTTGTAATTTACTTCATTGTACCAATGTACCCAGCCTCTACATTGATAGGTTTGTAACTATTTTTTTATTTTTGAATATTTAATGTTTATTCTCTACTATTTACTTGGTCTGATTTGTGATAATTAAGGTTTGGAAGTTATTGCACCGAAGAATGTATACAATTAATTAAGATATTACCAGTGTTGGGTAGTAACATAACGAAAGTAACGCGTTACGTAATTTCATTAGAATTATTTCCAAGTAACGAAAATGTAATGGAAATTACTTTTAAAAAGTAATTTCTATAGAATAACGCGTTACAGTTTTGAATTATTAAGTACCTACCTACCTATTGCGAATTGAAAAAAATATATGTATAATGCGGGTATTATTATGTTTACCAATCTAATATGTATATTCAGTGGATTCCGCTTAATGTGGGGGCGTTGGGACCAGCCCTGTTTGCCCACATTAAGCGGTTGCCCATTAAAACCGAAATTAGTTAAAACAAAACATTTGTATTGGGACCAGACATGTTTGCCCACAATAAGCGGATGCCCGTATTAACCGGTGGCCACAAATTCACTGTATATTTAATTTTAACTCGGCACAATTCAGTTTTCAATGGTTTTGACATTTGAAATGTCTAATTGCACCGTAAATCACTAAAACAGTTGATTAAATTTATTATTTAATTTGATTCCTTTAAATAGGTTTTCTATGAATATAGCTTGTATGGAAGACTAAATTTTATATGATCCTATTAACTATACAGGTTTTATAAAGAATTGGCTTGTTCAATTTGACTGCAGAAGAAAATTATAGCTAAACAATTTTTATTTTTGTAACGAGAAAGTAATGAGTTACATTTCTAGTTGAAAAGTAAAGTAATTTCATTACAATTTTATTTGAGTAACGAGTAAAGTAACTTAATTGCATTTATCTCTTAGTAACGAGTAAAGTAACTTAATTACTTTTTAAAATTAACTTACCCAACACTGGATAATGGATATAACTATAAAGAGATCTATAAAATTGTTCTAAATTTTGTTTTATTATCGTTCAAATGAAAAGCACTTGCAACTAAATATTTTAGATTTTGAGTGAAACAATTAATGTATTGATTTTACAATGATGTGTGTGTTTTTTTTTTATTTATTTTTTTTGTGTCTGTCATCACGATTTAGGGCAGTAAAACTGCTTCGATTTTCTTCAACAGTATCTTGTTCGATGGGAAAGTGAATTTAGTTGATGCATTCGGGAGGTCAAATTTTCGATTCCCAAATCAAAAGCCAGGGTAAAAAAATAAAAATTAAGGAAAAACGAGAATTTTTAGGCAAAATGGTTTTCCACAAAATCGACTTTGGTTTTAGCTGTAACTTTAAAACAAATGACCGTAGAAACATGAAATTTTAACTGATTGTTTGTTTGAATTTTCTATACACGATATAGTTTTTAAATTATTTTGATTTGTTTTGTACTGTTTAGGATATAATTCAAATACGAATGACTTTAGGTACATGCAAATTTTACTGAATATTTATTTTATCAATTCACATACTTGATAAAATGTTGACGCTTTTTGAGCTGTTTACGGGCGTTGTCAGTTTTCAATTTATTTATTTATTTTTTCTATAAATACCAATAAAGTTTTATCTGTGTGGGGGCCAAAAAGTATAAAAATTTAATACAAGACTCCTGATATATTGTTACAATATCAGTTGAAAAATATTAAAAATACATAGGCACAATATTTTTTATAAGCATTTAAAGATCAAATTTTGACAATTATTTTGTAGTTAAAAATTTATAAAATGTTCAACTTTTATATCTAAGGATTGAAAATTGTGCAGTTTATTTTTATAGTCATTTAAGTGCAAATTTGGACCAAATTACATATTAAAAAAGGTGCCCTGCTGTACAGTAGGTTACAAGTGGGTCACTGTATAATGGATGGTATTAAATTTGAATTCAATAATATAATATCATTGCATAAGAAAAACGATTCTGAGCGGAGACGGTATGTCAGTCTAGGTATAAGACATATTCATATACTTGTCTATGGTATTAAAAAAAAAATTGTACCTATAATAAATTCCAAATTAATCATATCACAATAGTCATTAGGTACTTATAACTTGTTACACATCAACAACAAACCGTGATACTATAATAGATATATAATAGTATACTTTAGAAGTTTCAATTACCCACAAATAATATTATTCATTCACAACAAAATAACTAAAATAGTTAATCTAGGTTTTTAATATGTAATTTTGTCCAAATTTTAACTTAAAATGACTATAAAAATAAACTGTGCTTATGTATTTTTTAGATTTTTGGGTAAGAGAATAAACTACTTACGTGGAATCTTGTCTTAAATTTTCAATCCTTAGATATAAAAGTTGAACACTTTATACATTTTTAACTACAAAATAATTATTCAATTTTAAATTTGATAAATTTTGTCAAAATTTGATGTTTAAATGTTATAAAAAAAATTGTGCCTATGTATTTTTAATGTTTTTCAACTGCTATTGTAACAATATATCAGTAGCCTTGTATTAAATTTTTACACTTTTTGACCCAACAGATACAACTTTATTAATATTCATAGAAAAAAAAAAAAAAATTGAAATATGAAATTGTCCGTAAAAAGCTCAAAACAAATCAAAATATTTTGAAAATTGTATTAACTATAAGAATTGATAAAATAAACATTTAGTAAAATTTCCATGTATCTACAGTTATTCATTTTTTAATTACAACAAAATAAGAAAATCGCTACATGAGAAATCGAGTGATTGTTGATTGAATGTTGTAAAATTTTGAATTTCGAAAACTCATAAAAATTTAATTTGACTTTCTTCTAGAAATTTTTCTTTTTGATCAATGTAGACAAACTTATGAATAATCTTGTATTACATTTTCAAATATTAGATTTAAAAAGAAAAAAAGGTGGGCAAGTGGGTGTCGCTCTGCTGTATAGTAGGTTACAAGTGGGTCACTGTATAATGGATGGTATTAAATTTGAATTCAATGATATAATATCATTGTATAAGAAAAATGATTCTGAGCGGTGACGGTATGTCAGTCTATGTATCAGACATATTATATACATATTTATGTTATTAAACAAAAAATTGACCTATAATAGGTACCTATAATAAATTCCAAATTAATCATATCACAATATCCATTAGATACTTATAACGCGTTATACATCAACAAAAACCGTGATACTATCATAGATATATAATAGTACACTTTAGAAGTTTCAAGTACCCACGAATAATATTATTCAATCACAACAAAATAACTAAAATAGTTATTCAAGGTTTTTTAATATGTAATTTCGTCCAAATTTAAATTTAAAATGTCTGTAAAAAATAAGTGTGTTCATATATTTTTTGGTTATAGTATGAACTACTTATGAGAACCTTTGTGTTGAATTTGTAATCCTTAGCTATAAAAACTGAACATTTTATAATTTATTAATTACAATGATTGATAATTTTCGAGATTTTGATAAATTTTGTCAAAATTTGATATTTAAATGCTTATAAAAAAAAACTGTGCCTATGTATTTTTAATATTTTTCAACTGCTATTGTAACAATATATCAGGAGCCTTGTATTAAATTTTTACACTTTTTGGCAAAACAGATAAAATTTTATTGATATTTATAGAAAAAAAAACTAAAAAAAATTGAAAGCTGTAAATGTCCATAAACAGCTCAAAAAGAGTCAAAATATTTTCAAAATTGTATGGTGTGTAGAAAATGCTAATTTAAACATTCAGTGAAATTTTTATGTATCTACAGTTGTTCGTTTTTGAATTGCAACAAAATAAGGAAATCGCTACATGAGTAATCGAGTGAAAATCCAATGTTGTAAAAATTTGAATTTCAAACGCTCATAAAAATTTAATTTGACTGTCCGGTTGAGATTTTTTTATTGATAAAGGTACATAATCTTATAAGGAATCTTGTGTTTCATTTTCAAATCTTAGATTTAAAAAGAAAAATTTTTACGAATTCTTAACTCAAAATAATTTGCTAATTTTCGTGATTTTTCCATATTTTGTCAATTTTTGAACTTTAAATGCTTATAAAAAAAATTGTGACTAAGGATTTTTAATATTTTTCATCTGCCTTTGAAACAACATATTAGGAGCCTTCTATTAAATTTTCAAGCTTTCGCAACCAACAAATAAAATTTTATTTATGTCCCTAAACAGTTCAAAATAAATCAAAATATTTTGAAAATGTTATCGTGTATAGAAAATGCAAATATAAACAACCAGTGAAAATTTCATGTATATACGTTCATTTGTTTCAGAGTTACACCAATAACCAAAATCGATTTTTTGGAAAACCAATTTTGCGTAAAAATTCCCGTTTTTCCTTAATTTTTATGTTGTTTTTCCCGGCGCTTGTGAAAACTACTGGGAAATTTATACTTTTGACCCCCCAAAGTACCAACTAGATTCACTTTCCTATCAGAAAAGCTACTGATGAAGAAAATCCAAGCACTTTTACTGTCCTAAAACGTGATGACAGACACAAAAATAAAAAAAACACACATCATTGTAAAACCAATACATTCATCGCTCCGCTCAGAATCTAAAATTTTATGAATTTTTAACTCGAAATAATTTGCAAATTTTCGTAATTTTTGAGTATTTTGTCAATATTTGTTTTTTAAATGCTTATAAAAAAAAATTGTGACTGAATTTTTATTTTTTTTCATCTACCTTTGTAACAATATACTTGGAGCATTCTGTTAAATTTTTAAGCTTTTTTAACCAACAAATAAAATTTTATTGATATTTATAGAAAAAAAAAACTAAAAAAAATAGAAACCTAAAATGTCCGTAAACAGCTCAAAACATTTGTAAAATGTTTTATGATGTATAGAAAGTGGTAATATAAACATTCATTCAAAATTTCATTTACGATAATTTGTTTAAGAGTTACACCAAAAACCAAAATTGATTTTTTCAAAAACAGATTTTGTGTAAAACTTCCAGTTTTTCCTTAATTTTCCTTTTGTTTTTCACGGCGCTTTTGAAAACTACTGGGAAATTTCTACTTTAGACCCTCTTAAGTCCCAACTAGATTCACTTTCCTATTAGAAAAGATACTGTTGAAGGAAATCTAAACATTTTTACTGTCCTAAAATGTGATGACAGACACAAAAATGAAAACAAACAATTTTTTTATAACATAGATAAGTATAACATATGTATTATACCTAGACAGACATACAGTCTCCGCTCAGAATCGTTTTTCTTATACAATGGTATTATATCATTGAATTCAAATTTAATACCATCCATTATACAGTGACCCACTTGTAAGTTGTAACCTACTGTACAGCAGATCACCTTTTTTATTTTTGTTCATAAAAATAAATGTTAATTACAATGATCCTATAACATAAATGTTTTTTTATTCTTTTTTTAAATTCATATGCATCGATAAACTTGCAAAAAAAAAATTGACCAAATAACACTAATTACAAGCTAACCAATACATTTTCAAAATTGCATTAAAAAATTCCTAAATAAATTCTTAAAAGCATAAAACAGATTTGTAAAATTCAACAAATGCAATAACTTCCTAGCACTAGTTTTAATATTAAATTAATAAATTATATGTAGCTCTTGTCCTAAAGTATCACAATCTTGTAAAGAATAATTACATTATATTTGGTTTTTTCAGATGAAAAATTTTTATACGAATCTCCATTTTACTCAAAAGTTTGGTTCATTATAGTCATTACATCTTTAACTCGTTTCAAGTATTATTTTGCTTGGACCCTAGCTGATGCAGTTTGCAATGCTTCTGGTTTTGGATTTTCTGGTTACAATGAGAAGGGCGATCAAGAATGGAATCTACTCGATAATATTGATATTTTAGGAGTTGAAGTATGCACGAGTATTCAAATCTATATTTTAACTACTTCTAGATCATACTTAAAATGATCCTCTTATTGTTGATTGTTATAATATTTGTTTTTAAATCTGTCAATATTTTGTTTAGTTTGGTGTTAACTTCAGAGCTACAATTGATGCCTGGAACAAAGGCACAAATCTGTGGCTTCGTTATGTTATGTACGAAAGGGCATCTCCTAAATATAACACAGTTATGACATACACCTTATCTGCATTTTGGCATGGTTTCTACCCAGGTTATTATGTGACCTTCCTTACTGGATCATTATTTACGAACAGTGCAAGAATGGTAATTATATGAAAACAATATGATAATATTAACTGCTAAATAAAAATGTTATGTTAAATGTTAATTGTTTATTATTTTAGGTTAGGAGATGTTTATGGCACAGGTTCCAGCAACCCAAACCTGCAAAACTTGCTTACGACTTTGTAACATGTTTCTTGACTAGACTTTGTTTGTCATACATGACATTTTCCTTCATACTCTTGGAGCTTATGCCTGCATTACGCGTCTTTTGGTAAGAAATATATATGTATATATATGCATATATATGCACATGCTATTATTTATAAATTACTAATGTATTTTAGTGTTATTAATTTTTATTCTAGAAGATAATATTAAATGTATTATATTTATTTATTTATTTTCAAATGAAATATTTATAAATCACTCAAAATTTTAAATTATAATGGATAAATAATTTTTTTTTACAGGCATCTCATGTTTTATCTGCACATATTAGCTGCATTGGGCATATATGTACTACCGTTAATTGTCACTCCGCTCAAAACAGTCAAGAAAAAATCACAATAATTTGATGTAAATGATTATAGTTAGCAACTGTAATCTTTATATGAATTTGATCAATAAAAGACTGTATGTGTGGTAAATCAAAAAAATATTATTTATGAAGTTGAATTAATTTAAAATCGTATTTGAAAAAAGAAGAAGATTATGTCAAGGAAGTTTATTAGCGAATTAAGGATAGTAAACCGTATAATATGATTTTAACATAGCATGTAATTCATTATATTGTGTGCATAACATCAAAGGTCATGTTGGATGTGCGGGATAAAGAAACGCATTGAACTCATACGAATGAATATTTGCTAAACATTAAGACATTTAAAAAAAGTCACACTGTTGATAGATGGCGAAAATGAGTTCTGGCATTGTTCTATCACAGCCACAATGGTATTATGATAAAGGGAACATGCCTTTGATTAAATTTGTGTATACTACATGAGATTATAAGTGTTTTTGCTCATCGTTTTAATTAGTCCACTAAAAATATAAATCACAAATCTTTCTAGTAAAAAACTAAAAATTACTAATTTTTAATTTGTTGTACTTGTTCAATTATTTTATTATATAAAACAATATAATATAGTAATAGTATTTGTACTTGATTAACTTGTTCAATTTTTAATTGTACAAATTATTGTTTATTATTCAAACAAATAAATGTATAGAAAAAAATCAATATTGATTTGTTTTTTTAACATTAATTTTACCACACAATTGTAACATGAGTTTTGCATCGTATTTTTATAACTATATAACTTTTTACAACTTTTTTTTATAGTCAACTGTGAGTTAGCTCCATTGGGTTGTGCTATTCAAATAAATGTAAAGGATTATAATACATTTTGATGTTACTGTAAGCTTTCTTTACGATGGGTATATTGTAATATACAAATACATATTAATATATCAGTGGTGTAAAATCGTTTTTATTTGATAAAAAACTTACATAATATTTTCATTAAATTTTATATTGGATTTGTGATTACAATTTTCTAAATCTGAATTTTCATACAAAAATTGATGTTGAAATTTTAAAGCTTCAAGTCCATAACTAGTCCAGTTAGGTAATAGATACCTTGCGAATAGTTCTAAGCATTTTGGTTTTGGAGGCAGATAAGGAATTAATATCTCTATAATAAAAATAAAATTAGACATTGTTAGTCTTAAGTATATGATTGGGAGGGGAAATAAAGCTACTCCCTCCCTCATGTGGTGGTTCAAAAATAAAAATAGTATCCTATTAGATTTTAAGATGGATAATAATTACTGTGGTTAATTTATTTGTAATAAGTTATAGAGGTAATTTAATACAAATATTAAAACATATTATATTGTTAGTGGCTCGGGGCGGCGCAGTGACTGAAATCAATCACGCGACGTAATTGAGAATAAGCAACGGCCGCTGCCACTAGTTCTCGGATGGGTGTGATCCCCTGGGTTCTTAAGGCGCAAGAACCTTGCAACTCATACACGTGTTTCTAACCGACCGTACCAACCTTACAGGATAATGACCTCAGTTGTCAAACCCTTAAACCTAATAAAGTAAAAAAAAAATTATATTTTTCTAAAAGTCATCGAATGGAATATAGATATCAAATATTTTTGGAAATATGACTGTATGAAACTTAATTGATGAGTAACTAATTTATTAGTGTAATAACTAATAAGCATAAATATGTAAATCAGTGATAAAAATAACATAATAAGAAGGGGATATGAGAAGAAAAACCGTAAAAAAAGTGGGTTAAGCCCATTTAAGGGTATAATTCTTTGGTAAGTTATAGAATATTATTAATTTCTCTTAGTGGTTAACTAACATTTTATTGGTTATTTATGAATAAACATGATAATTTATTAGCATTTCGTAAAAAAATGAAAGTATTAATTAAAATGCTTACCAGATAGAGGAGGTTTATGTGAATGCACTGAACTTGGAATACTTGCGATGAACTTATTCTCTTCAGGATTATTTATTTTGGTATCACAGTCTATTTTCCTTCCGAATAATATGCGTTCGTACGGCTGTTTTCCAGTTCCTGGTGTAAAATTACAAACAAATTCTCCACATTCTGTCACCTAAAGTATACATCGAAGTTTATAAATATCATTTGTTATTGATTACAAGTAGGTACAGTATCAATTATTATTATACTAAAACTTAGTGGATCTATATTCACTTATTTTTTTATCAAATTGTAATACCTTTATCCAGTACCAACAGGCCACATATTTTACGTTCCATATTGGAAATAATACAGACTTTAATGAGTCTATATGATTTTGAGAATTTGTACACCACACGCAGACCAAACCGTTTGAAGTTAGGAACTGATTTATAGGTAATTGAGCCAAATCCTGATCATCCATCATTGTGTACCTAATAAAATAATATAAATTAATATAATCAATTATTTAATGCGTAGTTCATTTAAATTAATTCAGTACCCTTCATCAGGTTTAATTTTCTTCTTTCTTTTTATATATTTATTTGTCCATGGTGGGTCTAACAATATCATGTCATATTTTTCATCTCCTAAATTTTTCATGTTGAAAACATTGTCACAATAAAACTGACATTTCGGAGGGAATACATAACCATTAGCTGTATGTATGTTTGGATTTGGATTTTGCCCATAAAATGTTTTCAGCGCACTAGTGTTTTCATAGAACTTCATAGATGCATGTCTAGCACAAATATTATTATCCAAAATCTTTGGCGATATGGAAAATATGTCTGTTTGACTTTTTAAGTTTGATATAAAAGTTTTGATTTTTTTACTTGTTTCATCTTCCTAAAAATTGTTTTAGGTTAGATTAGGTAAGGTAAATTGTTGGTGTGATAAATACGAAAAGTTTCTAAATTTCTTTAAATAGAATAAGTGGTACTTTAGTACCTGGATTTAATTTACTCGCATTAAAGAAACATTAAATACCTCAAATGATGGACGCTTTCTCTTACGTTTCACAACATTATTTTCCGCACTAGTTTCTACTTGCTGTTTGTCCCTGACAAATGGATTGTTTATATGAAAGAAATGTTCGTACAAATGTACATCGTTTTGGGTTTCGCTCAAAATAGTATCGTACAACTTTGAAATAAACATTTGATGCGATATGAAGAAACCATCGTCATCGCTGTACAAAACGCTCATTGTGTAAGTTTCAACTACAAGTTGAAAACCAAGATCTTTAAAGTTTAAGGGGAAAGTTCAAACTACTAACTAGTAAAAGTGATTTAAATTTGAAGCATTGCAAATTGCAACAGTCCAACTACAGTGAACAGTCGTTTTTTAATTTTCAACGAATTACAATTTATATTTTATGATAACAAACATAATAATAATGTTTACCTCATTATTATCATAGATAACGCAGGCAGTTCGGTGATATCATGCCATCATGGAGTAAACTGAAAATCGTTGTTATCACTAATGATACCGAGAATTCCAGTCCAGGGCGTCATTATTATTATTATTATCTGTCCACTTATCCAGTGAGTTATTGTTTTGACTTAGGTTTACTATTGTCCATTTTACATTTTTACATAATAGTTTAACGATCACACACACATGCCTCAAATCGGAAACCAGACCGTCAACAATTATTAAAACAGGTGAGTTCGTCGTTCATTTGTCGCTCTTAATTGTTTTTCGATTGGTTGAAAACGTTTCCTTTTCCTCACAGAATGTCAGTGGTTCTAGACGACAAGACTGAATTTATGACAAACCCTTATTACGATCACCACGAGCCGAGCAACTATCAAACTTTCTACGTGACTCTCGGTGTGTGCACGGTATTTGCATTTGCACTGCTCGTTGTCAACTTGTTTCTCTGTTGCTTTTCCAAGCACAGACATTACTGGAGAAATAGCGAAACAGGTGAATAGATACTCAGTCGTTGGGTTCATATTGTATTTTTTGTATTTTAAACGACATTTATTTGCTTACACATAGGTAATCGCTACATATTACCGATTTGGATCAAGACGCCCGCAAAACAAGCTCCGCTTGATCTAAAAGAGTTGGAAACAAACTTTTCGAAACCAAAACCGGTTTACGACTCGGGGGTGCCCCAAGAATTCGTCGAGCTCCACAAGAAAGAGAGTGACATTTAAACCACACAATGATTCACTTATTTTCACCATTGTTATTGTTGTTGGCCATGTTTGTATTATTTGTAATCATTGCTATTGTGAGATATGGGGAGCGATTCTGTTCAGTACACAGGGAATCTAACGACTACAATAATTACAACGATGAATACATAGAACAAGTATCTTACGCTTAATTCAATTTTAAGTCTTAAACCCCTACAGCCTTTCAGATAAATATGGGTTAGTTTTACTTAATTTTGACAGTTTATAAAACATAATCTTATTACAAAATGTCTTTTATGTTGTGCAATCACTTTATAACCAATAAAATTAACTTTTACAACATTAAGTCAATCATTTTAGGTTAGTTGAAAAGATTCAATTTTATTTCTTTTTTTATTCCGTTAGTAATTTTATTACTATTATTAGTAAACAAATTTTATTCACTGACAACTGATCAATAACAAATTTGATAAAATATATTATTTTATATGTATTAATGTATAATGCACTCAGCAATTCAGTTTATCTAAACAAATTAATTGTATTAATATTATTTAAATAGGTATAGCGTGATGAAAAAATAATTATATGGAATTAAAGGTGTTCACTATTTTTAAGTAAACAAACTGTAATAAGTTTTAAAATTTTAATTATTTTCAACAACATTATCATTAATTGAACCTTTATTTTTTTTTTATTATAACTTATTGGTTATTATATAGTAGGTATGTATAATTTCTGAATACTTAAGTTCATAGATAGATTTAAATACATTTTTAAATGTTAAAAATAAAAAATGTATTCGCCCAAAATTATTATAAAATAAGTGTTTTTTTAAAAAATGTATAGAGGTTAAGTATAATTTTTATTTTATATTCTTTATTCATCTAAGTACAATACTCGTTGAAGACAGCTATGGTTAAAAACCATTTGTTACCTCCACCGAGTCAGCCATCTGTTTGCCTGTTGTGTAATATCACCTACATGGCGGTAGACTATTACGGTTCTTAACTTGAATAGAGTAGTTTAATACTATAGTACTATACATACTAACAATTCCGTCCATATTGTGATTAAGTATAATTATAGGTTGTTGTATGACTTTTGGGTGACTGTAAAGTAACGTTTACACAATGGTATTATAATTTTAAGACTTTTTACATATCTACAGTATTATATTACATGCTTAATAGTTTTTGAATAATATTTTTATATGATCAAGTTGAATATAAAAAACATAATAATAATTCTAATTATAGACTTATTTATCGTTTTATATACATTAAAATTGCTTACGGGGAGTTTTTGAATCTCAACAGTCATCCAATAAGTTAAAACATTTGTAATCATTGTATTCAATTATAAAGTTTTATTTTTTACAAATCATATTTTATAATAAATTTTTTTTTAACAAAAACAATATGTGTTTGCTGTTATTATTTATTAAAAATGATTGACAACCTGTGTGGCTGTATTAGCTGTATTAATTTTGACTTATTATTTAAAACAAATTTCCATAATCGCTATGCATTAATTAGTTAAATGATCAAACTATTCCTATCCTAATGAATGTAATTTAATTTGATTGTACCTTCAAAGGTTATTCTGTTTGTTCATCTTTTTAAAATCATATAACAACTTCACATGGATATTGTGCAAATAATAAAAACTCAAAAATATTATAATATAGCAATAGGCATTCTGCTAACCACAAAGATATCCTTAGGAAATATTTTAAATTGTCTGTAACGAGTTTAAAAAAATAAAAATGCATTTTACATAAATATATAATATTATTATCGTTATATGTTGAAATTTTAGCTACAAATATGTTTGGTGAATGAAATATTCAAATATGTGATATTGTGGTGTGTATAAAATAATAATTTATGAATATCATAATCCAGGGTATGGATTTGGCACAACGGTATATCAGTGACCGACGTCCGTTTGAAGCGGATAAAAAAAATTATAATATCAATTAAATAATCCTTCTGCATAATAATTACTGTCAAGATAAAAAAAACCCTCCAAACAAAGGCTTGTTGAGGGCTTTTCGATTCGACTATATTATATAGTATATACTACCTATATGTATAATATTCAGCGACGACGACTTGTTCGGGGTCACCTTGGGATTAATAACAAAAATACAAAATACGATATTGTAATAACTAACCGCAGGTAAATATAATATACAAGCGGGGCAATGTCCAAGTACACACGTCCTAACTAAATAGTAAATTAATTATAATGTATACACCCGTCGTATTATATATTTATTTTATTTTATCGACACCAAACGGAAATTTACCGTATTAATACATTAACGTAAATTATATTGAAAATATATTGTTGTTCGCCTACAATAATAATAATAACTGCAGGTACCCAAGCACAATACCAAACTACCTAAGTCCCAAATACCCAATAAATATTCACTATGTGGTCTACATAGTCAGAGCCTATGTGTTGGCGTGGGTATCGGTGAAAATCTATCATAAAACTATAAAATACTGGCGATTATATTCAACGAAGACTGCATAATAATTATTATAGTCGTAACAATATTCTATCATTCTAATTACCGTCGGCCTAGACTTATCGATGTCAGTGAATTTTTAATTTTACAATTTATTTTATTCGTGGGGTCTCTGGTGGCCACATGTATTTCTTTTACTTGTGTGCTCGACAGCTCGGGACCGAAACAAATGCTATTGGTCGTTCCGCTACATTTTTCAGAATAGATAGGTAGGTCACTGAAAAAATAACACTCATGGCTCGGTTCACTGCCTGCAGTAATCGGTACAATTTCTTCACATATCTTAATTATTATTTAGGGGATGTCGGCGTGCTTTGTTTCTTTTCTTACCCTGACAGTCTGAACCATTTGCACCATAGTGTATTATTTACGTTCAGAATACCTATACTTACCCAATCTATTTCGTGTTATAGGTATACTTTTTTGGTTTAAATTTTAATATTACAGATTGAACTATTATCAAAATGTTAATGTGAAAAATATTATTAATGTTTTTGTGTTGGCTTTTTTAAGATACTTTAATTTGTATGCAACTATATGCATAGTTATAAGTAGGTACCCAAGTTAAGTATTAAATATAACAATTTAAAAATGATCGTACCTATATTGCAGAAAAATTGAAATATCCTAAAGAGCCAACATACAAACACAGATAATGTTTAATAATAGGTCAATTCATTCCAATGTTAAAGCTAACACAGGATTGGTTCTGCTGAACGTAAATTCGTTATCTACTTATAAGTAAGGTATAATATTATTATATTTTATCATGTTGTCAGAGAGAGAGACGCGCCGATATATCCTGTAATACTGATAAATATTTTTATTTTTTAATTGTTAAACTCAAATTTAATCCTATATAGGTTTATTATTCCAAGTTGACTCCACGTGAACACTGTCAAACTTTTAAATCAAAATACATACTGGCTACTGTGGAATTTATTTACAGGTATCTACTGACCAGCTACGTCTTACGTCTTATCTATATTTGCCGTTAGAATTAAAAAAATGTCTTCAGTGTCATAAAATATTGTTAAAATCTCTAACACATAATAATAATAGCTCTCGCCTAGTCGCCTCCAATTTTTTCTCCCTGCGAAGACATGGATACGCGATTGCACCTTCGCTATAAATTCCTGCATTCAATTAGGGTTTTAAGTGTGGCTAGAACTTATATATAGGTATGTAGAATATATATCCAATAGTGTAGCCGTATAGGTTTAAGGCCACAGTGGTTTAGTTTATACTATGTATGTATAAAATTAACTCAAATCAGCACTTATGCATTAGAATATTTCATGGCTTTTGCATAAGTACTATTAATCACCACATGATCGTATTTAGGGTAGTTTACTGCATTAGTATAAGGGAGAATTCTCAAAGGGTTATAATTGTTCCAATTTCCAAGAATAATATTTTGACTGTGGCTTGCACCTGATTCCAACATCAAATTTGAAATTACCAATGCGTATAATGTGAATTTTATTTGTTTTTTACCTTAGAATTATTCAAATCTATAAACTATGATATTTTTTTATGTACCTACCTGTTCACCATTCCGGTATTCCTAATAATAATTATTAATATGAATTACCTAAGTATTAACACATGTATTACTCATGAATGTGTGATATCAAAAAACGATCGAAATTACGATATTATATTGTATACCCACTGCTTCGTTCTTTGTTTTACTGACTATACTATATACTATGTTTATTGTTTATTTATTTTCTATTATAATTTACTTGTTACAGTTTGTCCAAAGACACTCGGCTCTTTAATATTGAGAGGTTAAAATCGATTTCTGAAATTGTGATAGTTTGCTCTTTCCTCTAGCAGTCTATAGCATATTAGCACCCTTATAAATAGAGCCGATATACAGTTGTATTTATATTTTATACAATTGTATACGCCTAGTGTATACTCTGAGTGCCCGTTTTTTAGATTTCTTTTTAATAGTTGGTTCTACAATTAAAATATGATTCATGTAATCGTGTAGGCATTTTAATGTTTTAAATTGAAACGATACGACTGTGTAAAATAAATAATATAATAATTTCATTGTTTATTTCCAACAAAATTATACGAATGCCATCAAGTGACTTGAGTGGCTGTAATTATTTATAATAATTACAGTGCTGCGGCCTCCAGAGAAAACACTAATGAGTTTCAATAATGTTGGGAATAAAAAAAAATAACGTTGAATGATACAGGGTGATTTATTTAACGTAAAACACTCAATATTTCAGAAAACACCAAGTTTTTGAAAATATTACTTTTACATAGTTTTTACTAAACAAATTTTTTGGAAAAATGGATCTTTATTATTTTTAAAGTTGTGTATACCCTTTAGAATGGCAACACAACGCGATTTTAATTTAATATTTCGAAGCTGAATAACCTAATATTTAGAGTATTTCGGTTCAAAAAAAATCGAATTTTGGAAAAGTTGCTTAACTATTTATAGTTTCGAATTATAACTCATAAATTACCTATTACTCGTTCAAAACTCGATTTCACACTCCAAAAATATTTAACCATTACCTAAAACAGGGCATCTGCTGTGCTTGGAAGTTGGAGGGGAATGCCCGCTTTGCTTCTCTATATATTAACAAACTGAAATAATGTAAGTAGCAAAACTATTGAAAACGTTTAAACTTTAAAGTTTTCAAAATAATGATTATCTTGCTTTAAATGAATCACCCGATACATTTATTTAGTTGAGCTAAACGGGTTCATTCGACGTATCTGTCCGTAGCTAGTCATGTAGAGATAAATCGATTCAATGTTCTACACGGGCACACGACGTTTACCTGTAACTACTAACTACTGGTAGAAGCAATATGCATGTAAATAAAATATGGCAAATGGTAATTCACATTATCCGTAGATATATATATTACCTAATACCTTATAAAAGGTATGCCTTATTATGTATATATATTTTTCCTTCAATTATTCGTTTGATTTTTCAAAGCGGAATAGCCCAGAACATGAATTTCATACCAATTACACAATGCATAATAATTTACTCATTTGCGGGATGAACGCAATTAAGTTTAGCTATAGAGGCGTGTGCACATATTTATGTCACACACAAATTAAAAAAAAAAGAAGCGATCTGAGAATAATTTATCACAACCCCGAGGCCACCACCGAACTATGTGCAGGACGCTTAGGCAGTGGCGTAGCCTGGGGGGCTAAGGGGGCTATACCCCCCCCATTGACTGTGTTGACCTTAGAATTTTATCAAGATTAATAAAAAATAAAAAGTGTAAATAAAAAACATATTGTATTTGTATTTTTTGTAAGACTTAGTCCCCCTCCCATACAAAATTCCTAGCTAAGACTGCGAGTAGGTGCATGCGTATTTATTAATATATTTGGTGAAAATTTTAAGGATCTACTGTTATTAATTTTTGAGTTACC
The DNA here is from genome assembly GCA_949089665.1 of Macrosiphum euphorbiae. NCBI lineage: Eukaryota > Metazoa > Arthropoda > Insecta > Hemiptera > Aphididae > Macrosiphum > Macrosiphum euphorbiae. The sequence goes on from CARXXK010000001.1 coordinate 116,606,657, forward strand.
TAAACCAAAAAAATAAAATCGATTGTTTCAAAAAATGAGTTTGAGTAAAAATTATCACTTTTTTCTTTATTTATTTTTTTTTTGGTTTTTTTTGAAGCTTAATCAAACAACTTAGAAATTTCAATTTTGACCTAACCTAAAAGTATCAACTATATTGACTTTTCTATCAGAAAAGATGCAAAAATCGGAACATTTTCACTACCCAAAATGTTGCTGACGGACAGAAAAAAAAACAACACATATTGTAAGATCAATACATTCTTTTGCTCCTCTCAGTCAAAATGACATTGAAAAATAATAATAATAATTATATAATTACAATGTATTTATAATAAAAATAAAATAAAATAATAATAATTCAAAAGAGGAATGATTGGGTCCTCAGTGTGTTGGCCAGCTTCATCATCATGTACGATGGATTGATAAATAATATAAATAATGCTTAATATTTAACTATTATAACTATAATACATTAATACATATTATAATATATGATGCCAATTGCCAGATGCATTTATAAATTATAATATAATGTTCAGAGAATCGTAGTTTTAGAAATCGATACAATATTGTAATCCCGTGCAAGTGGAATGTATGTATATTATAAATGAAACATAGGTATATAGAACATGATAGGTACGGTTTTGATACAATAATTAAAAACGGTTTAGATTGAAATTCAATTTAAATTCAATACTTTGTGTGTGTGTTCGGCGTTCATAATATATTTATACCTATATAATATAGACGGCTCAGCGGCCAGCGATATATACTCAATTCAATTTTAATTGGATAATATACGAAGGTTCGGTTAATAATTTTAGATTTAATCAAGTTTGATTTTGAAGCAATGGATTTCCTATACAAAAATGATTTTCCCAGAAATTGTCGTAATAACTAATAAGATAGGTAATATATAAATATATATATTATTATCACGACTAGGTAGGTACTTAATAAATCGATCCGTAATGAAATTGTTCAAACATTCTGATAAATAATATTACATTCGTTGACTCGTACAACATCGAGATGACGGGTAGTGGTGCCGGTTGTGACATTTTATTTAATTACAATAATTATTATTAACATATAATAGCCTATAGGTACATAATACTTATATAGGTTGATAATTGGCCAACACTTTTGAATGCCTATACGTACAGTACTCATCCACTCGATAATTTATATTCATGCAAATTTGTGATAATTGAAATAGCAAGCACACAGCTAATAATATAGTGTACCATGCACACTATAGGCAAGGTTTATAGGTTAGGTACGTAGCCAAGTAGATACCTTATAATAGGGTAAATGCAATTTATAAAAAGTTCATAATATTATATGCAAAACCGTTTAACTTTGCGTGCAGCACTACACAATATATAATATAAACTTAATTTTATATTTTTATAAGATAACTATAGCTGAATAATCCGGCTTCGCTCGTGGTAAAATATAAAAATATGAAATTATTAAAATGCTTCGTCAAAAAACTGGTAAGTACATTTATTTAATTACATGTGGGCCTTGGCATCCCCTCCTCTCGCAAAAAAAAATGAGAACAGGGCGACGTTACGGAAGGGGTATTTGTAAAAACCCTGTGAAAAAAAATCGTATAATTATTCAAATTCCTCGCCGGAAACATTGAAATACAATGTGTGTGCTAGCTCTACTCCCTTCCCCGAGCCAAAAATGGAAAAAAATGTCGACACCGTGGGGGTGGGGTTGTAGTTGGAACAACTTTGTGAAAACAAAAACTTGAACTTATTCAAAAGTTTAGTCGGAAAAGTGGAATGACAAAATATAGCGTGTATACTCTCCTCTCCCTTCCATTGGCCAAAAACGGGAAAAAGAAAACAATGGAGACTCCCTGGGCACAAAATAAGTACAGTTTTTTTTTATAGACTAAGATACCTATGCTGGCTATGCACCTACTATAATATAATGTATTGTAAATATAATACATTAAAAAAAACACCAACATCATATGTTCATAATTCTCATATCGTCATAAAAATTGTATTGTATCCTTAATTAATTATCATATTTATATTATCATATTATTATTTTTATTATCGTAATTATTGTAACCGGTCCGCGCACATAGGAGACCAGCGACGAATCTCATTAACGTTTAGTACCCACCGCGTATACCGACCGCAACATTGTTCTATACCGTACCGGAAACTGTCGTGTTTATTTGTTCTGTGCAAATTATTAGTAATTAGTGTTCACCTGTTGTTATTCTTGTTATTGTTGTGTTGTCAAGTTCTTTTTAAATAGTAGTCAACCCTTCATACAAGAAAAATTGAATTATTTATTTACGTGTTTATGCCCAATTCTTGATTACCTTCCTACCATTTCAAAACCGATACCCAACATTTATACAGTCCACATACCTAAGGAACATTTGGTCCGTCGAGCCTAGGATGAATAATATGGTATGTTATTTTTATTATTGTTATTTGTTCTAAGTGATTGAATCGTAATGGTAATGGTTATAAGTAACTGCACGAGTATTACGTATTAGCGGCTACAGAACGCATTATTTGTGAATTGGACTTTGGACCTTCCTGAGATAGCCGCGTCGCCGCGATAATTTCACCGTCGTCAATACCCACGGACAAGATCACTAACCGAACGCGACCTACTCCGCTTATCACACCGATATATATATATATAACGTCAATGACCGTGAATTATTATAAATTATAATTATTACCGTATATTATTACGACATTGTCGTTCGTGATAGAAAACCTTCTACTACCGTACTTACGCAAATCCGTCCGATACGTCGTTAAAAAAGGTATTTAATTTATTAAGTATACAATGGGTGTATACGAGGAAGCTAAGTTACGTCTAGGTGATCTGCAAAAGAGAATACAGCGTATTCATGATGCCGGATTGGAACTTTCGGATCCAAAAGCTACGAAAACCAGTGTTACTAAATTTAAAATAATGTACACTACTCTCGAGAACTTGCGAGATGATTTTGAATTACAAATAACAACGATAATTCGTCATTTGAGCAAGATTGGTTCAACTGCAGAGGATGTCGTCACAGATAAAATACGCTCGGAGTTCGAAGAAGTGTATTTTAAGTGTAAAATAATTGCAGATGAATTTTTACCTGAAGCGAATTCAAATGCAGAACTAAATCAGACCTTTATTGAACCAAGACGTAAGGAACCTACTTCCACCTTTTTACCGATTGAAAAATTAGCGATTCCGAAATTTAGAGGTGATCCAAAAGAGTACACTAATTTTCGTAATCTGTTTGATACTATCATACACGAAAATGAACATATAAAAACAGTCGCTAAGTTCGGATATTTAAAATTCTATCTTGAAGGAGAGCCCTCAAAACTGGTAGGGAATCTAATGTTAACCGACCGTAATTATGAGTTAGCTTTGTCACAATTGACAGCGAGATATTCAAACCGTCGTATCATCGCAGAAAGTCACTTAGATGAACTTTCAAACGCACCTAAAGCAACTTTTAGTGACGGTACGTCTATTAGGAACTTACTGAATGTGGTTACAGAGTCTACGGGCGCCCTGGAAAATCTGACCTATCCAGTGGACCAATGGGATCCTGTGCTGCTGCACTTACTACAGAAGAAATTGGACCAACCACTCAGAGCGCAATGGGAGTTACTAGTTGATACTACCGAAGATCCAACCGTTAAGGAATTTATAACCTTTTTAACCAAATATTGCAAATCTGCAACTGTGAGCCAAATCAGTAATGAAGTTGTGAAACCGTATATTAAAGGATATAAATCGTCAAAACCAACCGTTATGTTCAGTAGTCAGCAAGCACAAAAAACGGTAACTAATAAGTTTCAGCGATATGACCATGGTGAAAAAAAAACGTTCTCATGTCAAGTATGCAACGAACAACCTGGTCATCTTCTCATTCACTGTTCTCAATTCAAAGAGAAAAATCCACAGGAACGTTACCAGATAATCAAAGATTTAAATCGATGTTTTATGTGCTTCAGCGAACACCTAGCCAACCAGTGTAAAAATACGAAAAAATGTTATGAGTGTGGAGGAAGACACCATACCATGCTCCACCTTCGGGTTACAGAATCATCAAGTACCATGCCAGAGCAGAGTGTCACAGCTCATGTAACGATGGCCGCCACACAAAATCGTCGTCTTCATAGCTCAATATTATTATCCACCGCTTCAGTGAGAATACAGAACGAAAACGGCCATTATATTACAGTAAGGGCACTCTTAGATAGTGCTAGTCAAAGCAGCTTTATCACGGAAGGCTGTGTAAAGCGATTAGGTCTGAACCGAATGAAGAGTGAGGTTATGATACAAGCACTAGCAGGTACACAGGTACCAGCAGTAAGAGGGAAAACGAATGTAGTTGTATGTCCTGTTAGTTGCGATGAACCGCGTTTCACGTTAGATGTCTTGATACTAACCCGAATCACCGGATCCCTTCCCTCAAACCGTATCCAAGTCGAATCGTGGCCTCACTTGGAAGGATTGAACTTGGCAGACCCACAATATAACGAACCGTTACCGATCGACCTGTTGATCGGAGCAGATATGTTTCCATATGTCGTATCGGGAGAAAAAAAACAAGGAGATGTTAATCAGCCGATAGCATTCTCTACTGTGTTTGGGTGGGTACTTATGGGTAGAATTTCCAGTCCAGTCGCTTCTATACCTGTTACCATGTGTTCAACTTTGGAGTCCATTGACCGGACTTTTAAACAATTCCTAGAAGTAGAGAATGTACCAACCGTGGTAAAAAATACGCCAGAGGACATTGAATGCGAGGAAATATACAAGGAAACTACCAATCGTCAACCGGATGGTAGATATATTGTAAACTTACCGTTCAAGCAAAAATTACCTCTTTTGGGTAGCTCCAAGGATCAAGCGTTATGTCGACTAAGACAATTGGAAAATAGATTTCAAAAATCACCTGAGTTACGAAAAGAGTACAATAAGGGAATGCGAGATTACTTAGATACTGGACATATGTCAGAAGTAGAACATGAGCAAAAAAGTGAACGTAATTCTTACTATATTCCACACCAAGCAGTCGAACGACCTGGGAGCACTACCACAAGAATGCGCATTGTTTTTGATGCCTCAATGAAGACAACCTCTGGGATGTCATTGAATGATCATCTCCATTGTGGACAAAAACTTCAACAGGACTTGCCAGGTATAGTTTTACGATTCCGTCTTCACCCTATTGTATTCACTGCAGACATAAAACAGATGTTTCGGCAAATAAATGTCACCGAAACCCATCGATCTTATCAACGATTGCTATACCGATTCTCATCCAATGAAGACATCCAGGTATATGAAATGAATACCGTTACGTTTGGGTTGAGATCATCACCTTTTCTCGCTATACGAACCCTTCATCAATTAGTCCAAGACGAAGCAACAAATAATCCAAAAATACAGACTATCGTAAAACGGGACATGTATGTAGATGATATAGCCACTGGTGCTGAAAACGAAGAGGAGGCCATAAAGATGCAACAAAATCTAGTCAGCATATTCGCAAAAGGACAATTTGAGTTGCGAAAATGGTCCAGTAATTCAAAGAAGCTATTAGAAAATATTCCAGAAGATCATCGTCAAACCCATCCAGTCGCGTTTAAGGAATACGATTCGGACTACACCAAGGTGCTTGGACTCAACTGGCAACCGCGTGTGGATTCCTTCAGTTATAGTTATCAACCTAACCCTGTGCGATTTAGCAAACGCGCTATATTGTCTGAAATTGCAAGAATTTACGACCCCCTTGGGCTACTAGCACCAGTAACCACAGATTTAAAACGACTTATGAAATACCTGTGGCTAGCAGAAGTTGGATGGGACCAGGAAATACCAGAAGAAGCAATTGTTGCGTGGAGAAAATACCATGAACAACTACCAGTCCTCGCAACCCTGCGAATCCCACGTCAAGTTACCCAACCAAACTCCGTGTACGAGTTACATGGATTCAGCGATAGTTCCGAGGCCGCCTATGCAGCAGTCGTATACTTACGTGTAGACTCCGGAAATGAGGTGACTTGCAAACTACTCATGGGAAAATCAAAAATAGTTCCAGCGTCAAAAATGTCTATTCCGAGATCAGAGTTGTGCGGCGCATTGCTTCTAGCTCGTTTACTTGAATTTATAAAACCAAACCTCGTTAATCTGGATATAGGGCAGGTTATAGCATGGTCAGATTCAACCGTCACCTTAGCATGGATAAAAACTCCCACAGCAAAACTGAAGACCTTTGTTGCAAATCGTGTGGCAAAGATTCAACAAGTTACCTGTATTGACACTTGGCGCCACGTTCCTACGGCAGAGAACCCTGCCGACTGCGCTTCTCGGGGCTTAGGACCTAAAGACTTAGCGACGCATGAACTTTGGTGGAATGGACCAGAATTTCTCCGCCATGGCCCTAGCGATTGGCCTCAAAAAATTCAAATGTCACCAACGGATTCCCTCGAAGAAGAAATAGAAGAGAAACCTGTTACACTGACTGCTGTAATAAAGGAAGAAGAAGTCGCACTGTTGCACCATTCTGATAACTTACCAAAAATTTTAAGATTAACCGTTTATTTGTTACGTTTTCGAAATCGACTAAGGGATAAAACATTTGCATTAACCACTGCACTTCCAACATCTGAAGAAACAGACTTCGCCTTGCAAGCCCTCGTGAGATGGACACAACATGTGTTTTTCGCCGATGACATCAAGCAACTTGAACAGGACAGACCGTGCTCAATGAAATTACGTAAACTTGCTCCGTTCCTGGACAAGCATGGTCTTCTCAGGGTGGGCGGTCGTCTAGCTAATGCGAAGATGCCATACAATGAAAAATATCCCCTCTTACTGCCCAAGTGTTCACGTCTTACTGCGTTACTAATTGATTATGTTCATAGAACCCAAAGTCATCCCGGACCTCAAACACTTCAGAACATCTTGTGTCAAGATTATTGGATATTGTCAGCTCGTAGTATTATCAAAAAAAGGACACATAAATGCATTCCATGTTTTCGAGTGAAACCACGCATGTCGCAGCCGGTCATGGGAAATCTACCACCATACCGTTTAGCACAAATCAAACCTTTCTCAAAAGTTGGAGTTGATTTTGCTGGACCGTTTGACGTCAAGGCTGCCATGCTGCGAAAAGTTAAGGTAACAAAAGCTTATATTTGTGTCTTCGTTTGCATGGTCACCACCGCCATCCATATAGAGCTTGTATCCGACCTGTCTACCCCCCTTTTTATAGCAACATTAGATCGTTTCATTAGTCGAAGGGGTCGATGTTCTGACATATACAGCGACTGTGGAACCAACTTTGTGGGTACGCACAGGTATTTAAAAGAAATCGATGCTATTATTCGTCAGCCTAACTATGCCCAACACGTCGTGGAAAACCAGATAAAATGGCACTTCAATCCCCCTGCAGCTCCTCACATGGGTGGCCTCTGGGAAGCTGCAGTGAAGTCAGTAAAAACCCTGCTCCACCGAATTATAATGGATCGAGTGTTAACCTACGAGGAACTGAACACAGTCCTCCACCACGTAGAAGCCACGCTTAATTCTAGACCCCTAAGTGCAATGTCTTCAGACCCCAGCGATTTCAGAACGCTGACAGCTGGACATTTCTTAACCATGGAACCTCTTGTCGCTATCCCAGCACCCAAAGAACCGGACCAATCCATAATGATAAGTCTACGTAAACGATGGTCACTAGTTCAGCAAATCCAACATCATTTTTGGAGCCGTTGGCAAAAGGAGTACCTCCACACTTTGCAAGAACGACCAAAATGGACTCGAGTCACCCCCAACCTTCAGATCGGGGACCTAGTTATCGTCAAGGAGCCCACTCCACCTCTCACCTGGAGAACAGCAAGAGTGATTGAAGTCCACCCGGGGATGGATGGAGTTGTCAGGGTAGCCAAAATACAAACCGCCACCGGTAAAGTGCTAACCCGGCCCGCAGTCAAGTTATGTCCGATGCCACTTCATGATTGAAGACGCGTCTCTTCAAGGTGGGCGGTATGTTCATAATTCTCATATCGTCATAAAAATTGTATTGTATCCTTAATTAATTATCATATTTATATTATCATATTATTATTTTTATTATCGTAATTATTGTAACCGGTCCGCGCACATAGGAGACCAGCGACGAATCTCATTAACGTTTAGTACCCACCGCGTATACCGACCGCAACATTGTTCTATACCGTACCGGAAACTGTCGTGTTTATTTGTTCTGTGCAAATTATTAGTAATTAGTGTTCACCTGTTGTTATTCTTGTTATTGTTGTGTTGTCAAGTTCTTTTTAAATAGTAGTCAACCCTTCATACAAGAAAAATTGAATTATTTATTTACGTGTTTATGCCCAATTCTTGATTACCTTCCTACCATTTCAAAACCGATACCCAACATTTATACAGTCCACATACCTAAGGAACATCATAGGTGTATCAAGTGTGTCAATTAGTTTGCCCTCTCGGAGATGGTTTTATAAAAACTGGGTTTACATTATAAACCTAATTTAAGTTGAATAGGAGCGCCGACGCTCGAAACGAGGTTTATTGTATCCAACGACAAATAAAATTGTTATTACTATTAACAATACATTTATTGGATATGATGCATCTGAATAATATTGTTGTGGTGGATTAGTAAAACGGCAATCTTATAAAAATATATGGTAATAGGTATTGCAAATTCATGCAAATTCATGCTTATCACGTGGTAAAAAAAATCAATAATTTTGAGTGAATGGTGCTGATGCAACGCGTAACCTTAAGCGTCCTCTGTACTTTTTTATTTTTTATATCGGACTGGGAAATGATTACCTAATTATCAAATAAATTGGTCTTGGCGTGGGAGGGAAACTTCTCAATCGTATAAAAATATGAACTGCTTATAATGTATTATTTAATGTTAGCTTATCTAACTCAAAAGTTTATTTTTTCGAACCAGTGGAGACCAGGGGCGTCATTTCAGTTTTTTTTCCGGGTGTGCATGATTTTGGGCAGGCCAATTTTAACATTTAACCAGGCCAACTTTAACATTAATATCTAAACAATAACCATGCCGTTTAAAGTATTTAGTATTTATTTTATCAGCTATGCTATGCTTACTCCACTATAGTTGATACCAACAGGCTGGCACGAACTGTCTTACATAATAAAACCACAGAATAAGACTCGCTTCAAACGGTTATCAAATAGGGATACATTTGATAATAAAGCTGATAAAAAAAAATTTAAATTACATGCATAAATCAATGGCGCCAAAATATATATTTACTTTGCGTATGGTAAGGTAATTATAATAAATAGGTGGGTGTCAAAATTTTATGTGGAGGTGTCTAATGCTACAGTTAAAATTTTGGACTTCAGCGCCACTGGGCCAAGAATATTTTATTAATTTTTAATAGTAATCATATCGGCGCATAGGAGCATTGATGGAGGGCCAATTATTTATTCTATCATGTCAGTGGTGCCGTCGCACACCCTGCCCACCCCCCAAATGACGCCCCTGGTGGAGACTGCAGGAGAGTTGAAACTTAAATAATCTGTGACTCAATCACCATTATTCATTAATCGCTGAAAAAATTAAAAAGTTAAAATATTAACGTTATTTATATTATACAGAGTGGATTCATTAAGTGTGCTCATATCCGTTTTTGGAATTTTCAAATTTATACAAGGCCATATTTTAAAAATTCCTTGAAATTCTTTATAATACATAAGGAGCGTGTCCTGGGGTGATATAAACTTCTGTTTTTAAAATGAGAACCACACTATTAATTACTATAATACTATACCTATACATTATTTAGAGTAGGTAAGTATAATTTTTTTTTAATTTTGATGTACCTTATTCAAAATTCAAATGATTAGTTTCTTAATTAATAAAATGTCGATAAGAAGGATAATAATACTTAAAAATGTTTTAAAAAAATATAAAATAGATGTAATATTAGATCTAGTATTTATTTTACAATTTACTTGTACCGTTATTACAAATTTAAAATGTTGATTAATATTAATTATTAAAATTTACATAATCATCATTCACCGCTTAGTCCCCATGTCATGGATATATTATTCTTACCTACTACACATAGTTAAATATCTCAAAAACTACTCATTTAAATTTTGATTTTGATTCACCAAAATGTTCAGAAAAATAATTTCAGTGGAAAAGGGGGTTCTCATTTGAGAAACAGAAGTTTGAGTCACCACATAGAACACCTCCATATATGGGTAGTATAACAAAAATTTCAAGTATTTGAAAATATGATCTTAACATTTAAAGTAGGTAGGTATAGGATTAAAAATTCCAAATATCAGATTTTGAATAATCACATTATTGAAGAAAAATGAGGTAAGCATGGTCGATAACGACGATAACCCTGTACATATTATGTAACGTTGTATTATACCTATCATATTTATAGTTTTATACTATTTTAACGTCTTAGGCGGAGGCGTGGAGCCATAAAAAAAATTTATATTATATGTATTAGGCATAATCGAAAACCACTCTCGGCCGCGGACGGACGTCAAATTATAATGTGATGCGGTAGGAATACGAAATCCAAAATGGCTAAATCGTAATATTTGAAATTTAATAATCATCTATAAATGTGGGTATAATATATAATATTTACACGTTTTGACATTTTGTGCTATCCGAAGTCTTATTTTGTCGATTTGTGCGAGTAGGTTATATACTGTAGTACTTTTATTGCATATAATATAAATTGTATATAGCCGGTGATCCAGAAAGTCGTATAAAACAACATATTTGGAAAAATTGTGTGTTTTTCTATTTTTTATCGTTATAATTTTTTAAGTTTTTTTACTCTTTTGAATGACAACATGCACTTTTAATATATCATATTCCGAAGCAGAATATTATTTATAGTATTTATCGTTTTTTTAAAATTGAATTTCGGATAAGTAGGTTGTTCATTATATATAAATTATAACTTACAAGTATTTAAAGTTTATTCATGCAGATTAGTGGACTAACGTGTATCGGGGTATCCCTGCACCACTCCACTATACGCTCATCAATACTTTAAATACTTATAACTCATAATTACTATACTCGTCCAACATTTTTATATATAGAAGTACTCTAAAAAATATTCTGCTTCGGAATAATTACTGCATTGTATGTTGCGTCATTAAATAAAGTTAACATCTTAGAAATATTTTCAAAATCATTAATAGATTTTGAAATAGTAATGAGCTTTTTACGTTAAATGGATCGCCCGGTGTTTTATATACTCCAGCAGTGTAGATCGTTTGGTAATGCGGTATAAACGGGGTATATATACAAGTATAAGTGGCATTTGTATAGCCTAAGGTACTCGAGTGCAGAAACTTATGTAATATATTATAATGTATCATATATTATAATATGTATAAATAATAAATATAAAAGTACCTAGTCACGTAGATGCCTATCGTTTAATAATAGTTCTCAACGTACTGCAGAAACTCGTTCACAGATTATATGGCCGTATATATAGTATGCACCAATAACCTACCTATATCTAAACTGCAGTGCATTAGCGAATTTTTTCTATTATAGATTCTGAGCTGACCGATGAGAGTATTGATTTGTTAATGATTGTACCTAATCCTAATGCATAGGTCTAATGTCTATATTTTTATTTTTTTGTACTCCCCGTACATGTATCTATACTTTTTTATAGAAGAACAGAAATATGCTTTGATCTTCAACATAGAAGATAGTTTTGGATAGAAAACTGAATTTAGTAAGTATCTACTTTTGGGAGGTCCAAATTGAAAATTATCAATACTTTTCAAAATAAACGGTAAAAACGGTAACTTTTACGCTAAAAGTTTTTGGTTGTAATTCAAAAATAACTAATTACTAATTAGGTACTGATTTAGTATTGACGTAGATTGTGTAGAAAGTTTTCGCCAAATATTTTTTAACTTGTAAGCATATATGTATACTAGATCATACAATTTTCAATTCTATGCTATTGCCTATATATATATATTTTAAAATGTTTATTTTTCTTAGTTCTTTTATATTCGATACATTGTTGTTCATAAATAAAAAAAAATTTAAAAATTAAAACAAAGTTTCTTGTAAGTGGTTCTTTCAGAAAATAAAAATATCGAAAATATAGGCGCTATTTTTTTTATAAGCATTCAAAGTTAAAATTCTAAAACTTTTTTTTAGTTATAAATTCATAACATATTTTATATTCATATTTAAAGCATGCCAATATTATACAAGGATCTTCATAAATTATCCTTACAAAAATTATAAAACAAAGTTGAGCGTGATTGAACAATTATTTTTTATGAGTACCTGAAGTTAAAATGTTGAAAAAATAGAATATTTACACATAAAACAATAAGCTTTCATATCAAACAATTGGATATTGATAAGTACCTACATTGTTTGGCAATTCAAAATAAATTTACAGAAACTTAAAATATTTCACTGTTACTTAAATTATTATTTTCGAAATATTTATATTAAATTTTAACTATAGGTACTCACATAGTTATATATCCATCTGAAATGTGCTATTTTTTTTCTATAAATATTAATAAAAACATTTTGAGCTCGGCCAAAAAGCTTGAAAACGAATAAAAGAACCCTGATAGTTTTTATTGCAGCAGTTTTAAAAAAAACCAAATATACATAGTCATAATTATTTTGAAAAGCATTTTTACTTCAAATTTTGACTAAAATCGACAAATTCAAGAAAATGTACAAATTGTTTTTAAATTAAGGGTTTATGAAATGTTTAATATTTATAACCAATGCCCAATAGTCTTGACCATTTTAAAGAAGTTTCAGTTTTTGCAAAAACCTAAATATCTTAAAAATAGTCATTTAAATATCAAATTCAACGAGAAACAATGATTATTAATTGTTATTTTATTGTAATTCTGTAGACAATAATATTTGTAGGGATTCCGGATTTGATACTTTTCGTTAATAATTAAATTAGAACAAATATGTTTACAGTACACATTACACAATTAAGTTTTTCAAAATATTTAGATTAATTTTAAACTATTGCAGCTTATTTATACCATGAACTTATTCACAGAATTTTGTACGATAAGCATTCACTCAAATGTTAATAATAATGATATATAGGTATATAGTATGAATATATTATATTCACTTATCATTATAATAATAATTATAATAGTATAATAAATTCAACAGTGGGCAAAAATTAATTTTATGTATTTTATGACCAACCGTATTACTAATTGTAAAATATATTACTATAAAGGTAATATAAATATTATACCATAAAATATACGTACCTTTAGACAGTATATGTTGACAGTCGACAGACAGTCTCTGCTGAGAATCTGTTTGGTACGTCGCAATGACACCTACCTATACTGTACCTACAGTTGCCCACTTTTTTCGTTGTTCCTTTGGCTGATGTCAAAGAGACGATGCTTGTTAGAATCAGTGGAGCCGAAGTCCATGTTAAGATCTGGCCATGTCCATAACTTTATTATGAGTAAATGTTTATTAGGGTACCTCTATAGTAAATAATTAAGATAATGAGGCAGCGAAGTGTTTAAATTGCCCGGCCACATTTTAAGTGCCACTGTATTAGAACCGTTTGTCAAACTTGCTGTCCCGTATGCTATGTATACTTACACATTACAACCATAAGCGTGCGCAAACTCTTGTTTGAGGCGTGGCTTTTAGTTTTGTTTTTCCACCCATACCCTTACAATACCCCCCTAAAAAAATTTAATTAGCCATAGGTACATAGCATATTATAGGCGAGTAGAAATCAAATTGATTATTAAAACTGATACATAGTACAATATCTGTTCAAACATTATGTGAATGAATAAAATTGATACATAGTACAAGTACAATATTAGTTCAAAAATTATATGAATTAATAAAACACAATCATTTAAAGATATATCAATCTTCGTTCTCATGCTATTCACTTTTTACCCTGCTTTACAAAAAAAGTGAGTTATTGGCTCTTTTTACCTAAAAAAATCTAAGGTGGGGTTATATCCCTACATGTCACACCCGGCCGCATGCCTATTTGATTACACCGATATGCAATGTAAAAATTGAATATTGAAGGTTTGGATCGATACATTTATATCTATTATAGCTAGCCCACATAAATTTGACGTCAGACGTCTCATCTGCGATAATTTCTTGCATATAGAAACTTTTATTACTTACAAAAGCATATTGTAACAAAATTAACGATGTTATATGTTATGTATAGCTGTTCCTACACATATATCACAGATAGTAACTTTTTTATGGCTGGAAAATGGTATAAAAATAATAATAATTAGCTACTATACGCGGCATTTTAATCGGTTCATTACGATGCCAATTGTGTAAAAATAACTTGATATCATATTAATAGAATACGATGGAAAAATGTCTCACGTGTTAAGTACGTTGCTGACTGATATAATATTTTATGTCTTCCAGTTGCAGCAGTTGAAGTAATGTGGTTGGTAATATAATAAATTATAACATCATGTGCTACAATATGTTAAGAAAAATTCTTGACTATTTAAAATAAAAAAAATAAAAATGTTTTTGTTTTTTTTTGAAAATTTTTATTGGTTTTACAAAATCATGCGCTGCTAAAATTAGAAGAATCGAAGTCAGGAGTATTTAATAAATCCCCTACTCTAGACAAATCAAGCCTATAAAAACAACTTATTTAAACTAATCGTACATCAAGTATATAATATAATATATAATAATATATATTAATATTAATGATAAAAAAAAATAATAATAATAAAATAATGATAATAATAGTATAATGATAATAATAATAATAATTATAATAAAAATAATAATAATGATAATGATAATTAAAATGCAGCAACTGAGACCGCTCTAAAATATTGTTTATATCGTTTGAACTTTTGGAATGAAGCGTTTTTTATCATGATTTTTATTATATAGTAAATATATCATGACTCTAAATAAACACCGAGAATAGATAATAACGTTATTATTATTTTTATATATCTATTAAAAATCATTTGAAACTGCTATATAATATAATATATTATGAGTAGTAAAAATAATAATATTAATAATAGTAATAATAATAATCGTGAGAATATAATATAATAATAATATATTGATTTGATTTGATCTTAAATTTGTTCGCTTGAAGTTTATAATGTAATTTTTTTTATGTTTACGATCTAGAAAATTAACCCTAAGGTACGAAAACACTTTGTTCATCGTTCATAATATATTATAATATAGGTACATAGATATTAATATTATCATTTCAATATATAATATAATCACAATATATATATTGTGATATATGTATATATTATAATTATAGTTAAACTTAATTATTATTATGTATATATTGTATACGATTAAAGCAAAATCATTGAAATCGGATGTGACGAAGGGGATGGGGTGAAAGTTATATTTTGAACGATTACACACACGACGGACGAGGAAGAAGAGGAGATGACAAGACGGAAATATTTTTGTATTTTTGTATTTTTGTATTTTTTTGGTTTTTTGTTATACACGTTTACGCGCTCGTTTGCGTGTGTTCATGTCGACTTGGCGTGCTTACTGCCTGTTGCGTGCTTGCTTGTTACCTGTAATACAATAAAAATAACATAAAATGAGTTAAATTCCGTATACATATATACATATGAAGACTTAGGACTATGTATATTGTGTAGGGTATATCATAACTTATATTCGTTATGCGGGGGCGAGTCATCATTTCCGGGAAGCCTGTAGAGTACTTCTATAGTTCAATCCAACAGAGGTGGACTGGGAATAAAAATTGGCCTCGGGGAAACAGAACATTTGGACCAGTTTTGGAATAATAATAATTTATTAAGTTATCGCCAGGCCTTGGTAGGGATCCCCCACCCGCCACCCTAGCCCTGCAATCCAATCCCAATAATCTTAAAAAATACAAATATTATTATTATTTTACCGTCCGTTAGCTAATTTTCTATTCGAACACAAAAAATATTTCCCACAGCCAACAGACATCTCGATTTACTTTCCGTGTGCCTTCATGTATTTAACTTTAACAATATCATATAAGTTATGAGAGTCTGGTATGGACCTGAACTTCAGCCCCACTCTCCAAAATCTCAAATAATTTATTTGTGCCTATGCTCGACAGTAGTTTAGTTATTTTCAAATGATAGATTTATAGAAATCTATACTGACATCCAGATAACGAAAACAGGTAATTATTTTACAAATAATATAATTCATAATTGGTTTGATATTTTATGTTTATAAGGTCGAGGTGATTTCATTACTGTAGAAACTGTTAAGTATTATTTATCGTCAGACCTCGGAATCAGATAAGATTAAGATAGTGTGCGACCGGCATTTCGAGATTATTTGTGAGATCAACCAATAAAAACTGAATCCTATCGGCTATCGTAGACACGTAAGTATTAGTCTATCATTCAATCAGCACGAATATAAATTAAATTGAGTTTATTAGGTTTTTTTGTATTTTATAACAATATAAAAGTACTGCAGTTGTATGTAGACTAGCTGTTGGATACATTTTTTAAATATTTTAAACTTCTCGTATACGAATAGCTTCACAGATATTTTCAAATATTTTAGAGGCAGGCAAATATTTTTTTAAATTTATATCCGCACCACATTTTGTCAACCCTTGTCCCCGTACATACTACTTCCGTGTACAGTGCTTATATGAGGTTCAGGTAATACGCAGAATTGTTTTTTTTTTATATACATTTTATACGATGGTCGGATTCAATAGAAATAAGTTATAACAAAGAGCAAGAATACCTTCTCAGTTCTCACTTTTCTCGATTTTGTATATATATAGTACCTACCTAACTACTGCATTATAAATTTTATATTGTGCTCCTTTAACATTTTTCTTCACTGAATCGCTGCAGAACATATAATATAGAGGCAGGGTGGGTATAAGTTTACAAGGAATCTTCACTATTATAGAGGTGACAAAGAAAAAAATTTAACCTACGATGAATATATTATGTTTATTATATTTACTCGATCGTTCACATCTCGTTCCTTTAACGTCTGGAGAAATTTGTCTGTACTTCGATTTATCGCACAATATACGTCACACATCGTTTCAGCTTTGCCGATAATCGAGTGCCTAACTGGCCAGTATAGTTAAGACTTTAAAATATTACGGCTGCAGGTGACTGTGAGTAATCACTAAAAAGTACCGTCATAAAATTCTATCGTTTTAAGTTTAAACTGTTGTTTAAATAATTGTCAAATATTCCGGATGGCAGATACATTCTATAGGTACAGGATATAGTCAATATCGATAAATAAGCCAATTCACCTTACAGGTATAAGGTACACGGTCGACGGAAATTCTTAACAGATACGAGGACTTTGCATACAGTTGAAACACGACTCGACGTGTATATGTATTATAATTTTTTAAGCGTGGAACAGGAAGTAGCTGAGTCGTTAATAAACGAATGATTATACAACCGAAGATCGTATTACCTCTAAAAAATCTTGTTCCTTTAACGTCTGGGGAAATTTGTTTGTACTTCGATTTGTAGCATAATATACGTCACACATCGTTTCAGCTTAGGCAGATAATCGAGTGCCCAGTGCCGTAGACAGGAATTTTATATGGGGGGGGGGTTTATTATAATAATAACATGTTATAGTACTGTTACATGCAACAGTAGCTTTTCTGATAGGAAAGTGAATCTAGTTGGTAAATATGGAAAAATCATGAAAATTAGCAAATTATTTTGAGTTAAGAATTCGTAAAAATTTTTCTTTTTAAATCTAAGATTTGAAAATGTAATACAAGATTCCTCATAAGATTATCTACATTTATCAAAAAAAAAATGTCTATAAGAAAGTCAAATTAAATTTTTAAGAGCGTTTGAAATTCAAATTTTTACAACATTGGATATTCACTCGATTTCTCATGTAGCGATTTCCTTATTTTGTTGTAATACAAAAACGAATAACTGTAGATACATGAAAATTTCACTGAATGTTTATATTAGAATTTCCTATACACCATACAATTTTGAAAATATTTTGACTCTTTTTAAGCTGTTTGACTGATATTTCAAAGTCTAACATCTGAGGCAATCTCTATTTAAAAATATAATTATAGTTAAAAAAATGAACATTAAAATTGAATTTAAGGCATTCATTACTTGAGCTTCTTTGAACATTTTTTTAAATTCATGATCTACATTTTCCCTTAAATTGTCAAGAACCTTGATACTGATATTGGCCAAACTGATCATTTCTCTCAAATCTATGTTTTTTTTAGCACGGTTTTAACTTTTAAAGTTTTAACTATAATACTGATAATACCTTATTAATATGTTATCTTAAATTTCAGTATTATCAACATAAACATATAATAAGATTATCAATTATCACAGTAACAAAACGGTTTTGGTAATGGTGATTTGTCATTGCGACCATTAGACGATACACAAAATACCTTACTTATAACCCTTAACAACACAAACATCTAAAATATTATTTTGGAACGAAGTTCCTTATGGGGCGTTAGGTGGATGGGAGTCGCTGGAAAAAAATCGCAATACCAAAAATCGCAACACCAAAAAGCGTAACACCGAAAAGCGTAACACTGAAAAATTGCTCGGCTCGGCTCGGCTCTGCTCGGCTGCCGGCTTACATATCCCCTCCCTCCTCTCATATTATCGTATGTCCCCACTAGGATCTTACCATCTGGCAACCGGGTTCCATTCGCGTAGGCTACCCAACATCGGTCGTCACGCGCGTAGAGGTGACCGTCGGGCGGAATGGGGGGGGACCCATTAAACGAGTAATTATTTTTGACGAAGCATAACTTAGCCGGTATTCGACTTAGAGACCCCGGACCAATGGGCATCTCAATTTTTTAGGCCCCAGATGAATTTTCAACATTAGGGAACCAAAGCCCCCACCCCCCCCACATTTTGAGTTGAGTGTAACTCGGCCGGAATTCAAGTTAAAGACCTCGGACCAAGGTGGAACCCATTCTTATTATGAAGACTACAGTTTTCCGCTTTAGGGAACGGGGGCACCTCCTCCCCCCCTTTTGGATTTTGCTTTTTTGATGGATTTTGGTCCGGGAGAGTACTAACACCAACCTCGCCAAGGGGAAACTCGGGGTTTTGAGTTTTTGATGGGATTTATTGGGATTTTCATAAATATTGTTTTTATTGATAAGGAAAGTGATAAGAATTTTATTTTCAAAATAATTTTTGCCCCTTAAATTTATAAATTCCATTGTGATTTCCATTTACCTTCTTCTCTATATACATACAAATCTATTAAACAAATGAAATTAAAATTTACTTTTGAAAAACGATAATCGAGTACAAGCTGTATCAACCGTATCATTATTAAAATTTCTTTCAGTAGAATTGACTTAACCATCAATAGGTTTTTTTTTTTTTTTTCCTTTTATTGGATAACCCGCGGCAACATAGGCCATTGGGTGTTGGGAGGGAACTGTAGGTTTTTAGATTGGGTAGGTTGGTATACGTGTGTGTTTGTGGTGGCAGAAATTTTATTGGGGCACCCGTAGGTTTCTGCCATGCCCCGGGTTGGGGGATGGCGGCACTTGTACTCCGGACACCGTGACTTGCCCGGAGAAAAATGCCGCCCAGTGGTCGAGAGGCGAACCCGCGACTGCCAGCGCCGCAGTCGACGCGTTAGACCTACTGATTAATTTCATAATTGCTTTGTACTTTTATAATGATTAAAATACCATTTTTTCATAATACTCAGAAAAAATTTATTATAATTTTATTACCATGCGCGCGATATATTTATACAAGCATTCATTTCTCTCTCTGTCTCTCTCTCTCTCTATCACTATTTATTTATATTTTTCTAACCATATATGTTTCCGCGTCTCGCATCACATGCACTGAACTTCGTTCCTGTCGAGTGTTCAACAACACTCACTGTTTTTTTATTAATAACTATTATTGATAAAAATTTTTTTTTTAATATATAAGATATATTAGTAGTTTTAAATATTTGAAATAAATTTATAAACTTTCCAAGGGGGGGGGGGGGTTTGAACCCCCTAAACCCCCCCCGTGTCTACGGCCCTGCGAGTGCCTAACTGGCGCCCGTGTAGTTAAGACTTTAAAATATTACGACTGCAAGGGGTCTGCGTGTAATCACAAAAAAATACCGTTGATATAATTCTATCGTTGAAACTATTGTTTAAATAAATGGCAAGTGTTCCGGATGGCGGATACACTCTATAAACAGGATATAGATAATATGGATAAATAAACCAATTTACCTTATATAGGTATATAAGATATGATTTTGTATATACAGTTGAAACACGACGCGTATACGTGATGTGTATGTGTTATAATTTTATAAGAGTGAGTGGGATGTCGCTCGCTCCAAGGAGCAGGAAATAGCTGAGTCGTTAATTACCGAAGGATTATACGACCGAAGATATCGTATTACCGCTAAAAATAAGCGACACACGTGTGCTCCGTCGCGTCGTATCGTGCGTACGGGAGACGTAAGTGATTCGTGGTTAAGCTGTTCGGTATTATGTACAGGGTGCAATGATAATGGTATCTCACGTACATCCGCCAAACATTCTCCTCGCCCTATTTGTACGTCAATAATGCGGTAATCACACAAATATGATTTTTGGAATTTTTAAATATATTTAAAGATGATAATTGATAATTTAAAATTCTTGAGATTTTTCTACTACATCTAAAGAGTTTCCCGTGGAGGCGCTAACTTCAATTTTTCAAATGAAAACCCCCCTTTTTTCAACTACTTATGCTTTTTTTAGCGTATAGTTTTTTTGAAAAATCGAATGAGTAGTTTTTGAGTTCTCTAACTTTGTGTTGTAAGGATAATATAGGTCCATGATAATATAATGGGCCTGCAAGATATAAGACAATTTTAGTAGTTAATATTAATCTATATAATTAATATTTATAATTTGTGAAAATGTTTCAAGTATCATAAACACTATATTCAATATTACATCTATTTTGTTTTTTATAAAACCACTTTTTAGGACTTTTATCCTAAGCATAGGTAAACATTTTAATAACTGAAAAACAACTTGTTCGAGTTTTGAATAAAGTACGTCAACATTATTAAAAACAATATTCACTAAATAATTTAAAGTAAACAAAAGGGTTCTCATTTTAAAAACATAAGTTTGTGTACCTCCACGGGCCACTCTTCTTAAGTAATACAAATATCTCAAGATCTTACAAACATGCAGTCTTTACGTATAATTGTAAAAATACCAAAAATCAGAATAATTTAAATAAATAAATTATTAAATTAAAAACAAAATGGGGATGAGCATGGTTGATGAATGCGCCTGTGTTCTTGTATATAATACGTTTATATGATGTGTATAATCTCACAGTCACACAATATTTAATAGTGTTATGTAGCCACAGCGCTATACCTATACAGTAGCTGCAAGTATGTGTTAATGAGTCGTGACATATTTCGGCTTTCGTCCAACGACCTGTCGTTCCCGGCATAATATTATATGGTCTCAAATCGTGCTTATATATTATATGAATTTCGTGGAAAAAATGAATATTTTTTAATTAGGTTTTTTTGAATATTGTCAACCCATAAATATTACCATTCTACCCCCAAACCGCAAAGCCCGGAAGATTGATCGTAACGAGAGACCGTGTGACCTTTTGAAACAGTATACAACTACCAAATATTTGAATTAGTATATAGGTACTTCCACTAATAGTGGCATTAATCACATATTTATAGCCTATAGGTTGTTTCGGTGTTTCATAAAATTAACGAATTTTAGTTTGTACCGAATAATAATTGAACTGACTGAAATGTTATCCGAATTTTAAATACGTCTGCAATTCCACACGTCATGTACACAAATATTATAGTTCGTAAATCACAATTGATTATTATTTTCATTGAAATTACAGTAAATTAAATATTCAAACCGATAATAAGAGAACATAAAAAATGTCACCCTTTGGTGCAATAAACTTGTCGTTTTTGAGTTGTAGTCGTCGTTTTTTTCTACAGCACATATATTTTACTCGTATATAGAGCCAAATTCTGCATCGGAGAGATATGGGGAAGCTGAATTCCCGATAGGCTAATCATCGTGTTCCATACGTATTTTTGGGCCGACACACATACGTCATGATATGTGCACTGCACATACGCAAAATATTGTATAGGTATATTACATATTTTTATGGCTTGACAATGGTTCGGGTGAAATCCTTTCCGATCAAGCGATAAATTCCCGACACGAAATTTTTAGCCGATCTGCGCAATATAATAAATAATAAATAATCCACGTTATACATATAGGTAAAAGGTACACACGACGCGATTAAATTATATATAATAATATGTAAAACACTGCCAAATCTCACCTTTATATATATGCATACGAAATATTGTACTCCCCCAAGCCTACCCATAGCACCCCACTTGGGTTTATCATGATTATATACCATAACCCGGGACGTCACGGACGGATATCCGGCCGAGTATTACAATATGTACAGGTTGTAACAGAAATAATGATAGATAAAGAATTAATTAACTACCTATACTTATCTATGTGAAGTAGATAATAAGTAATAAATATTTTTTTGTAATTATAATTTTTTTTTTTAAATATTTAATTTAGTTATTATACCTATTATAATAGTTATATATTTAAATAAAATGTAATATTGATTATAAATTATAATATATTATAATAAAATATAGAACGATACGAGTTATTTCGGAGTTACTTGTAATCACACATTTATCAGCTATTTTTGTTACACTCTGTATACGCTGAGTGATTCGTGAAGCTCGTCACCTCAATTTTTTTATTTAAATTCTGGTTTTTGGAATCTTTGAATATAATTTTTAAAGGCTTTATTTTAAATTTGTTCGAGATTGTTGTACTACTTAAGAGTTTAGAAGTGTCCTGTAAAAACTTCGGTATTTTAAGTAAAAAAGGAGGATCTCGCATCTGAAAACCGAAGTTTGTATTTCCATATAGGACACTCCTTAAGTATACTTAAGGAGTGTCCTATACTAAAGTATAAAAAAATTTCAATAATATGAAAATATTATAGTCTTTTAGTAAAGGCACCTATATTTAAAAATTTATATAGTATATACGATATATCAGCTGACAGATTTGTGGGTCTATCTAGGAGTTTGGAGTTTGGGGGCCCTACAATGACGTCGTTACAATGCCATAAATAATATGTATCCTCCCTGTCTCACCTAAACTTTTTTGATTGTACATATTGTCTACACAGTATCTAAGTTCTATAGGTATAATACGTTTTAATTCGGTCAATATAATTACTCCGTTACCTATACTACCGACACTTGATGAGCTGCAAATAATGAACTATAGCTCGCGATATTCAGTATATATTTTATCGCGACACATTATAATACACAGAGGCAAAATATTTCGAAACAATTATTTATATCGATCGATTTCTTGGGTATACGGAAATATTGTAAATATATACCTAATATCTGTACATGTGCCGCAGCCGACGGAAATATTTTGTGATTACGGAAACGAACGAACGTCCGTACTCCACCAGTGCAGACTACCGATTGCCAAGTATATACACACCGGAATCACAGAATAAATGAAATTTAATTTATTCTGCACCAGAATACTGCACCAGTAGTAAAGTTGGGGTCGGTTTCGATTAAATCGTTAATTTATTTAAGTCTGTTAATCGAAACGCTGTGCAGCACTGGCATCGGTTATATGAGCGAATATTCAATGTAATCACGATTGGCCGGTGGACCTAACTAATTAGATGATATTATAATGAACGATTAATGGTATCATGTATACATACGGTATTTAGGGTCGGCTGGCGGGCTATATTTTATTGGAAAATAATATTGTTTGGAACGTAAAACTTCGAAAAATATAAATTTTTTTTTTATTTGTATTTATCTTGAACTGTATACATATTACTCATATTAGCTTGGAAACGTTTTTCCTCGGAAAAGTATTTAATCGGAACAGTATGTTCAGAAAGTATTTTGTTGAAAATATACTTTTCATAACCGAATACCATAACCCGATAATATTATCATACATTTCCAACAAAATATTTCCCATGAAAATATACGATTGCAACAAAATATTATTCAGTATATATTATGGTATAATAATAATAATAATATTATGGTAATAGTTCCATCAACATATGTTTCCTACATAATATTTTCCATAAAAATATGTTTCCTATCAAATTCGTTTCTGACATAATAATATATGTCAAACGGATTAAACCAATAATTGTCCAACATTTTATGCGCCCCAGTCGGCACGATATCAACGAGCGTTGAACACTCGTATGGTATACAATGTCAATCGTGAGGGTTCGGTTCTCAGAAAACATAATACTAATATAAGCCTATGTTTACCAATATACTAATTAGTAATTAGCAATTAGTAATTAACAACCATCGTCCAAAGTCTTCGGACGACTGTATAGTAAGCAATAGATCAAAAAAGGATATTTAACGGTCGACTTCTGAGTCTCATTTGAATAAAATTGACGTTTTCTTATCAACAGTTTATTTTTGATGTAGGTACACATTGAAATATTATATACATTGAAATTAAATAATATTTTTTTTTCCCAGCAGACCAACGAATAATATATCATATCGCATTTTCTGTATCTACAAATTTAGTTTTTTTATCGACTGGCATTTTTAAAACGTATATTTTATAGATCATAGATGCAGTACCTATACAGGTAAACAACAGAAGATGTGAAGAATTCACAGACTTAGGTTCAACTATATGGACAAATGTAAGCTCCCACATGAATGACCTTTTCAACAGAAAATAACAAAAACAAACAAAAAAATGGTGTAATCTGTCCTACACCGACTCAAATTGAGATTGTCCCAGAAAGTTCGGCCTTTAGCTAAATAACTCTAATATAAACGATTACTTTTGAACAAATTTTAAAAAGAATAATTTGATAAATTTCAAATAACATTTAGCCAACATAATAATTTGAGTTGTCGTTTTTATAAATAAACTTCAAACACGTTTTGAACGTTTTAATGCGCTGTGTATACGACAAAGGTAAAGACGAACTAAATTATTTTTTTATGCTTTTTGCCTCTTATACTGTTTGTCAATTAAAATTTTAAAATTGTATGTGGAAATTCTTTTTCTTAGTCTATAGCTTAAAAATATCACAAATATGTAGTCACACACTATTTCCAATGATTTAATTTTTGAATAATATGTTACAGTGTATCATAATTACAAAAAATATATTTTTATAAAAACAATATGATTGTCTTTCAGAAATTATTTTTTCTTTCAACTTTTTAATAAAACCTCTTGTATGGGACTTAACATTGTCTCGCCTAAGTTAGGCGGCCTAACAATATATCTTTGTAGGAGATTACCATTTCCCAACTATATATACCTCGTTACTTGTACAAAGTGCCCGAGTATTAAGTCAATTGTTCTCATTAATATTTCTGAAATTTATAATTTTCAAAACGAGATGTATAGTTGTATGCGTTATATTATCTGGTATATCGTTTGTTCTGATAATTGTCTCGGAATATCTAATCAGTAATCAGTATATATTAACTATTAAAAAGGTATATATAAGCAAGTTAGCTAGTAAATATATTATATAATTTATGTATATATATAATGTAGATGCTCAACTATACGTGTGATAATATTATCCTTTTTAATTATTTACACAGTGTTATACTGTTGTAGTTGTGCTTGTATGAGTGTAATATTATGACAAAAGGAGGATTTAGTGTTAAATGGGAAAACATTGAATCGTTTGCAATTTGCATATAACATCATAAAATAACATACCACAGCAATCCAAAACGAACAACTTGCGAGTCCCTGGGTTATCAATATTATATAAGCGGTAAGCCCCCAGCGGCTGCGTTCATATAATGCAATAATTATTAATCGTTGGCTTTGTACTTTGACATATTTTGCATTGATTATAATATCATGTAAAGTTTTAAGTATTTCGTGTGAGAACTTAACACCTAATAATAATAATACTCATGAAGAACTTTGTATTAAATAATTATCAAGCCGTTTTACTCACAACAAAATTATACACATGTTGAAAATAAAAGAAAAAAGGAGAACATGTCTATAATTAGCACAAAATACCCAAAATATTTTGAAAATTATATCACGTCTAGAAAATCCGCGTCCCTACGGTAATTCATTTCTGAATTATCACAAAAAAAATCAAAAATATTTTGTTGAAATAATGTTTTGTAGGTATAAACATTCCCGTTCGACTTTAATTTTGTTTTTCCTGATTGTTTTGAATAGTATTGGGAAATGTTTGCTTTGGACACCTAGCACCCGAAAACAAAATAGAAACCACCAGTTAAAGATTGAAGCATTTTTTCTTTTATAAAAAGTATTTAATCAAAATTAATAGAAAAAAAATATAATTAAAAAAAACACAATATCATTGTAAAATGTAAATCAATACATTCGTCGCTCCACTCCGCATCTACAATTTCAGTTGAGTTCACAACAGATTTAAATTATAATATATTTTTCAATTCTCGTGATAGGATTTGCAAGAGATTTTATGGAATGGGATTAGAGTTTGCGAAACGAATCAAATAATAAATATAAGGATTTCGTGAATCAATTGTGAAACGATTAACTACTCTTTTAACAGATTTAACAATACAATATTGGTATAGCATCCAATCGTTTAAAATCAATTATTATCTTTCTTGATCCGATTACATGTAGGTATATATATTATAGCTTATTCGTGTTAATATTGCCCCGTGTATGCTATAGTTATATAGTTACCTTTATTACCCCGTCCCTTGCTCTTGCACTTTTTCGTGATCTGTCTGGTCTTCTCGCAGTTTGAGTTCTCAGTAGACGGATCCTTGAGCGTGTCCGTCCTGATCATCTCGTTATGCGAGTTACATTGACTCCACGTGCCCTTCACATACCGGCATGCTAAAACAACACACGACCCGATACGTACAACCATATATACATGCATTTAATATTATATTTAAAAGCTTCACTATAATATATATATCATGTGTGTGTGTGTGTGTGTGTGTGTGTGTGTGTGTGTTTACTGGTTAATTGTGGACGTTTGTATAAATTAAATAGATCGATAAAAAGTAGTAGGCCTTACATGTTAAGCCTGGGGTGGATTCGATGACTGCGAAGAGTGTAGCAGTGGCATCATAATTAGACTAGGGCAAACTACTTACGAAACAGATTCATAGCATAGTGCATTGTGGTAAACGTGAGAGGAGATGTGTGGTTAATGTGCGACTTAGGTTGATGTAATACTAGACTGGGCAATGCCTCGGCTGTCCCCCCCAAATGACGCCACTGGTGTGGAGGTAATTTTTAAAATTTATTTATATTGTTTTGATATTTTATGATATTAAGATGGTATTATGAAAATGCTAGGATTGAAATGAACATAATATGATGTCATGATGATAACCATCGCAATTATTGCATTTTCTGCAGGTAAGAATAATATCTGATATACAGATAGGGATGTATCAGCTCGTTTTTAATATTTACAAACGTTATAAAGACTGTAAAAGGATATATTTTATTGAAGAGTGGAGGGGTTGAGCAGAGCCAAAGGTACTATTATATTATGTTGATGATTGTAATTTGGTATCATTGCGTTACGACTTTTCAAAACAAAAATGTAGCACCCACAAAACACTAATTTATAAAGTATAGTGACTTGTCGAGTAGGTATAGGTGGTCGAGGCCGTTTTTAAACGGGAAGAGATTCGTTTGTCGCTGGTCATTCCATAATGGGTTTTTAATAAGATCAAATGATCCTTATCGCCTTTGTGTATGTGTTTACAATATATATTATTATAATATACCGTGCATGTATATTTGACCTGTTTTAAATGAAAAACCTGAATAATCGCATGCCACATTATGTAGTTAGATGCTGTTATAGCTTAAATAAATCTTGGATATAGATCGTACCTTTCTTGCACTTCTTTTCGATCTTCTTGGTCTTCTCGCACGTCTCGTCGCCTTTCTTCAGTGTCAACGTACGTGCCTTCACATTGGTCTTTTCGTCACACGGGGACCACTGTGTTTTTTCGTAGTGACAGTTGGTTTCTGTTCGTGTTAAAATAACTATATATTAATATGACGTTTTGATAATATGATGAAATAATATATCAGGATACTATAGTAATAGGTACTTATTATTAATATTTAATAAAGAAATACTCGCCTTTTCCGCCATTGGCAGCTCTGGCCAAACGGTTTAATGACTGTTCGTTCTGTCCGGTCTCGTTTGAGCTGACCATTGCAATGGCCACTAACAGCAAGCTAACCATCATGATACTTAAGCACTTCATCTGAAAAAAAAATCAAGCAATTCAATAATGCATCGTACAATCTGCACCAAATCGTATAAATCGTTTGTACTTGAACAATAAAAACTGTGTTTTTAATAAAGTAACAACACCAACATTATTAAGTGCATGAAAAAATATTGATAAATTCTAAATTCTAAATTATGTTTTATCTTAAAAGGTGGGTTTAGTACCTAGATGTACGGAAGTTCCTTGAAATGGTGGTTACGATGATTTTTCAGATTCTATTATATTTTAATGTTAATAATATAGTTTTATGGTAGGTACCTATAACCTATATAATATAGTTAAATAGTTTATATTCTATATGACAAGACATAATATGCAATATGCATAAACACAATTTGAAGTTATAGATGCATTAATAAACAATTTATATAAAAAATAAATAATATTTTTTGTTCATTACATAACATTTTAGTGTCATTAATAATATTTATCGAGCAAAGGAATAAGGATTATGCATACTCTTAATAAACATATTTTTTTTTTTACTTCATGAATATTGTAATATTATATAATATATCGAATTCGTAGAATGTTCATAGTTTATAGAGCTATACTGATTTATAACAAATCATTTATTACTTAATTAATTTTCATCATAGATTATGATTATAAACATTGTGTAAAATTACATAAACATTTTACTGAATGACTGCAGTAATACAGTGATTAGCGAGCAGAAAAATACATAGAATGTTTTGTATTATATATTATTGTATTTGGTCAAATATAATAAATTTAACTATAATTGAAGGAAAACACAGACATTCATATAGCCCGACACCACAAGCCCATTTTAAAAAGTTTGAAATAATAAAAAACTGCGAGTGACATTTTGGAAAATATATGTCCTGCAGGGTTCAAGTACTCTTTAGGGAAATAACTCATGCTAAAATAAAGTCTATGTCGAAATAAACATAAAATAGATATTTAAAATGTGTAATAAACGAACACATATTTTTCAGTTAGGAACAAATATTTTAATTCGGTAAACGGTCGGAGCAGATTAAATCGATTCAGTCAATATTTAATATTACAGACGTAAATCGTTATTAAAAACGTTTGATTTAAGTGATAACCAAAAGTAAAAATGAGACGTTGTACAATTTGTACCTGCAGTATAGATGATTTAATTTTATCGGCCAAAATAAGATTTAACCCATTTTCCAATACATTGTGTGTTGTATTGTTATAATACATATACCACTGCAAGGCTTATGTTTATTGTTAAACATTCAATAATACATACACACAATGACGTACAAACACTACAAACACACATAATATGACATGTAGAGATAAACAAATATTTTATTATTATCGTGTTCCGACCGACCGTGTATTTGACGAAAAAATTGAAAACCAAAACAGGCTTACAAGATTTTGCCATAACAAATAAATGTTTTGATTGGTCCTTCACAAAGAGCTGGATTGAAAAATAGGAGAGAAACCATTTATTTTTCGAACGTGATGTAAGTACTAAAAACCCTTTCAGTATATTTTCCCGTTGTTTCCAACAGTCACGTTTACAATGCGGCCCGGCCCCGTACGTATTCCAGCCAGTTTGTCCGTAAACCCTAAACGTGAACATGACACTTTGATCACAGAAATTATAAATTAGTGGTCACTGGTCAGTATAAATGAGTATTATTAGGGTAGTTGTTTGTTATAGCGTCTCGTATTCTTTGTGCACGTCAGAGAACTAGAGCTGAAGTGTGTTACGGACATGGTTAAGTAAAAAAAAAAAAACGTAGTTAAATATAAAGGGGAATAATAATTTATAACGTTGGAATTAATGATTGGTTTGTTTGGTCTGTATTATAGTTGGGTAATAATTGTAAAGCAACAATTATTCTATAGTCGAATCGATGATCAAATTGTTTGATTAATTAGGATGTGAACATGCACAATTTATTGTTATGTCAGTATTTGTTCTATATTTTGTAATTTTATCAGGAATTTGCTCATTTGTTTTTATCATTACTTATTTAATATACCTACCGAACTATTATGTTGATTTTCAACGTATTTAAAAATTAATAAATAATGATTCACACTCAATCATAATATCATGCAAACACAAATAGATGGGTCAAAACAATAAAATGTGATTATAACGTAGGTATCAGATATACGAATAAAAATCAAATATAGTTCATATAAATTTAACTATCATTCAGGTTAGATCGAATACTATATTATAATGTATTGTACACGTTCCGTATAAGCTCCTTCATTTTGCGTATAACATAATAATATAATGTATTATATGCGTATAACTTTTATTACTTGAATAACAATACTGATTGATATAATGATATATAGGTAACCTGCACAAAAGGATAACGGTCATAAGAAGATTGTATAAAGAAATAACACTTATAATTGTATAATAAATAAACAACATAGGTATCTACTGCTATACCGCAGTAATATTACTACGTCGGAAAAGTTTATAGTACCAGCTTTTAAATAAGACCTAACCTACTGTTGTTGTGAAAGAAATAATACGATGCTTATATACGTCGGAGCTTTAACATTCAGAAATTTTGTCATTGTGTAGACGTATGTAAATGTGAAGGTAATGCCTAAGGTTTTAAGGGTCCTGTACACGTAGTCCGCGTTTACGATGTTTTGTAAACTATATATAATAATAATATAATGCCTACGACTTTTGAAAGCTTTGAGGCACGTAGACCCTTAAAAATTGTTGTGCAACCAGAAATCACGGTTCATTATACTCAATTCTTATCTATTCTATTGTGTTTTTCATTTTTCTTGTACTGTTCGCTATAACTTTTATTCGAGTTTTAGGAGTTTACGACGTGTTCGCGAGAATTTTTTCCGCTAAAATCTCATCTCATATTTTTGCGCTGTAAAATCGAACTGCAGAACAAATAAGCGATCGTTGTATGTGTGACTTCCAATACTCTGTTCCATTTCTATATATGCGATCAATTTTAAAACGTACATGGCAAAACTACTGTAAAAGTGCACACTGTAAAATTCGATTGGGTTTTATTAGCGCCAAATATATAGGCAACCATGATTCGATTTACACAGAAAAAAAAAGTGCCGAGAGAGTTCGTTTCAACTGTATAGTAATTGAATTGAATTTAAATGCCATAAAATAACATTGGTGAAATATGTAAATGGTATACACTATCAGAATAAATAGCAGTAAGTTTTTCCTATGGTGGTATTTTATCAATGTGTATAGGTAAAATGTATCAAACAATTTCGAATTCAACTGTATATTTAAATATTTTATGATCCAACTGGTCAAAGTTATATAGGAACCTATTGCGATGTATTGGTTTGTACTCAGCACAAAAGAAAATTATTATCTTAAATCTTAGTGCCAAGTACAATATTGTTATCAGCTGCAATTAAAATGTCGGTTTGTGTTATTGCGGGTTTATCTACAGCAAATACAATTTAGTATTTTCCTTTTGTGTGCATTTGAGTATTATTTTTTCACCGAATAATCAAAACTGATTCTTCTTAAAATTTCAAATGTACATTTTATATACATACAGTTATAATATTATTCATTTATCATCAATCATCATGTTACGTATATGATTTTTTTTTGCAGGTCAATAAACGGGAATTTTTATTGGACATCAGTAAGCTTAAATTACATATATTATATGTATGAAATTGTAATAAATTATACTACTGATTAGTGATTACTGATTTATTCTAAATATTTTGAATTGGATAATGGCCTACCATAAACATAAAAACACCTACAAAAATGTATTATTGTAGTCAGAGTTAAATAGGAAATTTATGAATATGATGTGTAATTATTATTGTGCAACACATTTTTAAGATTTTTAATTAGTTTTTAAAATCAAAATATAAACTATAACTTCAATTGATAAAATACGATCGAATAATATCACACATTATTTAATATTTATAGCTATCAAAACTTCAACTAGATACATTCTGTACTGCTATCATATTATTTAGTTCAATTTAGTATAATAAATTATAGTTTATTAAAATAAATGTTTGTATTGAATTTGAATTATTATTTATTATTATAAAAGAACATTTATCTAAAAATTATTATTATTAATTTTTAAAGAAAAATGTATAATATTATACGTATATTTTAAAATAAACAATGAATTAAAGATGACCTATATGTCTGCAAAAGACTACCTAGTAGTTATAATAATAATGCTGGAACGTATTTTTGAAAATAATTATCACCTACACAAAGATAAACTTCTTGGAAGGTCGGGCAAAAGAGGCGCCCCAAAATATGTGCTGTATAAATCTTTACTAGAACATCCGGTGGATGATTGCCAAGTTTTTGGTTTATTCGCACTGTATATATGTGTTGTGTGTTTGTACGTGTATTATATATATATATATATATAGGCATAATAAGAGTCATCAATTTTATCAGTGGCCTTTGTTGGCTTTTGCGGTGTTAACGACCGGTAAAGACGAAAAGGATGAAGTATTTATGACAGCAATAACCACCTCCTTCCAGAGACACCAGGAGAAAATATATCGTACACCGAATTTATGAGATAAAAAGAGAAAAATCACATTTCCATTATTCAAGAGAACCTATTCATACTGTTGAGTGTTTTTGGCGTTTATGTTTATAATTCTTCCATCTTTGGTATTTTAAAAAATACATTTTAATTCCAATCTAAAAAATTAATATAAATTTTCTACCTAATGGCATTATGAAATTTATGGTATAAATTATATAAAGGTATACTTATAGATATTTGAATATTTCCATACTATGTATATACATTACAAGATCGATACCAAATGGTATAAATTATAAGAATAAACTATTTTTTAGGTTAGGTAGCCTAAAAGAAGATATTATTAGGAAAAACATTTTATTATTTTATTATAATAGTACGTTATATTACGAAATTTATTTTACTTTTTTTTAATTCATACCAAATTACCAAGTCATATATTTAGTTAAATTCGTAAGCAGGGTGCCATATTATACGTCTATAAGTCGTGCTGAAGTTATAGCTTATTCTTGTTTTAACTTATTGTTTGATTTAATGCGATATAATTTATTAAGT
Source organism: Macrosiphum euphorbiae (assembly GCA_949089665.1). Taxonomy (NCBI): domain Eukaryota; kingdom Metazoa; phylum Arthropoda; class Insecta; order Hemiptera; family Aphididae; genus Macrosiphum; species Macrosiphum euphorbiae. The sequence goes on from CARXXK010000001.1 coordinate 116,640,281, forward strand.
GCGGTGGAAACTTCAATTAAAATCAAAACTTCTGGTTTTTATTCGAAATAGTATTCAACCAATTATTTTAAATATACAATTTGGTGTGCTTGAAATAAAAGAACAAAAACCATCCGTTTTGTTGGGTTAGACAATATAAAAAATAAACGTTTGATTTTAAATGCTTTTCATTGTGTATTTTCCATTAAATATAAACACTAAAATAAGAATGATAAAAGTTGTCAACGAGCAAATATTATCTTTTTCCTATGAACATTTGTGATTGACATGGACTCTCTATATGTATAAAAATATAATTTTGTTTTATAAAAGGTCGTTCTATGTTTTGAACCAAATTAGTTTTTGAATCTCTCGGGAATGTAACTGCAGGCGTCAAATGCATATACGATGTACAATATACCTACCTAAAGTTTTAATTATTATTATTAAAACACCCTAAATAAACTATAAAGCGTTCACGTTTTTGTACCCATAGTACCTAGTATTATATATGGGATGTATTCTATAGAATCTGGACTTAAAACTTTGAACTATTAAACAAACAATTTAACGTAATCGTTCAGATACAACTCACTGCAGTTTCATATTAAAATAAAAAAATGTTGATTAATTCAACTGAATAAATAAAATGTAGCTAACTAATTTGTGTATTAATCTCGAAGTTAAATTGCCAATTTGCGCTAACGTTTTGTGCTTGTGCTAAAATCAGCAAAACCGTTGAATAAAAAAAAAAATAATGTTTTCCCGCAGTGATTAATGCTTTAGACGTGAATAGTTTACGATGCGTAGGTCGTTGCCAAAAGTATTTCATCATATTAAAAAAATAAACAATCAAACTCATCTAATTATATACAATTATTGGGTAATAATATTCCTAATGAATATATCATAAATATCATACAACACACATAGTATGCTAAGAAAAATGTTGGGTAATTAAAAAATAACTTCTACAGCACTACCTACATAAAATCAAACCCAACACCAACAACTTTGAAGTTATTTTTATTCTCACATAAATGATACTATGTACTCGTAGATATTATTATTACTTAATATTTTAGTATACGTTCGGTTATCTGTAATTTCTTTTGAAATGTTATGACTCGAGAACTATACACAATATACATATATATATATATATATTTACAATATACAATATATATATACGTATATATGTGGGTGTTTAAAAAAAAAAAATATTTCAAAATAATGGTTGGCTATGCTGCCGATGTACACACGATCATTATTCATAATTTATAAATGTATTTCGACTCAAGTCACTCACAGGAAATGGCCTTCAGTCAGTGTTAAATGTCCGAGCGTAACATATTAATATATAAATCTTTATTGGTGTCCGTTACACATATTTTATATTATATACACACGATTTAACTCGAAGCTTTTTTATAATTATTGACCAACAACACTGTAGTCATCACTTATTTAAATGATAATGGCTAATGAGTAATACGAGTAATGATCTATATGATAAATTACACTAGAATTATTTTAAATTTAAAGTCGACTTAGTTGTTATAAACTGTTATGTGGCGGTTATTCATGTACATAATAATTCATTCCCTATAATATTATAAGTTTTATTGTATTCGACTTTTTAAATGTTTAGTACTTCAGAATGCAGATGATATTATATATAAACATGAATATTACATATCTACTTTACAAAATAAATGTTACCAATACGCTGGTCGATAAGAAGTTAAAAAGTAATTTAAACCAAGTTCCGGATAATATATAACTTATAAAATATTATGTTTTTTGAACCAGGGAAAAAGTAACGTTCGACACTTCACCGCTCGATTTAACCTCTCGACCGGTTTAACGAAGAAAATTGTAAATGTTTTAAAATTTCGTTTCCAATTGATATTGTCGAAAGGTCAGTGCGATGTGTATTGTTTGGATCGAACTCGTCGAAATAACCGTTCCCACGGTGGACATTCCGCCACATCGGCCATCACCATACGTGTAGGTAATATTATAAGCCCGTGTAGTTACGATGCATATAATAATATATAGCCATATATAGGTACCCGTGTAACATGGCTGTCCATTTGTTGTACACACGAGTGTGCTGCGCATATTGTTTTGAATAATTTAAGTATACTTCGAACACCCGCGGGGAATAGGAACAAACTGCCCTGGAAATTATGTTTTGCGCCATCCCCGGATGCATAATAGGGACCGATCCTCTGCAGAGTTTCAAACTATATACTAGCAAGACTTTGCCGCTGCAGCGGGTTATTGTTCGATCGTATTAGAATATAATATTCGTCTTAATAATAAACTTATGCAATCAATATAGGAATATTATAATATTATAATATACTTGGCCGTCACGCAGTATAATATTATACAAATTTTATTGATTATCCTGAAACAATATTTATTTTTTCTACAGTATACCGCGAGGGTAAAAGTCATAATGGTATAATATAAACAAACAATATTCGAACATATTTTTAATTTGAAAAGTTTTCAAACGTATACATAGTCATGATTATTTTATTGTATTTTTGGCTTAGTTTAATCCAAGTGAAACATCGTAAACGTTTATTTTTTTTATCATTTTATACATTTATTGCTCGACTAATTACACTAATCGAGTTAACTTCGTGTAACACGGCGGAAAAAATAACATGTCGGCAAGCTCTAATTGAGGTTTCCAAATACTTGTGTGCATATAATTTATCAGTTCGGTGGCTGCTGTTCTCTCACATAAATTATGTGGACGTTATAACGCGGGTTAATTGTGTTTTCGCGGTACAGAAACGCTTAATTGAAAAATACCCTTGTTAAAAATACGTATACCTACCGCAGGCGAAAACAATACAATTTTAAAATTATTCGTAAAACTTAAATTCAAACTCAACTACATAGGTACCTATACAATATTATACTATGCACGAGTGTACGCGTATCTATAGTTCTTATTAGCTCCACAATCGATCACTGGGTGATTGGGGGGGGGGATGGCATCTATCTACTTATTTTTAATTTACATTTTCCATCCTTTCATTTATTTTAATCCACTTCGACCCCACTGTCTACAATGTGTATACAATACACTATGACATATATTATTTACGTTGAAACGGTTCGAACATAATATAAACTCGACCAATGAAGATCGATTTCATGAAAATAACAACCACACGGCGCACAGAATTGATTGTAATTTATTGATATTCCGGACGGCATGTACAGCGATCAGATCTCGTTTTGGTCGCAGCGAATACAGCTGGTACAGGTGCGTATTATTATATTATATTTTAGTTAAAAATGAATTTAAAGCAATGGAACATCGCATTGATGATAAAAAAAAGTCGCTGCCATTCGAAAAACTGTTTTAACCGGAGTTCTGCACTTGATATTTTCTTCAAATTGTTTCGCGGCGGCACAGATATATACGATATGGAGGAACTTCTCAAGAACTATTAAGTCAATAGAAAAACAGCAGTTTTCAACTATACCTATATATTATTTACATTACAATATATAACACACCAAAACTTCCATTTAACTAACTTTTCTATTTACAACTAAATATTTATCGGTCGAATTAGTTCACAGAGAGTGGTTCGCCGACACCGATTTGTCGGTGAACTGAGGTACTTACACTAAAACCAAGATACACTTATATAGCGCCCTAACTATAGTATGGACAAATAGAATAAAAACTTCCAGTTAACGATCTGTTCTGTAAATATTTTTGATAACCATATTATACGTATATCATACGCATGATATGTATGTTATTTTTTTTAACGAATTCGTCTATAATAGCAATAAGAAGTTTGTTGCCCAAGAGACTATTGAAATTTCGCTGTAACATATATAGTATTATACCTACTATGATATTATAGTCTTGATTTTCAATCTGCTCGGCTTTGAACCACTTCGCGGTGCAGACTACCCTATAAACAGCTATCGGAGATATATGAAAATCGAGAAAACGTGAATGAAAAAGAAAACTAATTTCCTACATTCGCCCGACTGCTTTCGAAAAGCACGCGTGATGATGGGGGAGGACTTGCAGAGCAATATTATGTCATATATAGGTAGCGATAAATCGGCGTTTCGAAAGTGTGCATAACATATATATAATAAGCCCGCACGCAAACACGGCGGGTAGTCATATAATATCGGTTACCGTCTAAATTCGATTTATAGAAACCCGACCCGAGGTCAGAGGACCCGGTTTCTTCTGGTTTAATAACGTAGGTATACGGTCGATAAACTGCAGTGTCAGGGTACAACAATATACGATTCGTCGGAGCGAGGCGCCTGATGGCGAGACGACAGCAGGACGCCAAAAACTGCCAAATACATATCGAAAATTATTATTATTATACGCATCGAGCTCATATTATTATAGGTGACGTCCTTTATATATTATACATCACGCAGAAAATATATCACATACCATAATAACGGCAGCGATCTCGCCATTATTATTATTATTATTGGTATACCTCTGTGTATTGTATTTATTATATTATTATTATTATTCGACGATCGTGTATTCTGCTCCGCAGGGTGTGGTGATGGTGTCGGCCGTGGAGCACAATGGCTTCCCCAAAATGAATAGACGTTTTAATTTCAACAATAACCCTGGTGTAGGTATATACCTACAATATTTTAATCCGACGCGTATAGACCGGCAGAAAGCGTTTTGTGACCGTCGTCGCTGTGGCGCGACAAATGACATTTGATTCAATAGGCTGGCGTATATTTTAGACGTCTCTGCAGACAACAAACTCAGACTTATATATCATATACCATTATTATATGAAGGCACGCATTTATGATTATGGCGTCAGCAGCTCGGGTCTTCCGATACTTGGCAACGATAATAAATAATAATATTTAATAATATATATTATATTATGTATGCGGTCCCATTATATTATAATATATACGTAAGTGTATGTACCTACTAGGTGTCTAGGTATATGCATGAATTAAATGTACAAGTATATTTAATATATGGTATATGTAACTAAATATTGCTTGACGACGAAATAATAGATAATTGCGAAAAAATTACTGTATTCGATGGCGGTGCCTCTAAATTGACGAGCCGAAAATCTTTCATTGCAAATCCGGTCGGAATATGTGTAATATACACGATGATTTTCCAAGCATGTTTTCTTTTGATAGTAAATTTTGGAATTTTTAAATTAAGCCCAGGTCCATATTTTCGGATGTATAGATTCTTTATAACGTTTAAGGAGGTTCCTGTGGCGGTAGGTACCAACTTCTTTTTTTCAAATGAGAATCGCCATCTTTTATTGAAAATTGTTAATCTGATGACTCTTTTCAAGATGTTTCTAAATCACAATTTGTTATTTGAACGACTAGATTTTGAGTTATTGAATTTGTAAGGAAAATAGGTTCGGAAGATATTATTATGTTTGAAAACTTTTAAAAATGTCCGGGCATAATAAATACTGTACCTATCTGATATTACATATATACCTAATTGTATGTACTATTGTGAAACTATTTTTAAGGACAAATTGTTATCCTTTTTGTAGTTTGTATACATGATAATAACTCAGAAACCACTTGTTGGAGTTTTGATTTTCGTCTGTTTAATAATTTACATTAGAATTGGTTTGTTTGAAAAAAGAAGTTTGGAAGGCCACATGACTCTTCTTAAAGATATAAAATCTTTCATCAAAAAAGTTTACAAAATCTAAATAATTGGAAATATACTTAAAAATGCAGTACTCCATAACTCCAAAAACCTGAGCTCGAATAATTTCATTGTTGAAGAACCAAATGGCGGTGAGCATGCCTTATACTAGTATAATAATGATATTATTATGATTAGGTGGAAGTCCGTTTTCACACTATACAAGGTATCATAAAATATAGGTAGGTACCAGCTATCCTATGCCTACCTGGCTACCTAATATTATATTATAGCCGTCATTTATACATAATACCTATAGCAGACCCTCGCACACACTGACACACGCATATCTCTAGGTACATTAGTCATTAATTGTGTATGATAAAAAACCGACCTCGCCGGATCTAGCAAACTAATAGCATATTATTATTAAATATTATTACACAATGATAAAAAATATATATATTATAGGTACGCACAACTCGCTCGATATGTGTGTGCGCGTGTGTGTGTTCGCAGTCGACCGTTGAACTCCGAGTGCTGAGGCGGCGTGCAGATTTTTCTTCTTCTCGTCTCCTCCTCAGGTACCTATACAGAGGTATACTACACGTCGGTAAGTCGTATTTCTCGGAACTTCCCGTGGCCGGTGCACACGGTCTTTGTGTACATAATAGGCACGACTGTCGCCGCTCGCGTGTATAACGGTATTAAGCTAGGTAGTATATAAAAATACTAGTATTATTATATATTATACGTTACGACTGTTATATTGTCTGCGACAAAGCCGTGTGATTATGTCGTACGCGTATAATAATACGTGATTTGTGCATCATCTCGGTTTGAGGCTATAGCGGACGACTGCAATTGGCAGCTGTTATTTATGATGTTGTCGTTTTTTTTCGATTACTTGAGGTTAGGTATACGTCGAGACTCGTCTATCCCACAAGACTTCCTCCTGTATATCGTCGTTACGCGGGGGTAGGAACTTCAGATGCAGAATTTCGACCTATTGCGAGAGCGCGACTATTATATTATACGAATGGTAAATATCGTTAAATCTGCAAGACCCGGAAGTTCTAGCGATTTGTTTTTGCCAAGTCTATATTATAAAAATCCAAAGTCGTTCGATACCAAATTTGTATCACACTTCTCTGATGATGTATACGAAAATTAATTTGGATAATTTTTGCTTTTTCGAGTACATTATCTATGGAATCATCAAACGCATTTTATTGAATTTTTTTTATATTCACTCATCGAGAACATTTTAACTCAGAATCGGAATCATTGGATGCTATTTATAATGCTCGTATCAAGTGAATTATTTTTTTTTACCATTGGGGAAGAAATGTCTTCAAATTTATACTGTCTTCCTGAAGATTTAAATTGCAATGAATTGGTATTTTTTAAAGCACACGCCAATCACGTCAATGTTGATCAAATTTTGTATACAAAAATACTTAAATAATTTTATATTTTTATGTTAACACTAAAGGAACAGAAGGTACCTAAATATCTAATACCTGAACAGTGAGCACCTTATATTTACCTATTATACCATTACACTACTTTACATAAATTATGATAAAAAAAAAGTATCTATTTCAAAGAATAAAAATAATTTTAATGTTTTTTTTAAATTTAAATTTCATATTTTACAATTTTTAGTGCTATTTATAGCGCAAATGTTGGCGTTTTTAAGTGCACTTAAAATGCATATTAAAACGCTGTATATACTTTATATATAAAGTAAGTAACTTTTTTAGTGCGATAACTTCCGAGCCCTGAATCCTGATCATTTTATTATTATTATTATTTATTGTTGTTGTTATGTTATAAATATTTCGACCAGGAACCGAACCGAGCAGATGCTGCAGCGGACGTGGCATATGTATATAATAACATAATAATAATGTACAATGTCATTATATCGACGGTCGCAAACGTCGCAGCCTCGCAGGGCACACTATCGTATAATATATATTTATTATATATTGTGTACCACGTGCGTATATGGCTGAAGTCTACATGATATTATGTACAGGGTGGTGCACCAAGCATGCACACACCTATTTTTTCTTTTAATAACGAATTTGATAAAATTCTGATTTTTCGAATTTGCAAATAACCGTCACACCATTTTTTCAAATTCGTGGGATTTTTTCTACTATACCTACTTAAAGATGATTTTGATTTTGATACGTCAACGTTTTCAGAAAATCTATCAGTCAAAACAATTTACATTTACGTTTTTCATTCGAGAAACAGAATTTTTACCCTTCGCAGGACACTCATTAGTGCATCAAATCCTAAAGATTTGAAAATATTGTATTTAAGTAGGTACCTATTATTGGTATATTATTATATTTAAATATTTCAAAAATCAGATTCCTAATAAGTAATAACTTTTAAAACTATTGAAGAAAAAGGGGGCTAGAATGCTTGGCGAGTCACCATGTTAGTATCTAATATTGAATAATATGTACAGAGTAAAAACATATGTGACACATTCATTCGGACCGTTTTTACTGCATCGACCGTGTGTGGTGTGTATCTGCTATGCATATTATAAAATGTTGGTCTCGATGTTCACATGTGGATAATAATAATATTATAATATAATATTATAACGCTACAGCAGCACTAGCTGCAGTGTGCGAGGGTGTTTTTTCCTGCACTATTTGCCCATAAATACGATGCGCTCGGCGATGTCGTCTGCACCGGGGACACGACATAATATAATAATGTATTTCGTCGATTTTCCGGGGCGTATATAGTGGATATCCAATATTACAATATGTGTGTGGAAAATGCTAGAAATATAATAATGCTGGAAAATATTAAGAGCGTACAGCTCTGCAGCTGCTGTCGACGTGATCCTTGCCTCCTCGATAATAATAATTATTATACCATCATCCTAGGATGTTTTACGATGAGGCTATATATATATATACTATAATATATAAATTATACCAATAATTATAGATGGACTATCTACACATAATATGATATATTTTATACTCGCTAAACCGTCGACGATATACATATTATACGACGTTTCTTTGTATAATTTTTTATGGGTGCGGCTACTAATTATATGGGTTTTTTTTGTGCCTTGATGCGATCTGATGATAATTTTTTTCTAGCGGACGAATTCGAGCTAATCGTTTGGCACGCACCTCCTACCTACGATAATGGTATAGTACGCGTATGTTAAATTATTATTATTTTACATCGTAATACGCTCACCCCGGAGCAGCAAATAAAACGGAATATTTATACGTATAATATACGCTTTTTCAACCCCTCGATTTATCGACTACCTACTGTGCACGCGGAAAATGTACGACGTGGCCGAGTCCTGACGTTATAATAATATGGTCGTGACAGTGATTGTTAAGACGACCGGGGCAAAGTCATCGGTGTCGTCGTCGCAGTGTGTAAATATATATTAGAAAAGAATTATTATGTTTTCGCCGATTGGCAGAAAACCTAGTACCTACGGCCGCAGAGAGTAGTTGGGTGGTGTTTTTGAGGGATGTTGAAACACTCTCCCCTGCTCGTGGCTGTATTTAAGCAAAAAATATTTTTACTATATGATTCAGATTTCAACAAATATATGTGTCATATGGGCGGTTCCATTTCATATTATTAAAATTATGATGACTACAATTATGGAGAGAGCAGTGTAAAGTCCACCTCCCATATTTGTTCTATTTAAATATACGATATAAATTTAATATTATTTTAAGAGTTCATTTATTATATTAAACATAAAATTAAAACAATCCCCTAAAAAAATTCCTCGTCGTAACCTCCGGTTGCGAGTATATTCAGAACTTGCATGGCGGTATGGGCAGGTGGTAGGTATATAGTATATACTGTTATAGAATAATATTATATTAACGAATATTTAGCTAATATACATCATGATTCACGACGCGTTTAGAGCAGAGTAACAAATGGCGATATTTAAAACATAACGTCATAGTTGTCGATAGCGGTTGGATATTGTTATTAATTCTAAATATTATATTATAATGTGTAGGCCACCATAGAGAGCAGGCACGCAGGTACAATCACGTTATTGTTTAACCTCGACGTTTTATTTACAGACGTTATTATAATCGTTTCGGACAGTGATAAAACGCCACTTTATCTCTCGAGCACTATATACACGAACGGACTTTTTCCCCTTAATTAGACCACTGCTGTAATATTGTATTATATTATTATATATATAGATGCAAAGCTCATATTGTTTGAAGTGCGTACAATATAATATATTATAATAATATTCAATATAATATTATTGTGCAACTCGCGATTATTAACAACAACTGCACACGTTGGTTGTAGTGTGGTGTCTTACTGAAAAACGTACCTATCGAATTATTATTTGATCATAATATTATATAATAATATACGACTCGGCCGCATAAATTATCTCTGTTTGATAAAATGTATAGAGTATATATGTACCTAAATCTATCGGGGAAAAATACGAGAGCGTACAAAGTCTGCAGATTGGCGCGTAAAGTAATATACTAATATATAATATAACGACGACGTAGGTACATTAAATGTTTTTCGTATACGAATTACACTGTGTCTGTGCAGGATGCTGCTCAAATGCAAAGACATGCCGAAGGGGTTATACAAATTCCATGTAAAGGAGCGCGTGATTCGACAACATCTGCGGAGGATTTAAACACCGAATTCGACTATCGCCCAATCTTTCACGGGTTCAGAACCTACTAACCACCTATCAAAATGTGCACGTCCGTCAGTTAGTATTTAGAAACGCGGAACATTCATCCACAAGCTGCTGCACCTGCACCCCTGCCACGGAGGGTAGTACAAATACACGAGAAAAAGTGGGCAACGACCGTATCATTATAATAATAATAATAATAATAATAATAATAATATAATAACGAATATCCTAATAATGTTATCACTGCAGTAGCGCACGCAAAGGATTTTATTTTTCCCGAGGGGGTTATGCTACTAATAATGATTTTCCCGAAATTACATAACTATACATATATATTATGTATAGTCGTATAGACGAGAATAGCGTTTTGTAGAAATACGATTTCACTGAGGAAACCATTTTTTTGGGGGGAGGGGGATTAAGAGCCCCTTAACCCACCCCTGATATGTGCGCCACTGTAGTATTATCTTTACCATCGTCTATAATACTAATAGAAATACTATTACTCTATAATACTACTACTCTATAATAATAATAGTTGGTAATCTATATATACCTATTATAATAATATATTGTAATATTAACCGTAAATTAATAATAATAATACATATAATAACAGTGTATCGTGCTGAAGAATGTTTAAGCTAGTAGTGAAACAAATAATTAAGGACCCTCCTTGTATGTCAAAAAAAATAAATATGAATTTACATATTATCGTATAAATAATTTGCTACAAATCGAACATAGTCAAATTTTTGTATTTTTAATATTAAATATTATAATATTATCACTCGCCACTGATGTGAACAATAATAATATTAAACAACAATAAATATTATCATATAAAATATTTCGACACGGTTGTCGGTGCGGCTAGTGGCTACTATTGAGGTACGTACCTTGATGAGTGTGTGGATTCTGTCGTTGGGAAACGCGTGTGCTGAATATACGTGGAGCGGTATACGTCGGTCGTCGAGTGGTACGGCGGCGGACTGCGTAAGCGGAGCGTGTGCGGTGCCTGTGTCGGGAGTATAATAAAAACGTAACGACGGTACGCTGCTCTATGGTACAATAATGTACGTGAGTTGTGATCGGCGGCAGCGGTGGTATTATTGTTTATTATTTATTTCGTCATGCGCGTCAGAGAGCGGTCGGCCGGGCGTGTTGCGCGCGCGTGTGCGAGTGAGCGAGCAAGTGTGAAGGATCGAGCGAGCGAGGGAGTGAGCTCGAAATCGTAAATATATGGTGAGCGTGTGTAGTAAGCGGGGGTGAACAAGCGGCTGCGATGGCTGTAGTCGGTAGTCTTGCGCTGGACGACTGGCGGACGTACACTGAACGGCGGCGTGCACGCTGTGCGGGGCTATAAGGGGCAGCCGCCGCCGCCGCCGCTCGCAGGCTCCATATTGATTTAATGCGCTCCAGGCGCGCCGCGGCAGTCCCACCTAATCCTGTGTACGAAACACCGTGTGTCGTCGTCGTCGTCGTCGTCGTCGGACGGTTTATTACTATTATTATTATTTTTTCTCTCGTCGTCCCGCACGCCACCACCTAGCTCGATCTCTATCTATTTGTCTCTCGGTATCTCACTCACTCTATCCTTTTCTCACTCTCTATCCTTACTCACTCTTTTCTCTCTCTTTCTCTCTCTCTCTCTATCCTTTTCTCTCTGTCGGTCGTTATTTCACGTTTTCCTTACTATTTTTTTCCCGTCGTTGGATTTCTTCGCTCGGATGTTGAGGCGGCGGCGGCGACGACGACGACCGGTCGTTTCGTCTTTTCGGACCGGCGAACAACAACGACGACGGAAGAAAAAAAATTCCCCCTCCCCCGCTTGTATAATAGAATCGCCGATAAAGACGTTATTATTATATTTGTATAATATATTATATACATATTGTAAATTTGTATTACCTTTACCTATAAAGGTATGCAGAAGAACGCGCTCTGCACGTATAATATAATTATAATATATATCATCGTATATACTATATCTATACACAATACACACAAATTTAAGGGGCAAAAAATAATATTATTATCTGTGCGTATTTGCTCGGATAAGTACATATAAACGTCATAGCAGCAATCAACAGTGGTGTAATTAACGAAAAAATACCCAGTCAGCAAAGGGCCGAGAGTAAAATAATGACTTTGCAGGGCAACATTTTTTGGTTTTTTTAATAAATATATTGAGTTAAATTATATGGGTACGATAAATATAATTATATATACAAATTAACTATATACGGATTCATTAGGCAAGTACCCCCAGCGCCTAACCACTTTTTAACAAATTTTTTTTCAAAAATTTAAATTATCAAATTTGTTTTAAAAAAATGAATTATTAGTCACATAGTAAGATTCTAACAATATAACGAATAATGTATAATATAATATTATTAATACTGTAAAGATTTATATCTGCTGTAATTGACAAATATGCTTTGACAATTAAAATAAAATTAGAATTTTCTTTTTGAAAATATTTTATTTTATTTACTTATTTTTATATAAATAATATGGTTTTTTATTTTTATAATTTTAAAGTTTTGGAAGTTAATTTGATTTTGTGATATAAAATTAATTATTTTCATTTTAGGTTTAAAAATAATTAAAAAATATACTTTAATTTATAAAATACAGTTTTATTAAATTTAAATATACAGAGTAAATCAGTTTTTCCTGCTTACACAGTAAAAAAATTCTAGCCATGTTACTGGGTTATCTTCATAAGACGCGTGGTACGCGCTTGTATTGGCTCTATCTTAAACACACGCGTTCGAGTGTACAACATACCAAATTTTCAATAAGTTTCAATAATGTGCTGTCAGTTATAGAATTAGAGTGAATGGACCTATAGGCCATATTATCAATTTTTTGGGTAAGAACATTATCCATATTCTATCGTTAGTTTTTTATGATGTTATAAATTTTTGAGTGAGTTATGAGTATGTAAAATATTAATATTTTAAAATATTCATAATTCACTTAAAAATGTAAACATCGTAAAAAACCAACGAGAGATCACGGATAATGTTTTTATATAAAAGTTTTATAATAGATCAATTCACTCTAAAATCAAAACTGACAATGTTGTTGGGTGACAAGACGGAGACAAGACATGCGGGTAGCCGGACCTCTTATAATTCATAAACATTATTGTAACTGTGAAGTTTTATTTTAAGATAAATATTCATATTGAAAGAGAACTTTTAGAAAACAACATATTAATTGAAGAATGAATAAAAAAAAAAAGGTGGGCAAGTGGGTGTCGCTCTGCTGTACAGTAGGTTACAAGTGGGTCACTGTATAATGGATGGTATTAAATTTGAATTCAATGATATAATATCATTGTATAAGAAAAACGATTCTGAGCGGTGACGGTATGTCAGTCTATGTATAAGACATATTATATACATATCTATGGTATGAAACAAAAAATTTACCTATAATAGGTACCTATAATAAATTCCAAATTAATCATATCACAATATCCATTAGATACTTATAACACGTTATACATCAACAAAAACCGTGATACTATCATAGATATATAATAGTACACTTTAGAAGTTTCAAGTACCCACGAATAATATTATTCAATCACAACAAAATAACTAAAATAGTTATTCTAGGTTTTTTAATATGTAATTTCGTCCAAATTTGAATTTAAAATGTCTGTAAAAAATAAGTGTGTTCATATATTTTTTAGATTTTTTGGTTACAGTATGAACTATTTACGAGAACCTTTGTGTTGAATTTGCAATCCTTAGCTATAAAAACTGAACATTTTATAATTTATTAATTACAATGATTGATAATTTTCGAGATTTTGATAAATTTTGTCAAAATTTGATCTTTAAATGCTTATAAAAAAAAACTGTGCCTATGTATTTTTAATATTTTTCAACTGCTATTGTAACAATATATCAGGAGCCTTGTATTAAATTTTTACACTTTTTGGCCCAACAGATAAAATTTATTGATATTTATAGAAAAAAAAACTAAAAAAAAATTGAAAGCTGTAAATGTCCATAAACATCTCAAAAAGAGTCAAAATATTTTCAAAATTGTAGAAAATGCTAATTTAAACATTGAGTGAAATTTTCATGTATCTACAGTTGTTCGTTTTTGAATTGCAACAAAATAAGGAAATCGCTACATGAGTAATCGAGTAAATATCCAATGTTGTAAAAATTTGAATTTCAAACGCTCATAAAAATTTAACTTGACTGTCCGGTAGAGATTTTTTTATTGATAAAGGTAGATAATCTTATAAGGAATCTTGTGTTTCATTTTCAAATCTTAGATTTAAAAAGAAAAATTTTTACGAATTCTTAACTCAAAATAATTTGCTAATTTTCGTGATTTTTCCATATTTTGTCAATTTTTGAACTTTAAATGCTTATAAAAAAAAATTGTGACTAAGGATTTTTAATATTTTTCATCTGCCTTTAAAACAACATATTAGGAGCCTTCTATTAAATTTTCAAGCTTTCGCAACCAACAAATAAAATTTTATTGATATTTCTAGAAAAAAAACTAAAAAAAAATGAAAAATGAAAATGTCCCTAAACAGTTCAAAATAAATCAAAATATTTTGAAAATGTTATCGTGTATAGAAAATGCAAATATAAACAACCAGTGAAAATTTCATGTATCTACGGTCATTTGTTTTAAAGTTACACAAAAAACCAAATTCGATTTTTTGGAAAATCGATTTTGCGTAAAAATTCCCGTTTTTCCTTAATTTTTATGTGGTTTTTCCCGGCGCTTGTGAAAACTACTGGAAAATGTTTACTTTTGACCCCCCAAAGTACCAACTAGATTCACTTTCCTATCAGAAAAGTTACTATTGAAGAAAATCGAAGCACTTTTACTGTCCCAAAACGTGATGACAGACACAAAAATATAAAAATATAAAAATATAAAAATATAAAAACACACATCATTGTAAAACCAATACATTCATCGCTCCGCTCAGAATCTAAAAAAGGTGCTCTGCTGTATAGTAGGTTACAAGTTTGTCACTGTATAATGGATGGTATTAAATTTGAATTCAATGATATAATATCATTGTATAAGAAAAACGATTCTGAGCGGAGACGGTATGTCAGTCTAGGTAGTAGGTATAAGACATATAATATACTTGTAGTTTTGTAAGTTTACTACGTCATTAGTTTTTGAATTACAACAAAATAAGGAAATCGCTACATGAGAAATCGAGTGAATATCCAATGTTATAAACATTTGAACTTCAAACGATCATAAAAATTTAATTTGACATTCTTATGAACATTTTTTTTTTTTGATAAAAGTAGGCAAACCTATAAGGAATCTTGTATTACATTTTAAAATCTTAGATTAGGTATTTCTAACTCAAAATAATTTGCACATTTTTGTAATTTATGTACGTATTTTGTCAAGATTTGAACTTTAAATGATTATAAAAAAAAATTGTGACTGGATTTTTAATATTTTTCAAATGTCATTGTAACAATATAGTATAGGAGCCTTATATTAAATTTTCAAGTTTTTTACCGAACAAATAAAGTTTTATTGACATTCAAAGAAAAAAAAACTAATAAAATTGGAAACTGAAAAATATGTCCGTAAGGCGCAAACAGTTAAAAACAAATCAATATAATATTTTGAAAATTTGATCGTGTATAGAAAATGCGATTATATGAGCAACCAGTGAAAATTTAATTTCGTAAAATATAATATAATTTTATTATAATAGGTACATTGCAATAGTTCAAGAAATGTCTGTGTATACACATGTACACCTACTGGGATTTTTGAAGAATCTCCACTCCTTAGGATTCCATCGATCGCCGTCGAAACATAAGTGCAAGTAATATTGATATTTAGGGGTGGTGCATAAAATTTATATAGGTACCTATGCCCCGCGGAGGCGTTAGAGTTCTAAATATTATGACGGAACGAGATTTTTCATTTTCATCTTCATTTTTCCAAACACACTCGAATGGGTCGCACGCGAACTAGTAACATAATAATGACGTGATAAATTGCTCGTGCGACGCGTAAAATATTCTGCGACGAGTCTCTGTCGTCTCGAACGGAACGCAAAGTAATATATGACATTATGACGTAATATTATTATAGTAGGTACCTACCAGCGTGATGATGTGCCATGATATACCTCCCCGCGCCTCACCACCACCTGCTGACGCAAGCACAGGAGTTGAACGTATATATATACCTACATATAATATTAACATTATTATTTTATGTAAATTCAAAATATTATGCGGAGATTTTTCGAGGAAAAAATCAAACTCTGCAGCCCATTAAATTTGAATATTTCACCCCAGATTTACGCTTGTTGTTATATATAGGGCTGATGTACACCCTACCTATAAAGGGACGCACAGTGCATACAAATCGCCTGTGACTTATTAATATATAGTTAAAGGTATGCCACTACATTACATGCAATATGGTCTTATTCGTTAACTCGGCTGTTTTAAAACGACGATTTTTTAAAAGCAGGGGCGTAATTATAAGGGGTGACGACGGGGTGGATATACGCCGTGCAAAGCCTTTTTTACCTCTGCAATATTGTTATCTGCAATATTTTAATAATATATTATAACGACACGATTCGTTAAAATTAATTAATAATGTTGGCTGTGCACAGTACACGCATATAGAAATTAAAAGTTCATCCTGAAGATATGTAATGGATCACGGATATATCGTGACACTGTTTCAAATTTTGGAAATATAAACTTAATTGTAGGAAACAAGGAAGAAGGCTTACTATATAGATACATTATAGTCATCCGGGTACACATAAAATTATTTATAAACGCCTGTAGACTCACGTACAGTATGGGTAATAAACATAATACAACTTAACTACATACATACAACTGTTCGCATACATAAACCACACATAATGTTAAATTCAATAGTTCTGGGACAACATCAACCCACGAGCTAACAAACTCCGGATAATATTCGTAAGTCTTTCGTCATACTATATATATTTAATATTTAATTAACAACTGGGTGATAGTAAAACATATCAACTGGAACTTAGTATTTGATCTATATTTCCTCTCCCGAGCTAAATATAATTCAAAGGGCTCTGAAAACCTCTACTGAATTTCCTATACATAAATAGGTAACAGGTTCCCGTTACACCGCTAACCTTGTTATACTTATTATCAATGATATTTCCAAAAATTACTTGGACAATTTCAATTTCAATCTATATTTTTATAAGCTGCCATATATAGCTCGACGTTGCCAGGGAATAAATTAGCAACCATAAAATATGGCGCTGTAATTTAACATTATTTTGCACAGGGATATACCGGTGTATATCAATTTTAGTGTAACTATACCTCAGTTCAAGGGTAAATCGGCATCGGTGTAACCTATCGCTTTGTGAACTAATTTAACCTAAATGGGCAATGGGTTTGCAGGTTATAGCACTTGGTATATTTTCGAAAGTGGTTCAAATGATTTTCTAAACTTTCCTTATATCACCATGAACAATATATGAAACTTTCGTCAATCGTCAAAATCGGTCAAGTATTTTTTGAGTCTCCAAACATGTGGTTATGAAATATATGTGTTCCATTTAGAGAGTCTAAGGCTTTTAGAGATTTTTTTGAGGGTGGTACGAGATCAATAGATTTTTAATAAAACTAATGTTTATTCCCTTATTTCCAACACAAAGAGTATTTCTAATTATAACCTTATATTATAACCTTCTAGATGCATTTTTTGTATAGATATATTATTTTAAATAATTTTTTGCACATATTGTTGACATTTAAGTCCAATCGAAAATTTATTAAATTTTTCTAAATCGTAATTTAGTGTACTATTTTGTTGATTATTATTTATTACTAATTAGGTGTATAATTATTATTTAGCACTTTGAAGCTATCGAAAGTTAGATCCAAGTTAAATCTATACTGCAAAATTTGGTATGTTACTTTCAAGTTTTTATATTTTACAAACGACGATTGTTTCTTTATTAATTATTATTGTTACTCAAATACTCCATGTGCAGTTTACGCGTAATTTGGTGATACAATAATTGAAATAAATTAGCAACGAATATTATGGTCACCGCATTATAGTATTATATTGAAATTTGAAAGGTCAGTCATCCTGATCCTTGAATGTAATAATTATTTAGACAATTCTTTTCTAAAATATTATTAGTGTAGATAATATTTGATATTACTTGTATTTTCGAGTACAACTTTGTGACTAATAATCATTCTAATGTATAGTTACTGACTTATTGTATTTGCATAGATGTAGATGCGTATTTTCTATACTATGCATTATTTATTTTTTAACAGACAATGATTTTCTAAATCAGAATATAAATGGCACCCAAATCATGGATTTTACCCCAATTTAATTTTTTTTGTTCAAAGGAAAAAAAATGAGTTTACGATTCACCGTACACAAAACATTCAGAAACGACTGATTACAATTTACATTTATAATAATATATTTGTGGAACGATAATATTCATAGTTTGCATTTACTTAGTGCTTCGCCGCATCTTAGACTAGACATTCATTTTTCATTCGAGTATGACAACCCTGAACATTAATCTAAAGAAATCGAGTTTCGGTACTTTTAAATTTGAACAACATTAGTCAAAAGTGGAATAGACGCCTTATATATACAAAACGATTCCGAATGAGTCTGCAGAACGATAGTAGCACTCTGAAGCCATATAATAATATAGGTTTTACAATTATGTATTGATACTTTTAGGGTACAAAAAAATGCTCCAAATATTTCATACATGTACGATGTACCTACCAATAATAAAGAAAATTATTGAAAATCGAATACAAATATATACCTACTATATATGCGAAATCTAGTGAATATCCAATGATGTAAAAATTTGAATTTTAAACAGTCATAAAAATTTAATTTGACTTTCTTATAGACATTTTTTTTGTTGATTAAGGTAGATAATCTTATAAAGAATCTTGTATTCAATTTTAAAATCTTAGATTTAAAAAGAAAAATTTTTACGAATTCTTAACTCAAAATAATTTGCTAATTTTCGTGATTTTTCCATATTTTGTCAATTTTTGAGCTTTAAATGCTTATAAAAAAAACTGTGGCTAAGGACTTTTAATATTTTTCATCTGCCTTTGAAACAATATATTAGGAGCCTTCTATTAAATTTTCAAGTATTTTTACTCAACAAATAAAATTTTATTGATATTCATAAAAAAAAAAACTAATAAAATAATAAACTGAAAATGTCCATAAATAGTTTTAAGCAAATCAAAATAATTTGAAAATTATATTGTGTATAGAAAATGCGAATATAAACAACCAGTTAAAATTTCATGTATCTACTTTATACTGGTCATTTGTTTTAAAGTTACACATAAAACCAAAGTCGATTTTGTGGAAAACCAATTTTGCGTAAAAATTTCCGTTTTTCCTTAATTTTTATGTTGTTTTTCCCGTCGCTTTTGAAAACTATTGGGAATTTGAAAATTGACTTCCCAAATGCACCAACTTTATTCAAGTTCCCATCGAACAAGATACTGTTGAGGAAAATCGAAGCATTATTTCGACTACTTATCGTGTACACAGACACAAATAAAAAAAAAAAAAACATACATCATTGTAAAATCAATACATTCATCGTTCTTCTCAGAATCTAAAATGTGTAGGTATATAATATAATAATGTAAAAATATAGTTAGAATTAATCTATAACCTCGGATACTATATAGGTAAATAAATGCATACGCCATACATACATTATACATATAATATGTACCGACATAGGGTGATTCATCGAACATGCTGACCCTCTTTTTTTATTTTCAATAATTTAACTATATTGAAAATCTGATTTTTGGAGTTCTTAAATGTACTTAAAAACCGTATTTTAAAATTCTTGTGATGTTTTGTACCTACTACTTAATGATTGTCCTGTGGAAATATAAACTTCTATTTTTCAAATGAGAACCACTGAATAAATTATTTAGCGGATATTTATTCTGAAAAAGGTGACATGTCAAAATAAAATTATTTTGAGTAGTTTTTGATTTATTTAACTTTGGGTACTATAAGGATAATGGGTTCATAATAACGGGGATTTAAAATTTTAGTAATCAATACTAATCTATTAATATTTATTATTTGTAAAAATGTTCCAAGCATAATAAAATACTAGATCAAACATTACATATATTTGATCTATATTATATTATATACATTATACATATTTTACATTACATATATTATGTATATATTTTATAGTATAGACATGATTAAAGCTAAAGGAGTTCAATTTAACATTATTTAATCAAAAATCCCTAATCCGTTACAATTTTGATATCCTTATATCCCTATATAATATATGGCTGTATAAACGATAAATAAAAATAACTTTAAATTGTAATAATATTATATGAAAATTATACACCTACGAAGTATATTAAACGGAACATTATAAACTATACTGGGTGATTCTTTTATCAAACAACACTCATTATTTCAAAAAGTGTAAATTTTTTGAAGATATTTTTGTACATAGTTTCAAGTCGCTTATAAAACAACGTTTTTATTAAAAAATTATATTTTTAATTATTTTTTATCCTTATAATTTTTTAAGTTTTTTACTTTTTTGAAAGACAACATAGGGTTTTAATTTTATATTCTAAAGTAGAATATTTTTCTTAGTATTTTGATACATGAAAATTGAATTTGGGGCGAGTAGTATATGAGTTATAAGTATTTAAAGTTTTGACGAGCGGTGAAGTGGACAAACATTTCGCGGGGTAACCCCGAACCACTCCACTCCGCTAGTCTAAACTTTAAATACTTATAACTCATAAACTACTCAACCCAAATTCGATTTTCATGTATCAAAATACTAAGAAAAATATCCTGCTTTGGAATATAAAATTAAAACCCTATGTTGTTATTCAAAAAAGTAAAAAACTTAAAAAATTATAAGGATAAAAAATATTTAAAAATATAATTTTTTAATAAAAACGTTGTTTTATAAGCGACTTGAAACTATGTAAAAAAATATTTTCAAAAAATTTACACTTTTTGAAATAATGAGTGTTGTTTGATAAAAGAATCACCCAGTATAAAGTAAAAAAGTCTATCATTTTTAATAAATTTGGTAGTATTTTTATAGAAATTATATCCTTTTAATAAAATATTTTAAAATATTTATCAAGTGTGCAAAGAATAAGAATCAAAGCTAATAATAAATGTAGAAAATGAAAGTACTCCTGTAGTCCTGTTACAATAATTAACAACATGGGTGAGGCATAATGGACTCCCACATTTCCGAGGTGAATTAAAAAAAAAACTATACAAGATATGGAAATTTTTTTTTATTTATTAAAACTACATTAAGTATGGTTTTTTTTAAAGTTATTTTTCAAAAATAATATTGTCCAAATGATTGCTGTATTGCAAAAAATGTTTCCTGGTCGCCTGATCTCCTTAAGGGAAAACATAACATGGCCTCCTCGCTCCCCTGATTTGAGTCCATGTGACTATTTCTTATGGGGATATCTCAAAGCTGAAGTTTTCAAACATCGACCTAGAACCATTGAAGAACTAAAAGTGGCCATCCGTCAAGAAATCTCAGCGATTCCACTCGATATACTGGCGAGAGTAATGGACAACTTCCGAGAACGGCTCCATATGTGCGTTGCTCGTCAAGGCAATCATTTAGACGATATTATTTTTAAAAAATAACTATAAAAAAACCTTATTTAATGTAGTTTTAATAAATAAAAAAAAAATTCCATATCTTGTATAGTTTTTTTTTATTCACCTCGGAAATGTGGGAGTCCATTATGCCGCACCCTGTATTTTATCAAAATGGATTTCAGAATATTTTTCCACATAAATGTATAGGTATGTTTGCGTATATTAGCAGTAACACCTCTTTTAGAAGTCTTAGAATAAAGAACGTTTGATAAATTGGATATAAAAACAATTATTTGTGTTGAACTATGGGAGAATAAAGACTAACAAATAACTTGTTAATATTATCAATTGAAAACAGCTATCAATTATTGATAGTAAGATCTATAATGACGACGGCGCTTTATTTATGACCTTAATGAAAAAAAGGCAAGAAAAGTAATTTTATGAGTTCCTAATTATTATTATTTTGTATTAAATATTGTATAAAGAGTTACTAATTTGTTAATAAATTATACTTGTATGCTGATTTAACTTTACAAGTTACAATTATTACGATTTTGTATGAGTAGGTACTATAAATATATGTATACATAATATAATAGGGTTCGTACTGTCGACTTGTAAAATTTACCATTATTTATGGTAGCCGGTAGGTACACCTTAGGTAAGTGTAACAACTGTAAGAGCCTTACTTGCATGTTTTTGCGAAAAGTATGTGGATTTAGTAACCTGAAAATTAAATAGGGGCTACTATAGCATATGATTGAGCTACAAAACATCTATGAACCTGCAGGCCTGCAGGTGGGTATCATGCTTGGTGGTTCATCGTGTACAATTCATATATTATAAAGTCAGAACATGTCATCAGCAATCTTCTACTGCTACCCTATACTTATGTAGTTATGTAAGAGTACGTTCGCACGCTATATTATAGTATAAGCATTAAGCAAACCATCAGACAAGCTGATGTTGCACTTTAATGGTGTAGTGCGTACAATGACGTTATATAATAATAATTACACGGTAATAACTAATAACGTTAAATGTGTGACCCGAAACGAAATGCTTAAAATATAGTCGACGGGATGGTATACTATTTTGGTTTAGGTAACCTGCAGATATACGAATTAGTTTTGTCCCTGAGTAATCGTGGATAAGTCGTTCCGTCAAAATGTCGATAATATTATCCATTGTTACGTGTTCTGTGTACAGCAGATATTATAATATAATATATATATATAGAACATAACGCAAAGTGGCTGGATTGAAGTATATATACATTTATCATAATATTATCGTTGTTGTATAACGTCGAATTGGCAAAATAAAAAAAAATTATTGATATTTAATAATCGAACCGTAAAAATAAATACGTCGAAATGCTGTGTCGAGGACAAATTCATACCAACCTACCTCTTTTTTTTGTCTGGATTGGCGGTTCTCTCATTATTATAATATTATACACACAATTCCATCGAGTTTTTAAGTTTTTTTAACCTTACAAATACAGCCTTTGGGTATAACATATATAATATAAAATATAATATATATCATAATTTTATTACAGAGCGTGCAATATTGTATATTTTATTCCTTTTTATATTTTTGAATTTTCGTCAGTTTATACGAATCGTAAAAGTTTCAAGCTAATGACAAAATTTGATATTTATTGCATGTTGCGGTAAAATGTAGTATTATACTGTTTTCAAAATCACAAAAGGTGTAAAATAATAATTTGTGAGTAGACAATTCTATAGTAATAAATTGTATCAACTTCGAACCTATCATCGTTTTTCGGTAGACTATATCAATTGTACCGTTTTTAACAAGAAAGTTTATTTCTAAGGTTTATTTCTAGCAAAACTATTTGTTTTGCATTAAGTATACAGTTAAGATGTTAAATTTATTTTTAATTAATTGTATACCTAATGTATAGCCGTAGATTTATTTACCTATGTATCTACATTTATTTTACTATTACTCATTAGTCATTTTTACTGCATATTATAATATGGCAAATTATGATACATTTTAATGCATACAAATCTGTGCTCTAATTATAGTGGTACCTACTTAGATCGTACCATTATAATGCGTTTCTTACTTGCGGACTGCAGCCAAGTCGAACGAATGACATAAACCATTATTCTTCTATTCTCACTCTCAGCATATTTTTTTATATAAAGTACACATTTTTAAGGTTTCTGGACATGTTTGCCCGATGTATTTACTGTAATATCTGCATATTATGTAACTATGTAAGGTGTTCCCTTATGAATAAATATGATTGTTAAAGTCATAAAAATTGAGTACCAAACGATAACATTTTATATGTCGCATACACGATCCAATATAGTAATATGCATCGTTTTCTGTGAGCAGGGTGCGGTGGGCTGCTTCAAGTACCTACATATTATATGGGCCAAGTAATGTAGTTTGGCCAAAAATATATTACGAAAATACTACAAATATTCAGTAGGTACCTACGAATAATCTGTGTGTCGTTTTGAATAATAAAAAAAAATATTATCACATTATTTTTGTGACCATAAAATTATTATAATATTTCAGAATTGTACACGTCGTTAGGTAAGTTATACGTGTATATTATAATAAACTTACTATTATATAATAATAATTATAATATTCATAGAACAATATTATAATAATAATAATTTATATAGTAGTATACCACATAATATAAAATAGCAATAATTGGACGCCACTTGAACAACAATGATATTGATTGGAACGACAAAAAATGATTCGTAATAGATATTGTTTTATCATCGTGTGATTAATTTTTCAAGGGTAAAAATAAAATAATCAAACAACAATAATTATGCGCATGTTTAGAAATATCGTATATAGGTATATAGGTAAACACATTTACGATCTATAGACTCGTCTTTGTTCTAATTAAGCAACAAAGCAAAAATAATTTATCAAGTGATTTTTTTTTATACAAGGAACAAAATATTTGCGGTCTGATGCATTTTTTTTTGTCTCTGTTGAGACGATACCGACCTACACCTTTTTTGTATTTAAAATCATATATCTACCACAAGTATTCGCCCCGTGCTAATTAGGGGATAATAATATATATAATATGTACTATGTACAAATGTACAATACCTAGTGTTAAATGTAAACAGGACATAGATAGGTAAGTTCTATACCTATATAAAATAATTATAACTTTGTACTGTGCAACGAACCAAAGTGCAATTAGTATTGTATATGAATATTTAAAAAAAAAATGTTATATTTTTTTTTCAATAATAAATAATATCGATTCCTATATTATGTAGAAACTAGAAAGGTTGCCTACCAGTCATCAATATTTTTAATTCACATACCGTGTAAATAATTATTTTTTTATAAGAGTTATTTGTATTCAGTCCAAGTTTTTACTCGATACCAAAAAGTTATAAATTATACCTATAATAATCATAATATATGTATAATTAAGCATTGAATATACATTGAATAATGTATTGTACACAATTTTCTCACATAATATTGTGCTAACAAAAAATGTACACTATATATTGGACATTCAATTGAAGAAAAAATTGCGTATTAAATGTCGCGTCGCATATATTTTATTTATCTCTATTTCTCGTGAATAACAACAGAAACTGACGTCATTTCAAAACAGTTTAATGAAGATTAGATATTATATTTTTATTTAGGTATATAACACAGTATTATACATATTTTATTTTGATTATTATGTCATCTATATATTATAACTTGATATCTAGCACACATAATAATATAACCTATATAGTTAGTTTAATACTTTAATGTTATGCTATCACATGATTAAAACTGTTCAATATGTATTTTATATATCCATTAAGTAAATTACAGTTAATACGGATTACGGAAAGTTATTTCATATATGTATAATTTATTAATAGTAATAATAATTAAAAAATATATACGTACCTATATAAATTTAACCTTATAATTACGATTTTTATTTTGTAATTATATTGTTGGTGATTGTAAGGTATATAAATATGTATCAATTTATCAAGATTTTTATCTTATGCTATAGGACATAACACGGATAAAACAAAATGTGTTATATTATTATATATCATAATATATCATACATTCATACAGGCATATTAGTTGTATACCTATGTACATTGTACATATACTTCTTTTACTTTGAAGATAAATAGTGGAATAGTAATAAAAGTTGGTCGTTATAAGACGTGCAGCTATTAACCTCTGTGTTCAAATAAAACCCTAATACAATCAGTAGACAGTGATCACAATATTAGGTAGGTACCTATACTTATATATTTAATATATGTATATAATTTAATACATGGTAACTAGGAAGTTTAGAAACTTTTTGAATCCTATAATTCGTGGTACAAAATATACGATAAATCCGTGCTTTCTTGACAGTGAATATTAATTATTTAACTTCTGGGGTCTCCAACTTTCAGCCCACAAATCTCTGATATCCTTCGTCCTAGCTGCATATAATATAATATTTTATATTATATCCGTGAGTTGTGAGGAAATCGATCGGGGCAATAAAAATAAAACAATGTAATTATTATTTTTCTCTGTTAAATGATGGTGAAATAAAATAATGAAATGGTAAATAAAATTCTTCTCTATTGCCAATCTCATTAGTCATTACAAATGTATTTCAGATTCGGCACGCCGCTGCCACGATAAAAAGGTCGAAGACCTCTGATTTAACTTATTATCAAATAATTTATTGCCATTGTTTTACGTTTTTTTGTATAGCAAGTTTCAAGTTTGTATATCACTTGAATCATCCATTAAAATATAATATAATATTTTGTACTTTACATAAATGATACCTATATACATACACATTCGACATAATATGTTAATGCTATATCGTCAATCCAGGCAATCACCATCACTGATAAATTATTGTAAAATAAAAAATACTATTATATAAACACGAGGATTTATTTAGGTAATTAATTTTATTTAATTACTCTGACTATATATAATAACTAAAAATTATATGTCCAACGCGTATAATGGACTTGGAAAATAAATATTGACCAATCCATCATGTGATAGTTCTAACTTAAAGCTTATTGTGTGCTCATGACGGGGATAAATTGTTTGAAAACTGACTGATTAATTACTATATATTATATAGGTATTTCGCCTACATTATAATATTTGATTTTTTTTTAATCTTCGTATATTTGAGTTCAATATTTGGCACTCGAATAGTTATGGGGATGCCTACAAAGAGTTCTGGGTCACAAGATTTTACAATACTGTTTTAGTATTATAGACTTTTCTAAAATAATGTTGTTAAGTCAATTTTTTTTCCTCTAAAATATAAACCGGTTAAGTCACAAACAGGTTTGTCCAAAAAAAAAAAAAACTAAAATGTTTGCTTGTTAATTTAATAGATTTTTTTATATATATATTATATTATATACTGTCTATATAGACAGTGTATAGACTATAGGACTATAGATGTATATAATATGTGCCCATATTCAAGATAAACAATATTAAAGGCCATCTGTTCATGGACTTTTTGCAAACAGTATTTTATTATGGCGCTGCAGTATTTTTCAGATAATATTTAATGTGTTATAATTTACAAAGATTTATGGCGATGATCATTGACCAGTGCTCTTAAACTTGAAAAAAAATTGCCTCCAATGCCCATTGAAAATATTGTACTCAACCTAACTTGTGGGTGGTAAAGTTTAAATCTGATATTATTATTTTATTCATTCTTCAAGATGATAATGGGCCACACTAAACATGTTGTTGACACACATTGAATTTACTAGTTTGTACATTTATTTTTTTTTACTACTGAGAGAAAATTAATAAACAGAACTGTATATTATAAAGAACAAATAGGTAGGTACCTATAATAGAAAATAGATAATTTGTGCATATAGTATTGTCGTTTATAGAAATAAAAATCACGGTTTGCAGGTTTGCTATGAAATTGGATTTATTTTGTTAAATTAAAATGGCAAATGGAAAAAGAAATTTAAATTACTTAAGTAGATAGGTAGTATTTTGTGAGTAATGGTTTTAAAATGGCCTGCAAACATTTTGGAACTAACAATTAAAAAACTGAAACGAAACGCGCCTGGTAATATACATTCATTTCTACCCTTTTGTAAAGGTTGTCTTACGATAATATGTTCCATACATGTATAGAGTTTTTCTGGAAAAGTTCAAGCTTTCAACCTCTGTAATACTAGTTATTACCACTTATTGCCTACCTGCACTCTGCAGAAACACCTAAAAACATTTGGTACTCGTCCAAAATGTTATACATCTACCGGCACGCACGTTTGGTGGATTAGTATTTCTATCTAAAAAATATAGGTACCTATCTACCAATACTTATCCACTATATCAAGTTGTATACACTTAACTGTACATGCTCATAATAATATACTACCTATGACCTATGTACCAAACATTTTGTATATTTGTTACCTATACAGTATACATAAATGTATATTGTATTTAAAAAAAACGTTGTGCTTGGCTACCCGAGTCCTCACGAGTTTTAATGATATAATTTACCAAATCCAGGTGGTACGAATATATTGTATTAAATTATTGCTGAACTTTATTGAGCATATTTAATATTTGTTTTATAATGCAGAATCTAATATGAAATTATGAAAACAGTATACCTACAGCTAGTCGTTTGAATATATATGGTGGGAAACTGGTATCAGTACAACAACGCACACGAACCATTTCAACCAATATAGGCAAATGAAAAACAGAATCTGTGGACTGTGGTATAAACGTATAGTTAGGTGTGAAAAGTAGCATATGAAATACGTCAAAGGATAAAATTCTAAAATACATCACAATAGTATACTTTATATTTTTCATAAGACTCTTGATTAGCCTAAAGCCTATTTATATACATATTATACTGTTATGTATATACTAAATAATATTATATTTAAAATTAATATTAACTTGATAAAGTGAATAGGTACTTAGGTATATATAATATAAAAGAATGTAAAATTACAACTTATAACTTTTTAACTCGCTTGGTTGATCAAAAAAATAATCAACCTTTTTTACAGAATTACCATTTAATGCAATTATATATAGAGGCATAATAACTATAGTTTTGTTTTTGTGGTTGTGGACTGTGCACGTTGTAGGTACATAATATATATTTGTAGGGAGGAGAGTATGGTGAGGTGTATCAAGAGAAAATTTTGTATAGTATAAGATCATACAATTATAAGATTATGTAGGAATAAGTACATAATTTTATTGAAACATGATAGTATAATAATGATTTAATTTGAAATAATTTTTGAAAAATTAGTTATAAAAAAGCACTCTTCGAAATTGAAACTATTAAAATGTGCTTAGGTATACCAGACGTTAGCAATATATCATGATGAAATATGTGCTCGGGAGTACAAATTATGCGTTGGCTCGTGTCCAACATCAAAGTTTATACGTATCTAAAATTGAAATCATTATTAAACCAGAACGTGGAGCCGCGATAACGAATCGGTATAAAAACGTGCGTTCGACGTTTATATATTATATATATAAGTAGGTATAACTAATATATACTCCGCAGTGTAGGTATACTTACGTCTCACGTGTGTACAGGGTGATTCACCAACCATTTTTTCTTTTAATTATAAATTTATTCAAATTATGATTTTTGTTTATTAAATATACATTGGTACTTAAATACCATTTTTCCAATTATTGATATTTTTTATGCTACTTATGAGGAGTAGCTTGTGGCTATTATAGCAAAATAATAATACACACTACTGTTTTTAATTGAAAACCCCACTTTCGTACTGTAAATTATTTAGTGAAGAATATTTTTAAAAATGTTGATGTACCTATCAAATTTATAATTCAAATGAGTGTTTTTTTTATTGTTACAATGTATACACTATTTACTAAGGATAATAGCCCTTAAAAATGGTTTTACAAAATTACAAAATATTAAAAATGTAACATTGAATCTAGTAATTATTTTCCTTGGACCATTTTTACAAATTTTAAATGTTTGTAGATTTAATAATAAGATTTTAATATTCATAAGCAAAATGTTCAAATCACCATAATTAGCTCCCATAATATCTCCCAAAATCTTTATTATGGTCCATGGACCATATTTACAAACCTTAGTACACGAAGTTAAATAACTGAACAAGTATAATACTAGTTCGAATTTTGATTATGATATGTAGATATGTCAAAATGTACAGAAAAATTATCCACCAAATAATTTACTGTAGAAAAGGTGGATTATCATTTGAAAAACCGAAGTTTATAACCCCACAGAACACTCCTTAAATAGTAGAAGCTAGACATCTCGAGAATTTGAATATATGGTCCTTAAGTGGTATATCTAAAAAATTTAAAAATCAGATTTTGAATAACTGAATTATAGAAAGAAGGGGTGAACAATGAACATACTTGGTGAATCACTCTGTATACGTATGACGTTGGATCGATGAGATTTAAATTTCTAACCGAATGAATTAACACGGTTCGCTGCTCAGTTGCCTTGATGTATCTATTATAATATATATATATGTATACACAGGGTAATGTTATATAGGTACATATAATACCGCCACATCTCGAATAAACACAATTTTACCTATATTATGTATTATAATGTACTATTATTATACCGAAAATTAATCAGTATATATACCCTGGTGAGCTATTTTGAATTTTTAATGAACTCGAGTTGTAGCTGGTAGGTATATATACGTACTAAGCCAATCGATCTGTGTGTACGAAAGCCCAAGGGGCGGGTATGTTGGGAAAATATCAAAAAATTCGGGTACCTTGGTTATTAAAAAATCCACGGTGACAAGGCGGACGTGTGCATCGAAGAAAAAACCATTAAAATGTAATATTGGAAATATAATACATTTTATTATAATACCGTAGTTGGACAGTCACAACATAAAGTTAAGCTTATAATTTGTTGAAGTTCAATTTTTTTTTCTATGAATATAAATTGAATTATATTGTTTTTGGCAGAGGTCTATAATATATTACCAATATTATATTATTGTTAATATTATTACAGGACCTAATTTAATCCTAATTGAATAATTTTATTACGGCGAGTAAAATATTTTACTAGGATTTGTTGCCATAAAAAAATTTACTAAAGAATAGCCAGCCGCCCTTGAGCCCTCCTCATAATTGCATTATACATTTATACTGAAGGTGACATTTTAAAATTTAAACAATTAAATTAGTCTATTATTATTATATTATAATTTATATCCGACTCTGTTCGGGTGCATAATAAATTGTTTTCTATTTATGTTTTAGATTATTACTTATTTCATAATGCCCATATAAGTGAGTGTCCTCAACAAAAATAAAATTGTGTTAAATTAAATAATTACCCATAGATTAGTATAGACACCAGGTGATTTATTTAATTAAAACCCCGATTATTTCGAAAATGATTAATTTTTCGAAAAATATGTGTTTTACATAGTTTTAGTTCGTCACAAAACAAGTTTTTTGAAAATATTTTCATAATTTTTTATTATTTTAGTTTTTTATTGTTGTTATATTGAAAGTTTTATACATTTTCTAATGATTACATAATTTTTTTTTAAAGCATAACATATTTCCAGTATTTTTATGTATATAAATATATTGCTTTGTAATAAGAACCAAAAGCAACCCCATTGTTAATTATAAAATATGAATTGTTCTAAAATAGATTAATTGAAAAAATGGCTAGATCAGAAAAATTTAAAAAAAAACTCATAATACAAGAATTATTTTTGACTTAATTCACCAAATTAATATTTAGTCATGCTACCATGATGTAGGTACCTTATGTCCATGTACCCAGTGACTAGAAATAACTTAAATTTAAAATATTTTAATTACAATTCACATTTCATAGTAAATTATATTCTTAAAATATCAAATAAACTTCAAAATAAATTATGATTTGAGTAAACTTATTATCTGCCAACTAGCATATAAATATAGGTATCTACTAACTTTTTGGTTCCACATTTTTTTCTTCTTGTATGTACTAAGTAGTTATATTTAATGTAAGTAAACTAAATAATTTAATCTTTAAAAAGTTTAAGTAAACATAGGATTTTAAATAGAAATAAATAGAAAACTATACTTAATACTTATATACTATCTCAATGTACCTAAATGTACAATGTTATAATAGTATAATAAATTTATTTAAGTCATTTTTAACACCTGAATGCTAAATAAACATGATTACAGTTGTATTATATATTTTTAATTTTTATAATAATGCTGTATAAATGTATAATACTGGATATCCATTCTATAGGTACCTACTACTGAAAAATTTATATTTGAGTTACTAAAATTGTATAAATATTAAATGGCAATAAACCAATAATTTGATAGCATATAGTTAATAACCAAAATTGAGAACCAAAATTAGAGAACCAAAATTGTTCATTTTACTGTCAAAATGTTCAGAAAAAAATCTTTACCGTAATTCATCAAAAAATATAGTGGTTACCATTTGAAAAAATTAAGTTTATTTCATTATTGGTACAACTGGGTGTTCAAAAATGTTGAAAATGTTATAAAAAATTGTCTATTAAAAATAAAAAAAACATGTGTTTTTTTTGTTTCAACGAAATTCCATATCATGGATCCATAATTGTTAAAAAAAAACCCACGTACAATGACTCTCTGTATATTTTTTGTATAGTAAAATATTATTCTATAATATTATACAGTCGTTAATATGTAATGATACAATTATTTTGAAGTTAAAGTTGAAAGGGGGCACACTAAGTGTATGATGTCTCCCGATGTCAATTGATCCTTAATAGGGGCTTGTACTTATCTTTCATATATATTAAATTTAAAGATGCAACAGTAATACAACGACAGAGCACGGCCACACGTCAAGTACCTAACATGGTTATTGGTAGGTGGTAGTCACGTTCATAGGAAAGAGATTATAAAGATCAACACCAAAGAACTATTCTAGTCATAGATCTATTAACCTAAGTTCTATGATTCTAGTCGTAAACATTTGTAAATCGTTCGTAAATAGTAGTCTGATATCCATATCTTCCTGATAACTGATAAGTCATAAGTCATAATCGTGGACACGCAGTATAATATTCTACTAAATTCGAATAATTCTATTTAACTATACCTACAGGCTACAGGCTACAAGTTACAATTAATTGAAGTTATTACTAAACGTTAGTTACTATTTATTTTTACTATGGGTCGACCTTCAAAGCAAAAAGCTATTGTTGACAAATATTTTACCAAGTATTATGTTGGAAATATTGAAAAACGAAAATGCTTATTTTGTAAAGAGGTTTATGCCCATAATGCATTTCGTTTGGTAAATAATTTCTTAATATGTACAAAAACTGATTGAAAAAAGTAAACACTTACTAATTAAATAATTACATAGATACTAATTAAAATTACTGCAAATATTAAAACCTAATATTCAAAACTTAAAACCAATACATTTTCATATATTTTCTATTAGGTAGTTATTAATTTATTACCAGAATGCCATTTCATAATGTAATAATCAAAATGCTTTTTTATTCATTATTCATTATTCATCAATAAACTGAAATATTATTGATCTTACATTCTTATTATACTCTGGTAGCCATATATTTAACAATTATCTAAACTTCATGCGATTTTTGTAAAATACTGTATTAATGTATTATACACGTATAATACAGGTATTATACAATTGAAAAATAAAATACGGTATTTTTACATCACTGGCTATAGTAACATTATCTGTAGGTTCCTATATGTAATGATTTATAATATATTGCTGACGATTGTTTTATTAATATCGTAGATATGGGTTTCAGAACGTGTATAATGTACATAGGCGCCTACTACATATTATTATACTATTATATTATTATATGCTGCCGTAGCAGTTTTAAAATGTTTAAATTTGTTTTATTCATATTAGAAGTGCGTCAAGTGGATCTATTTAAATACTACATACCGGTATAAAAATAATATTACTAATAAGAAAAACGTATTTAACCATACATTTTTTCATACGCAAAATCAAAATGTGTACTTACCTTTTAGAATTAGAAAGAATTTCAGTTGGATTTTAATATAATTGTTCACTTTATAATTAAAACCAAAAATCCCGAGTAATTTATGTACATTAAAGGGGTTTATAAAATGCGTACATTCTACGACATTTATTTGTTTTTAATTCCAACAAATGTAAGTGTGTTTTAGTACAGTTTATATATTTTTAGCCCTTGGGGGTGTAATTTTTAATTAAGAAAATAAGAAAGCTTTATGCTTTCATAAATTTACTAGTAAACTTTTCTGCGCGCATACCTACCTATATGGTTATACCAACTATACCCATACTATACGAATACGAGTTAAGTACCTATATTATAATGATATAAAACATAACTGCACACAATTAAACCTTCCTATAAACGAAATTACGACCAGTAAACGAAAATTGAAATATTTCTACGTAGGTAGGTACATGGCCAGCACTCACAAGTCGCAAGTACCTACACATATGTTTGTGTTAATTCGGCTGTAATGTGCTAGTAGGTAAGTATACTCCTTTTACTGTTACCTATAAATAATAT
This sequence comes from Macrosiphum euphorbiae, assembly GCA_949089665.1. Taxonomy (NCBI): domain Eukaryota; kingdom Metazoa; phylum Arthropoda; class Insecta; order Hemiptera; family Aphididae; genus Macrosiphum; species Macrosiphum euphorbiae. The sequence goes on from CARXXK010000001.1 coordinate 116,675,052, forward strand.
CAATTTTAACGGGAAAATTATTTTATTATCATATTGCTGTCGTTTGCTGAGACGCGTGGAATATTTATATTTTAATTTATCACTTCGTGTAAACTCGTAATTCATATACAGGTACTCAATATCGCTAACTGAAGTATATATAAGGAAGTTTTTTTTTATTCGAAAATGTTTATCTTGAAAGATGAGGCTGTATATATATATGTAAACAAAATAATTCAAATATAACACTTAAGTAGCGTGAATGCGACGAAATAATATAAACAAATTGTATTCTATGTAGGCAATACTTCACTGCTATTACTTGAGGTAAATAAAGTCGTTGTTGACGTTATAATAAAATTGCTTAGGTATACGCCGTAAGCCCGTGCAGCAATCACTTTTGCGAGGACTTAATAATAATGACATTTTTACTTTTTAATGTTATATTTACTTTAGAAAATAAAATCTCAATTTAAAAAAAAAAATTACATTGAACATTTTTTTACCAGTTTGCGCTTACACCATTTTATAATAAATATCTATTATAATATTATGTAGAGTAAAATATGAATTGTTTAAAGAACGATAACAGAAGACCCGACAGTTTAACGATTTAATTTACCGACCACTATGGCTTATATATTATGTTAGTAAACTACGCAGGTAAAACATTTTAAAAATTACAAGTTTTCGTTTTTTTTATAATTGCATTTAAAAAGTCTTATAAAATCTAATGGTTATAAACTTATAAATCAATTAAATTTCAACACATTTTTTTAAAATTAAAATACATGTTTTTGAACACAGAATGTTTTAATGTAGATACTTATGTAAAAATGTAAAATATATAATTTTTTAACACTTGGCAGGACTCAATTAAATCAAATTTGGTAAATTTTGTATACCTACAGTATACATATTACATTATCACAATTCACAGCTATTATTACTATAAGGTATCATAACCAATATCCATATGATCGTAAATCATTTATAGATTTTATGGTAAAACTATAATAAATAAAATAATTTAAATGACTATGATGGAAAAAGTGACAGAGTTCTCTCGAGCTTTGGCAGTAAGTTGGAAGTATTTTAACATTATTATTGCTTATACAATATACATACTTATACCATGTAGTATGTACGATTGTCGATCAACTTATAATAATAATAACAGCTTTCGTACACATTTCAAATTCAACATGCTCAAGTTCAACACGAGTTAACATGAGTTAACGATTATAAATTTACAATGGATTCAAGTGAACCTAAAATCGAAATACTGATGGAAGTTTTTTGAGCAGTGAATTTATCGACCACCTGCTGCAGTGGAGTTCGACATTAATCACTATAATATAGTATATTATATAATATATATATAATCGTACAGTTATTTTACTCGTTTCTGAAATGGGAAAAATTCTATAAATAATATAATTGTAAAAAGCGTCTTAAACTTTTGACGGTATTTGATTTCATCGGAAACTTTAGAGTACCTACCTATATTATATACCATAAGTATTAAGTATAAAATGGCATATAGTAATTAGTAAGACAGAACAATAGCACGGCTTTAGATAGAGCTATCTAAAGCCGTGGTTTATCTTTTGTCTATGCGTGGTCGTTACCAACTAGGTGCCTGCAGCCTATAATAGTATTGTTTATATTTTTTAATTTTATAATTTATTAATCAGTCTAATGTGTGACTAGTTTCACTCATTTACAATTATTAAGTGTATAATTTAATTGTTATCTCGATTTTTTTTATATATAAATATCTGTGCATTTAAATTCAATTTAAATAGTCTTGTGTAGGACTCGTTGAAGTTTACAACTCAGGTTTCAATAGTCTAAATATTAATACTTCATTTAACATGGCTAATGAAGTTTATATTGTATCTGCCGTCCGTACACCAATAGGTAAGCATTTGGAACAAATTCACTTTAGCTACCCAGCACATTTTTTGAATTTTTTTTTTAAATATACGTATTTCAACGAGTTAAGAACGATTGTGCAAAAATTTGAGGAAACCATTATTTTGGAAGTTATAGCCATCCAAAGTTTACGATTTTACTTTCATGCGCATGCGCCCAACGCTACTCGACTGCCACCCGCTGCGCTATAACAAATTTGTTGAGCGCATGCGTACTAAACCTAAAATCGCAAACTTTCAATGGCTATATAACTTCCAAAATAATGGTTTCCGAAAATGTTTGCATCATCGTCTTAACTCGTTGAAATACCGCATATTTCGAAAAAAAAATTCAAAAAATTTTCAAAATTTTCAAAAACTGGGTAGCTAAAGTGAATTTATGTCGATAAACCTTATACATTTTTTTTGGAATTTGAGTTTAAGTTTAAGAACAATTTATGTAACATAAAATAAATAATAATAGTTTAATAATATTATATTATAATGAACTACTTAAAATTATACAATAATACTATAGATAAATAAAATGTATTTTTGTTATTAATTATAGGTGAGTTGATTCCCGGGTCATTATATGTTACGGTATATACTGGTAATTTCAGATACCAATTTTTAAAAACAATGCGTTATACATTTTTACCAAATAACTAAATTATTTTAATAATAGTTTTTTACCTAATTACTAAATTTTTTCATAATAATTTTTTACCTACTAAATTTTTTTATTTATAATTTTTTAACGAAAAGTTTAATGATTTTCAAAATATGAAAAACCTAAAAAGAACAAAATTGTTGAGAAACTTGTCAGCCAACCTCCTCATGGTGTTTCTTGAGTTGGGCTAATAGGCTGAATATTTGGTTAAATATTGAAAATAATATATAATGACCAGGGAATCAACTCGTACGGCAATTGCCGAATTCCGTCCCGGGCTGCTGAAAATGTTCGAATTCCGTCCTGGGGGTGGAGAAACTATGCCCGGATTCCGTCTTGTGGGTGGAGCGACTAGGTCCTAATTCCGTCCCTGTCAAGTATTAACAGGACAGTTCAATAATAAGTATAAATCATATCAAAAAAATAATTATCGTACAACGGTCCATGATGAAAAGATAATGATCAATATGGGTATATGATAATATTCAATAATATACCTTTATGGCTTCATGGGCTTGTGGCTTTATCGCCTAATCAGCATTCTAATAATAGCTTAAGTATATATTCCGTGGAACCGTACGGCCGTAAAATATACAATATACCTAAATCGACTTTCGATGTAATCAAGAAGGAGTGTGGTTAATCGTATTAAATCGTTTTAATATGAAGGGTTTGTTGTTCTTCAGTAATTCACGATATAAGGCTGTTTTGCCGGATTCTACATTTTTAAACATGCCAGCAAAGCGGGACAGAATTCGGACATAGTTTCTCCACCCCTGGGGACGGAATTCGGATTGCAGTTTTGGAACCATATAGAGAGTCCGGGACGGAATTCGGTACCAGCCACTCGTACGACGTTCAAACCTCTTGATGACCCGGAAATCAACTCGTACTTACCTCTTAATGACCAGGGAATCAACTAGTACGCAGCCAATTTACCTAACCTACTTTTTGTATTTTCTTATCTGTTAGGAAATTGAATATAATTATATAATTAAACAATGTACCTATATGTCACTTATGTTGTAAGCTTGTTGTAAGTAAGTGCTTAACTAAACTATAGTACCTAGGTACTTAAAAAATTACTTGTGCTAAGATTCTTAGTAATGATATACATTTTTTTTTATAACTTGATATATATTTATACTATATTATTTATTATTTATATATCATTTTTTTTTAATTTATAGAAAATAGTAAAACTTATTACCTACCTACCTAAATTACATTTTAATTGTACACACATCACAAGCTTACAAATTAAACTATATTTATTATTAAAAACTTGTTTTTATAATTTTCTTTTCTTTTAAAATACCTATGTATTAAATGCTGTTTATTTATAAATAGGAAAATGTATAATCTGAATTCATACATTCGATTAGAAAAAAAATAATAATTTTTTAATAGGTCTACCTAATAAATCACTCGATAAATTCACTGCTCAAAAAACTTCCATCAGTATTTCGATTTTATGTTCACTTGAATTTATTGTAAATTTATAATCGTTAACTCATGTTGAACTTGTGCATGCTGAATTTTAAATGTATACAAAAGCTGTTATAACTATTATATGTTGATCGAAAGTCGTACTTACTAGATGGTATACCGAGTTTTCCGTACTTTACCAGCCCACTTACAAACTGGCGGCCCTTGGATACGTTCTTATTCCGTGCATAGTTTTTTATTTTATAGTCTCCATTTCTTCAACTTTTAACTCTTTACATATTTTCAGTCAGCTTGGCCTGAGTATAATATTTTATTATAATTGTATTTGTGTTGTAAAAAAATGTTTGCCCCCCCTCCCAGATCTTTGCTCTGGATCCGTGCCTGCCTATGATTGATGGTAACCTAGTGGATAGCACCTACTGTATTATAGTCGGAACATTTTGAAATTTAGATTGACTTTTTTTTTGGATGTGTTATGAATATGATGTATGATGTATTTCATCTGTACATCTGTTTGATTTAATGAAAATTTTTGACCGTAATTTACGTTTGGTTTTGAATAAAATTAAGATTATATATTTACTCTAGGTTCATTTGGCGGTTCATTGTCGTCCTTGAAAGCTCATCAATTAGGCTGCATAGTGATTTCAGAAGTACTTAAAAGAGCTAATGTCAATTCAAATGAAGTGTCTGAAGTTATTCTTGGACAGGTAAACAAAAATATATACAATATTTCACATTTTCAGTACTTATCAATTCACGTGCTTGTAAAAAAATTTATAACATTATATGAAAATGTTGTAGACCCTTACAGCTGGACAAGGTCAAAATCCGGCCAGACAAGCTTCAATAAATGCTGGAATTCCAATCACTGTACCTGCTCATGGCATCAACATGCTCTGTGGATCTGGGCTGAAGTGAGTTGAAAATTAAAATTATTCGTGAACATTATTTATTATATATTAGGTACCTACATAGAAAACTAACTAGTAAGTTTTGTAGGATAAAAATTATTTAAATTTTATGAAAAAAAAATGTGATTGTCTCCTAGGGCTGTGGTTCATGGATACCAGTCAATCAAATGCGGAGATTCTTCAATTGTCGTTGCAGGTGGCCAAGAGAGCATGAGTAACTCTCCTCACGTTGTTCATTTACGATCTAGTATCAAAATGGGTAACAGAGAATTGACGGATACGATGATATGCGATGGTTTGACTGACGCATTTGACAACATACACATGGGCATTACTGGTAAGAAATCAAAAAATTATGTAAAAGATAGGTTTGTATTTAAATTAGTTGAGTTATTCTAATATCTACTTATTTAACTGTGGGTTTTAGCAGTGGCGGCTCGTGGGTAAACGGAAAACTGGTACAGTCTTTATAAACGCGGAATAAAGACGTACGGTCCACAATAGTCAAGGTTTCCCAAACTTTTATGAAAAAAAATAATAAAATATAAACGTTTTTTTTTAACTTTATTTTACCGACGATCGGTGGGAAACCACAAGTGACTGTGAGTGAAAATAATACGATAACGATAAGATACATTAAATATCTAATCAATCTATTAATCAATAAATGCCATGTACCTGCTATAATATACAGTAAGTTTTCACCGGTTCTCATTCGCAATAGAGGATTGAGTGTGTTCTATTTTTCACTTAAAAATTATACCTGATGATGGCTGATACGTTTGATAGTATAAAGGAAAAATCTGTAGGAACACGAGAAACCCCAAGTCAAATATTTTCGACTATAATGTACAACATTCCAAGTTAGACAATAGTTACTTTACTATTTAAAAATTTTTTTAATATCGTTGTAATTATATGATTGTATGTGTACAGAGGATACAACTGTTTTATAAATATTAAATATCAATAAAAATTTAATTATATTATTTGTTGGGTAAAAAAGCGTGAACATTTAATGCAAGGCTCCTGATTTATTGTTACAATAGCAGTTGAAAAACAATGAAAATACATAGGCACAATTTTTTTTATAAGCATTTAAAGTTCGAATTTGGACAATATGTATCAAATTTAAAATTTAATAATTATTTTAGTTAAAAATGTATAAAATGTTCAGCTTTTAAAACTAAGGATTAAAAATTTAAAACAAGATTCTACGTGAATAGGTTATATATAAATTACTTAATTCACAATAATATCATCAAATATATACTTAGTAAAATCATAGGCTGACTGGCCGTTTTCGCTCAGAATCGTTTTTCTTATACAATGATATTATATTATTGAATTCAAATTTAACACCATCCATTACAGTGACCCACTTGTAACCGACTGTACAGCAGAGCGACATCCACTTGTCCACCTTTTTTTATTTTAAGTGTTATTTAAATTTAACTTGTTGACGATGGTGATTTATCAAAATTATATTATAAAAATTGTAAATATTTTAGGACCCCTGAAAATTAAATTTTGAATAGCACCAGTTTTCCGAGTTTTTTATTTCTTTAGTTATAAATTGTAAGGACCTTACCAATATTCCGAGTATCGGCTCTTGAGACAGATAAACAATAAATTTAAACTCTTTAAAAACTTTTATTAGAGTCTTAGTACAAGTACAACATTTAAAATTGAATAATAATAATATGTTCATTGTTGTTTGTTCGATAAGAACCATAGACATATAAAAGATGTCTATGATAAGAACCAATAATATCTTTAGTTTGTGAAACAAGTATTATAGGTAGGTATACACTTACACTACACGACATGATGACAACTCTCCGTTCCTTTTTCTATTAGTGAAAATCACGTCGCTTCGACAAATGACTAATGGATAATGTTGACAAAATCTGAGGACCGAATCGTTCAGCCTCATTTAATAATAATATTTCGACTTCCCCCACTATCATGATATTATATATTTTTATAATCGTACCACCGTCCTTCTCGTGACTCGTCTGAGGCTAAATATTACTAGCCTCTCGGCACTCTTCGGCTTTTTTCGGGATCGTTTCACGAACATCGTCTTTATTTTTGATAACAGTGTTGAAGTATGTATACATATTATTATGTAATATGACAGTTAATACTTAATATTATACATGACAAAACAAATTCATTTTGTCAGGATAATAATATTATATAATAGCAAAAAGCTTTTCTATTATAAAATGTATAATATATTATTGAATATAATATTCTTAAAGTCGATTGTAAATAACTATAATTATAATATAAACCTCATTACCTCATTTTTCTTTACAACAGTTAGGTGAGGCTGTGCCTCACTTGCCTCACCTGACCAGCCACCACTGGGTTTTAGGTAAAAATAGAACAGTTTTCTAATTTTAAATTAAGGTATATTGATTACTACTTTTTATATTTTTGTACTTCCCTCTTAACCTAAAATGTCCAATAAACAATGAAAATGTAGGTAAAAACAAAACGGTAATTTAGCTTGTATAGATAGGTAAATAGCAAGTAAGTCTGAAATATTGTGGCTTTATAGTAATGGCATTTCAAATTATAATGGCAGTATATGTGTACATCTGGTTTATACTACAACAATATTTAAAATTTTAATATTGAAAAAACTGCCATTATACATTAAGTTTTTCATTCTTCATTTTAATAACTTACTACTTTGGAAATATGGAGCAGGTTTTTTTATTTCGTCCATTATCCATGATGCATGAACACTTTAAATCTTGTTTTAGTGCCCTTTTTAAAATAGAAAATAAATTATTTTAATATTTATAAGAATTTTATATAAAACTATTAATTAATTAAATATTTTCTTTTCAGCTGAAAATGTTGCTGAACAGTATAATATTTCAAGGGAACTTCAAGACAATTATGCTTTTGAGTCTCAGAAACGGACAGCAGAAGCTCAAAAACATGGTTACTTCAAAGATGAAATAACACCAGTTGAGGTGAAAATAGAACGGAATACCATCGTATTTGATACAGATGAATATCCAAAAAATGACACTACTTTAAATTCATTATCTGCATTGAGACCAGTTTTTAAACCTGTAAGTTTAAAAATCATTAGACATATACTTTATTTACTACTTAATACTTATACTATTTAGAATGGTGGTGTAGTCACGGTCGGAAATGCATCAGGAATAAATGATGGTGCTGCAGCAGTACTTTTAATGAATGGAGAAGAATGTAAAAAACGAGGTTGTACTCCAATGGCTAAAATCGTAGCTCATGCTGAGTGCGGGGTTGATCCAAAAATAATGGGTACTGGACCAATACCTGCTGTGCTTAAGACGGTAGGTGTTACCGATTTCTAATTAGTGCCAAAAGTAATTTTGATACAATATATAATGTACAGCTGTAACCTATTAAGTCTACAAATAGCTATGTACCTATGCATGTTTAATATACTTAACAGTGAGTAATTAACTAAAAATGTTACTTCATTCTTAGATTGAAAAAGCTGGTTGGACAATGGATAGCGTGGATATTTTTGAATTAAATGAAGCATTTGCTGCAATATCAATTGCTGTAGAGAGTGATTTAGGATTAAATTCAGATAAAGTAAACATTCATGGAGGTGCTATTGCATTGGGTCATCCTATAGGAGCATCTGGTATGATCATTGTTTTTATTATGTGATGGACGCTTAAAATTAAATTTAACTGAACTGTAATATTATAATTTATAACACAGACAAAGAGTTTGGTAAAATGTCAATGACTACACTTGGTCGAAATAGGTTTTAAATTGTACATAAAATAATTAACTGATGTCAAATAATTATGAACCATAATATTGGATCGGCCATTCAGTATGTTTAATAAGATAGAGCCTTAATTTATAGTACCTATAAATTATAATCATATAATTTGTTTTTTTTTTTATTATTTATCTATTTGGCAACTTAGGCCATTAGCTATTTGTAGGGGGCGGTACTGTCGGATTGGAACATGTGTGTGTACTTGTGGCAAGAATTTATCTCTAAAACTCGGGTGGTTACTGCAGGTTACTCATCTGGGAACTAGTGACATCGGCCGGTGCTTGTACTCAGAACATGTTTCGTGACTGAATGCAACCACCGCCGCCAACAATCATATAATTTATATTGAATTAATTATCGCCTAAGTATCAACTACCAATATTTAGACCTTTTGAATAATAAATAAATAACAGATTATTTGTTTAACTAAATTAATATTGTATAAAAACAAATATTTCAAGTATAATAATTTAATTTAATTTTACAATTAAGTACAATTTATTAATTAATCAATTTAAGATAATATTATGAATCATAATGTAATACATTCCAATGAAAATGAGCTTTTAAACAATTAAATTCATGTAACTAAATTACGTGTTCCGTTTAATTTAGGTGCTCGAGTATTGGTTACGTTGGTGCACATATTGTTAAGGACCGGCAAAAAACGAGGAATAGCATCCTTATGTGTTGGCGGAGGTATGGGTATTGCTGTTGCTGTCGAGACATTATAATCAATGATCACTTAACTGTTCTCTGTACATCAGACTGTAGGTACCACTTAGATCCAAGTCCAAAAATGTCATTAATACTTGATAATATTTGTTGCCGGTTACATTACTGAGGGAATATAATATATTGTGAATCATACTCAATCATCTAACAAAGGAAAATTAGTTTTGCTAAAATCGGGGTTGATATTTTTTTTTTAATCTTGTATTCTATTTAAAATGTTTTTTGTTAATGGGTTATGGGTTATGACCAAGTTTTCAGTGTTTATTATTGTGAATAATTTAAATTTAGATTATTTTTAATTCACATTGAAATATTAGTTTATTGAAATTGCTTTTTAAGAATATTATCATTTATCCTGTATTCAGAGTATTCTATTTTTTAAGTACACCAGTCCAATTAAAATTTTTTGAGTTGATAAACTTAAGCAAATTGTATACCAATTAATTTTAATATGTATACATTTTTATAGGAAACAATTTAATCCTTAATATTAAAGTTTGCATACATCATATAATGTATTAGTGTACTTTTTTATATCAATACCAGTCACCAGTGTAAAATTATACTTAGATAATTATCTGAATAATAACTTATAGGTGTACCAATTGACTGAACAATAGACTGATACTTTTTTTGACGATGAAGTAAGTCATTTAATTGTTTCCACATAAATAATTATTAAATATGTATAGTTAGAAATTCGGCACTCAGAAAATATGTAGTAATTATTCTGGTTATAGGTTTGGTTCAGTAAAAGCATTCACAAATTAATACAAAAACCATTTAAAATTGTAAGAAAAATGAATTAATGTCTTTACATTATTACTAGTTATAACATTTTGTATAAGCTATTCGGTATAAATGAGAAAAATCCATTACCATTGAGAGTGATTTTATTTTTGGTAAATGGTGTAAATTAAAAATGTATAGGCTTTTTTGCCAAATTCTTTATGGATGGAATACAAAGTTTTCAGTGATTCGCAATGAATGAAGTAAAAATGGATGTGTCTTTTTTGTCGCAGTCGACCAGATATGAACTCCATTTGTTTGTTCTTGACATGTTATTATCGGGATTAATATCATTATCGTTTGAATCTAATTTAATTTCCTCAACAACAGCTATAGTATCTATACCAGAGAATTTGGCAGGAGCTACGACATCTCGCAGTATATTATCCAGGGGCGTCATTTGAGGGAGGTCAGGGTGTGCGGTAGCACCCCTTAATTTTAAAATGGTTCCAATTGGCCTGCGCCCCGCTGAAGCCTAAAATAATGCACGAGCCACGAATGCACAATTATTAATATGATTAAAATTAAATTGTATTTTAATTTTTATATTGACAACTTAATGAAAGATTATCAGAACCAACCAATAACTTGTTTAAGTTATTTGAAATTTTTTACCTTTCTAGTCCCAATTTTTTTAATCCAGACAGCCTTTATTTAAAACTATTTATAAACCATTATAGTTATTTTAACTTTAATGAAATTCAAATTTCTTCTGAGTTTCCACCAGTAAAAGCACTATTTAATGAGAAACATGATGTTGATTTGGACACCATAGCAATATGCCTAAAAGATTGTCCTATCGCTTTTGTTGAAACTTTAAAAATTATTTCATTGGTAAAAACTTTACCAATTACAATTTACAAAGGCATCAAATAAAATTTTTTTTTCATTATTTAAAAGAGTTAAGTCATATTTACGCATTACCATGGGTGATGAAAGGCTAAGTGATTGGATAGTACTTAATGTAGAAAGAAAAGAAGTTAACAATATAAATTTAGAAGCTGTAGATAAATTCACTAAACTAAAAAATCGACGATATCCGCTTCTTTAAATTTAAAATATTTTTTTTCTAGCTCTTTGCTTTTTCCAAAATTATAATAATTATGAAAATAAACGACAATTTATTAATGTAGATATTAAGTCCTTTTTTTATTTGCTGCTGCATTAATTCTTCTAGCTTTTTATGAATCAATTATTATTGGTTTTCACTTTTCACTGTTAAGGTAATTCATTATTTATTATATTTTAGTTTCTTAATAAATTGATATTTACTATTTATTTTGACGCAATGATTCCGAATTGATTCGGTCCTTACTCATAATGTATAATGATAATGGAAATAATTGAAAACCGGATAATGTACATATATACGTATGTATATCTATTTTTATATGGCCTAGTGAAATTTCAAAATGGCCTGCTTGAAACCTCGCACACCCGAAAAAAAACCTGAAATGACGCCCCTGATATTATCGCCAACATACAAGCACTTCGGGTTAGACTTCCCCGTTTCTCTTTTTAATAAATCATGTAACTGATCCCAATAACCTTGACTAAAATTATTGTTAAACTGTATGTTGTCCACAATATCACATTCGTTTAACATTTGAGAGCCGGTGTTATAAAATGGTCTATTCGTAGTGAAAATTCTTGGTTTTCTTGAATAAAAAGCAGCTATGTCAAATATTTCTTTCCAATTTTCACCTAATGACTGTGTAGCAGTAAAATTGGCGTAGTCAACACGTGATCCCGAAATCATCGATGGCTATGGACCGATATCGCGTACAAACCGCACATCCGTGACTTTAAAAACAATCGAACTATGCGAATAGAGGAGTGACGGGGATGAAAAAATGTCGAAAATGCAAAATACGTCGAAAAAAAGCGTAATATTTTTCGAAAAATTTGAAAACCAACCGACCGCCGCCGCAGTGAAAGTAAGCGATTGGACACGCTAAGGAATCGACGACGGTAAAGGGTAAGAAGACTGTATAAACGGAGAGGTGTTTAATTTTTTACCAGTTTTAAATACCAGCTAGTGCCTTGAGCTTAGTGCTTAGTCGTTACCATGGCTTTAGATAGAATAAAGCCGTGAACAATAGTTAGTAAGTAACTGATAATAGCGATAAGATATACAACACGATATATACCTAATCACACGGACGCGGTGTATCGGTTTTGGACTTAAGGTACTATAGTATTATAATAATTATTAGTACCTACCCATATTGCAAAGTATTCCAGAGTGCAGTTTTAAAAATACAGACAGATTAAAATATTAAATGAAATATGTATCACCCATATGGCCATATGGCCATACCTAAGTTGTGAATTGTATACGTACACGTATAATATCTAATTTCCGTCATTTTTAAGAGTTGGGTTGTAAAAGAGTAAAATATTATTACATGTACCTACGAGTACACCTTGCGTAAGCGTAATTTATATTATTATACTAGCTGATCCCGTGCACTTCGTCGCCCTTTAAATGTATCAACTCAATATGACTTAAAATTTGTTCAATTCGTTATTCAATATTCGGTGTATGGTGTTCAAAATTTATCTGATCTTTTCCGTTGCCCGGAATAAAAATTCTGAATCGCAGCAGTACATTATCAGGTGGGCAATCTACCTGCGGTAGATCGCGGACCCCGTGCTGTTTGTACGGAAGTGTATGATTTAACTCTAAAGTATCAAAGTTATACCAAGTTTATTTTGATATAATACGGTGGATTAATATAACAAATTTGGTTGCTCGTAAAAAATCGCAACTCTTAAAAAAATTATGATTGTTGAACTCCTTTTGGGTGTAACTTGCTGCGGTAAGTGCAACTCAGCCACCCTGGTAGGCAATGTTCAATAATTCGATTTGATGCAAGCTTGTACTTGATCTGCCCGAATAACCAATGGCAACCAATAAATAAATGCTAATTTCTACTGTAGACTGTAACCAATGGCAACTATTAATAAATAAAAATAAAATTTCCAATTTCCATAGTGAATCTCAATGTCCCTGTTTGAGCACCTATTTAAAATGCGAATTTTGGCAAATCCTTTCTTATTGAACGGTGAAAATATGAGAAGAACCTCTATTCCAAATTTCAAGTCCGTACGTTGAGTAGTTTTTGAGATACAGCGATCAGTGAGTCAGTGGTATTTGGATTTTATATGTATAGATAATTAATGATTGACTAACATTAACGGACTTTATTTATGCCTAAAACCTGCTCCGTGATATCCTCTTTCATTTAAAAAAACTGCATGACAATTGGATAAGACGTTTCGAAGCCAAACCGTAACAAAGATATCCTCTTTTGCTTGATTTCAGTTTTATATATATAGATATCATACATTTTGTACTTTAGAGTTGAGAGAAATACAGGACATAGTCACATAACCATAGAACATCATATAATAATACGAGAGGTGACTGCAGCGGGCATGTATATTATATACGCGTACCTATTTGCGAATTACAGAAACTCTATTAGCTCACGGTAAAATAAAAAATTACTTCCGCTGTAGGTCGTATCACTCGTATCTATATGTTATATACCTACACGTAAATATATGTGTATGCATATATAATAACATATGCCTACTATATAAGTACATACGTCTGCGATTCGTCTGAATAATGTCGACGAATATAATCCGTTTAAAACTCGCGCATTAGTCAAACACTATTCGGCCTTCTTGCAAGGCATAATATAATAATTTTCAAAGGGTGATTCACCAAGCATTAGAAGTGCCGAGTGGGGTACAAAGTCTATTATAATATAAGCATAGTTGCTTATGTTAGTTATTTTGTTTATTCTTTATAGGCTCGGCGTTGGTGAACCACTTCCTAATTTAGATTGGTTCTTATAAACGTGAGCGTTGTCGACAGCTTGTACCCAAGTCTATCTTTGGTATGACATAAAACCTTTTTCAAGCGCTATTTGGTCTTCCACAATATAGTCATTTAGGCCCCTTATTATTTAATATTTTTATAAATACCATGTATTCTGATGTTTGCCCATGCAGCGTTCTCCTTTTTGCCGATGACTTATTCTAAGATTCTTCACATGATACCCACACGGAATGACGATCGTCGAATTCTCCAAAAGACTCTTGATACATTCAGTACATAGAAATATCTCTTAAATCTTAATATTACTAAATGTAAAGTAAAGCCTTTTCATCTTACACGTAAAGCGATTAATTTCGCTCATAATATAATTGGTTTGTACCATCAACGTGTAAACCAAGTCCAGGACTTAGGTATCTTATTTGATCCTTCACTTAATTTTCGTCCCTATATATGGATTTTATTTGTACTTTGTAGTAAAGCTTTATGGATACTTGTTCTGGGTATCTTTATTTATTAGACGAAAATCGACAAACTTCGATTCACCTGGTTGTCTACTTGCACTCCATGTAATAATGCCTTGTTTTGTTCGGTTCTTGACTAATATGATGCTGTTGTTTGGTCTACATATTATACTGACATCGATAGATATACAGTATACGGACGACGGTCAGTAGGATCCAAAACCGTTTTTATTAGTTATACAGGCCACCGCCTAAAAATTCCTCACTCAGGTTATTACTATATTGGCCAGTTAATCGGATAAATAAACTTAATTTTCTATAGATTAAGATAAAAATTGGAAATAGGTTCATTCAATGATTGATCGAAAGTGAAATTGGTACTCTGAGAATACTTGAATGACTTAGTATCTGAGTTCCTACCATTACCCGGTTTCAGGAATCAGTGTCTAGGAATCAGGACATGTTTCTATGAATATTGAATTATCCACTTTCAAAAATGATGCATAACTACAATATGCTATAATATATTAATACTTTTGTCATACAAGGTCACATATTTCGTATTATTTTTTTACTTTTGATCACTTGTATAGTTGTACCTATTATGTCTTTTTTTCTTTAAACTTTAGTAGGTATGTATATGCATGCAATCATACAATACCTATTAGTTATTACCAAAATCTTATTTTTTTACTTAATATTTTGCTTCTATTGTTGTAAAATGACAACTAGCGTAGTAGCGTTAACTTTATTGAATTAAAAAAAAAGTAAATTTATTCAGGATGCGAACCTAACTAAGCAAACTCACCTCTAGTTTTTTGAATGAGAATCACAATAGTCACGACGTTTCAAAAATGTAAGTGATTTAAGACTACAATTTGGTTTGAAATAAATTGGATAACGACATCGCTATCTATCGGCCGCGAAATCGCAACGAGTGCTGCTGCTGGACGCAACTGCTTGCTTTGCCATATATAAGATTTTTGTATCTTATATATTTATAGATTTTCGAATTTTAAATTATATGTAGTTCAGTAGTTTTTATTAAAAATCATAAGTGAATTTAAAAATATTAGTCAACTTTACTATAGTTATATGTTTAAAACTTTAAAGGTGAAAATTAAAATTACTTATAATTGTTTAGAAAACTAGTGTTAGGTGCATGAGTTTTGGAAACAGTGGAAGTTCCTGAGTCCCATAACATCAATATCTATCATCAATAATTTAAAATCTATTTTTCAATTTTGGAACATTGGAAAATAAAGTTTGTGTTGTTGTATGTGACATGTAATTCTGAGTTCTAAAATATGGTAAAAGAAATAATAAATAAGCTGAGAAAAATAGTGTGACAATTTAGTAAAAGTGCCACTGCTACTGCTTGAAAAAAACTTGAAAATGAACAAGAATTGTGTGACGAAAAAAACATGAAATAGTTCAATATATTATCATTTTGATTCAATAATAATTTATAAAAGAAAATTAATATATATAATCTTTAAGAATAAACAATGTTATTCCCTACCAATAATTATGTTAATTGTTGTTTTGTATAACAATTATTTAATAAGTAAAAAGTCACATTAAAATATTATTTTGGCCAAAAAGTAAAGTAAACGTGGGTAAAAATGTGCTGTCTATAAATTATAATACACATTTCACATTGCTAATGTAAATAGAAATAACACTGTGTTTTTGACAGAAGGTTTTATACTCAAGAAAGTTAAACACAATAGTCAAGTAGTCATCCATAGATTAAGCACTGTGATGATAATTAGAATAAAGAGGATGTCAGCGTCAACCACACTACCTATAGGTACTTATACCTATTTGTTTTCTCTCTCTGGTCTACTTGGAACATAGTAAATTTGCGTTTATCGAATCTAATTTTGTTTTCACAGATTTGATATTAGAGTGAATTGAAATTGAAATTGTAAACGTAAGAATAGTAATTATCATCTAGATCACCTTTATTTCAGGCTTTTGTGGTAAATAACACTTTTGGAAAAGGCAAGACACTGAAGTACCTACTTACTTTCTCTTCTAGTACTCGTTATTGTAGTCAATCGAGAAAGGGGTCGAATGGCCAAATTTCACTTATTTTAGTCGAACTGCACTTAGGTTTAAAAATGGTAATGGTCGAAATGCACTCGGGTAAAAAGCAGGTATTCCGACAAAAATATCATGCATTTGAATGGGTTAAACGTTTATAATACACTAATTTACCTTCCCACTTACAGGCTTAGGACTGACAATGATTTTAATTATTGGCGTAGTTAAAAATTATTATTTTAAACATACCATTGTCCATTATGTTAATATAATATTATATATTATACATATTATATTAAATCATCAAATATTATTGTTGTCATTATTATAGCATTTTTTTTTTAATAACTAATTTTGATAATTTTTGTAGTAATAATATATATATATAAATGTTATTCTTTTTTTAAATCGTCAAATATTATTATCATAATAAAAGTGAACGTCCATAGTGACCTAAAATGTTAACTCATTTTTTTGAACGAGTGTAGTTCGACCACTACCTGTTTTTTACCCGTGTGCAGTTCGACCATTTCTTTTTAGGTAATAAGTGCAATTCGACTATCCCAAGAGAAGGAATATCCTTTTGTGCAGTACTCGTTATCGCGGTCACCAAAAGGAGAACTATTTATTTAAATAAGCTTGTACAGCAGGTGTCGATATGTCCTCGTTTGACGGTTTTTGAAGGAAACCGAAATATATCTGTTATATACATTATAAGCCAAACTTTAGAGTGGAGTATACGACAATACATAATAAAATAAATTTTAGCCATTATTATGACTTGAAAAAAATAGAATAATTTAAATATTGACATAAATCTTGCTCTATTATTTTTGGACCACAGAATGACCACCAATTCGTCAATTGTTCTCTATAATATGTGGACTAGGCCTAAAGTGGCTTACCACTCGGGGAAACCACGCAATAAAAAAAAAGCTCAATTATGAAATACCTCAAGTAACATTAAATATGACAAAAATATTGGGTGCTGCCATTAATTATAATTGTTAAAATGGTACTATACCTACTTGAATGTAATGTAATGTATGCTAAGGTGGTGAGAAAAGTTGCAATTCTTAAAATATTACCATTATATATTATTAGGTATTGTATCAAATATATCAAATAAAATGTTCATGATTTTCACTGGATTATACCTAGGTACTACTGCGGAATATCGTTGTAATAAACTGAACCTATAGGTATTTGTCTTATTATGATTTATGTAATATGGATATAAATATATAATTGATATAAACATATAATAATTATATCACCATATCGGATATCTTTGTGACTAGCTACGTGAGTTTGTAGCTTGTAAAAGTATATCCTGCCTATAGATCTGTGAATCGGCTTTTACCCGATAGTCCCGATAAGATATATTAAACCACGCCTTTAAAACAATATAAATATAAAAAAAACAGTATATTATATTATATGACTTACTTACTATAATAGAAATACGACTGGAATGTTAGTATAATAATACTAGTAAATCGTAATAAAAACTATTTTGGATCAATATAGTTGGTACTTGAAAAATATTTCGATTATATTACGTCGTTAATGAAAACATTACATCTGGCTACATCCTACATTTAATCGAAAATAATAATATAGCGAGCTATCAAAACTTAAAAACTTTTAGCTGAATCTCTGTTAAAAATTCAAAATCATTGCGTTGTATAATTATATCGGTGTTGGTGAGTTGCGGCCCGGGCTTATGAGAGGTACGTACGAATTGCGGCCATACAATAATCTATAGGTATACTACACAGTACGCATATAATATATACTATACATAATACAAATATAATATATACTATATACATAATAGTATAATACATGTATTTAAACATCACAATATAAATTTATTAATATTACGTATTTTCTAGTATTGTCGTATATTATTAATATTTGTCATTTCAAGAATATAAATAAAAAAAATATTCGTAAATTAATAATAACGTATAGTAATTTCATTTTTTAACTATTGTTTTGGTTAAAATACAAGTAATAGATATAATAATATTTTGCGTTTCTAGAATATAATATATAATGATAATAATATTCTATTGTTTTGGCAAAAACTTAAAACTTAACGATTTAACTAATTCAAAATTATCTATTTCTTTTAGCTGGAGTTTTGTCATCTGTTCTCTAATGAAAGCTTCTTTTTCACCCATTTTCTTTGTTGTTACACTTTTACTTCTGAATTTTATGTATGTTTCAGATTGAACTTCTAGTAACACATCAACGAAGTTATAAATGTTAGGATGGCTAGTGAAGAACGACATGTTTAGTTTTGAATGAAAACTTTAACAGCTGTTAGTAGTACGGTTGCAGCTGGCAGTAAATCGTGCCCAAATATTTGGGGGGGAAATAGCGTCTGGAGAAATATAGTTTTCAAAAATGTAGTCTGTACATTTCACAATTTGGTCATTTTCAGCAGGCTGTATTGCTAAAAAGTCGTCAGTAAAGCAGTCAATGAAAAAAATATTTTAAATAATACTATCATCTATGTTACCATTGTATAGTTTAGTAAGTCCTAAACTTTGGATTTTCCTCCACCAACTTTGCCATAAATGAAATCGACATCCTCTTATTTGTGCATTAGGGAAGACTTCCGCTACAGCACTATGTATTGCTGATTCAAAATCTATATAAATGTCAGTAGGAGAGCACGATATACTAACTGGCAACTACGGATATGGAGTGACGAATTACATGTTAAAATGCACACGTGACACGTGTACTTAGTATTTAACTTGTTGGGTAGTAAAAAAAACACAAGTGGTACACTGGTACGCATACACATCATTTTTAAGGCCATGTATGGTAAGAAGTTGTGTAAAGTTCTTTTGGCAGCTCTTGAACGTCCCATCTACGTATATTTTCTTTACGTCACATAGCACTTTTATATTTTGTTGGGTAGAAAACCCAACTATCGAATTTACTTTATCGTTTACAAACAAAAATTGTTCACCCATATTGGTCTTAATTTCCATGGACCCCAAAGCAAAATGTAATTCTTCAATGCAGCTCGGCAGAGGGGGATGCACAGATAGACGGACACGATGAATATTATGCCGAATTAATGATAAATCATTGTTAGTCAAAGTCGGTATAAACATGGTGGTTTCAATTCCGAGCGAATAAGTTTAGACGGTTTGCAAGAAATGTCAACTAAAGCGTTTCTTTTCAGAGAATTACTCATTATTTGCCTATTTAGGACTTTTTCGTCAGGTTTTTTATGTACGTGATTGGTATTACTCTCAACTATTATATTTGAAGGTGATAATTTAATAAAGCACTTACAATTTTTGAAACAGCAAGGCCACCGCTGTACATCATCTTGTAGTGTCTTATGAAAACGGAATTTGTAGCCATCGTAGATAATAAGTGGCTTCGATTTTTCACTGTATACAAATTCCATGAAAAAATATTCAAATACGTTTAATATATTATACAAACTATTATATAAACGATACACACTTATACGAATAAAGATTGATTTCGGACTAAATACGATTTTCATTTTGCCATTTGAAATTATTCGACTATCGTATAGGTAGTTAATACAAGTCATATGGCAGATAATACAATAAAACTTTCTATATTATCTTTATTATATTATATAAAGATATAACTTGCCATACGTATCAAACGATTGGTTTATCGTTATTCGTTTATCACTGTATGTATAGCCATCTGACAGGTCTCTAACACCGGAAACGACACACCGGGCATTAACTCATCCACATTCAATCAAAAGTAATAATATAGCGAGCGCGAGCTAACTTAAACAATTTAATCCGAATTTAATTTCTGTTAAAAATTCAAAATCATTGAGTTGTATAATTATATTGTAAATTTGTAACTATAATTAATCCGGGATAATTGATTGAGGCTTGACAATAAAGTCGATGGTCGATTATAATAACGATGATCGATGACAGTCAGACAGTACGTCAGTACCTACGCTAGTACCTGCGCTAGTACCTATACATAAATTAAAATAAATAGGTACCTACCTTATAAGTATAATAACTTGAGGCACATGTCAATATATTTAAATATTTTGAAGAAACAGTCCACAATATACTAAACAATTTAATCTAAAGTCGGTTCCGGTAGTTTGATTGTGGTGAGGCTTCGTAATTTTATTTCGTTATTAATTTTATATTTGTGTAAAACAAACTGAGTGAAACCCTAAAATTATATTACTGTTAGCACTAGGCAGAAGTGATATATGGCAACATTTTGGTTTTAAAACTAACGATAATATAGGTAATATTTAGGAAGGTATATTAATAAAAATTAAGTTTTTTGTGAAAGATGCAAATGTTCTGTAGATTCTTGGTTATAGTGGAAATATGTTTAATCTCAACCCGCTTCAACAATGTTCAAGTACAATGTACAAAACCAAGTAGATACATGAAACATTTTAATTCTCTATTTAAAAGTTTTAAACAAACTTCATTCAAATTATATTAAGTAAAACAAAACAAACATGCCAAGGAACAAACTAAAGGCTTGATTATTAGGGAAAAACTAAACACAATTAATTACCCACAATGTTTTCCTGTCCATGACACAATTAAAATGCTCCTTCAAATCGCCTAAAATAACGAAAACATGGCTAACAAATAACATGGTCATTGCAATGGCCATAACAGGCTATATTCTGTATGGATAGAAATTCACAATAAAAGACAATTAAGAGTAAAGGAAGAGTGGCTACAAGAATGACAACGTACAAATAAACAGACTGGACATCACCAACCCATCAAATATCCTCTGAGGGCTTAATCTCATAAGGAAAGATTTCAGGATAACGCACTTGGCCGCTGCATATGGACTAGCCACTCATGACGTAATTGCGACTATGTTAAAATGGGGATTGTCTTCTTCCTCAACAGCTTGCGACTGCAGTTTTCCCGTACAAACTATTAAGTATAGGCACATCTTGAACAACTTTCCAATTCAAAAAAAGTGGGCAAGTGGGTGTTACTCTGCTGTACAGTAAGTTACAAGTGGGTCACTGTAATGTTTTTATGTATGGTGTTAAATTTGAATTTAATGATATATATTATATAATATCATAGAGGTAGGTTTATTACTCTCAATAAACGTAGATAAGATACTAAAACATGACAAATATTAATTTGTCATGTACTAAACTCAAAATTATATATTATAATATATTAATATAATATATATTATTATTTTATCTACAGCTAAAATTGAATAATTGTTATTGACCGATAAAAGAGCAGACAGCAGTATGCTCAAAATATTTTTACCTATTATAATATTATATAATATATATTATAGAAAAATATTTTAATATTTTGCTTGCCCTCAAAATCTTTTTGCTTGCCACTTCGGGCATGCGTGTCATGGATTTGCCATCTCTGCTCTATCGCCAATGAACCGATATGGCGACGGCGGGGGCGACGACATCGCCACAAAATCGAAAATACCAAAGTAGCCGAACAAAAAAACAACGGGCGTTGCGACCTCGACAACCCGGACCAATATTCCGGATTTTTTGGTATAGATGATAGATCCCGGTATAGTTAATTTCGTAGGCACGTGTTCCATGTCCAAAAACGCCGTATTGGAAATAAATGTCGTAGTGAAAACTGCAAGGTTTAAACAAACAGTGTGCGCCGACTCAGACGAGCGAAACTCGTGGGATGCTACGAAAAATGTCTACTCGACGGTCGTATGTGTAACGAAAACGTGACCATTTCGTCGAATTGTGAATACGAATCGTCACGCTACACTGAGTACCGTTACTGAGTTACCGTTTGAAACATCACGCAAAATCACAAATTATGTATTCAAAACCAAAATTTTTGAAACTCCTGTGGTACCGAAAAATCCGAATACGGAAAACCGAAGATTCGTCGGTCGGATTGCTGTTAGATTTGAATGCGGACAACTGACAAGTAGCGGTGCGAAAAAATGTTGGTGTGTTTCTGTGACGGGTCACTACAGGACAATATAAGCTACAAAAAAATTTAAAACCTGCAATGTGCTTGTTGCGTCGAGTGTTTCATCGTATGCGAGATCGATGCGATGTGATAGATGTGGACGAGACACGAGTACATGACGACGCGGTGCTGTTCACGGTACGCAGAACCTATGCCTAAGCCTTTGCCTCCAAAACGCACACGAGACAAGGACGGACGCCGACAACATAATCGCCGATTTCAGTAATGCCGAAAATGCAGAATCCATTGGAACAGAGACGTCAACGCCGCCCGAAACATTCTATGGTCTTGGTCGCCAGAGGACTCGTTGATTTTAGAAAAAAATATAATTCCAAAAAAAAAAAAAATCCTATAACATATAAGTAATCGCCGAACGAGAAATTGTTCGTTCGGCCGACACGTTTATTTGTATTTCTTACATAAATAAACGAGTCTTAACTACTGACGGCATGGTGGGTCACATTGTAACCCAAGAGTTAAACCACAGAGTTAAACGAGATATTTCAACCAAATGCCGAAAGGTGCATAGGCAACCCAACGAACGCGCGAGCCAGTTATCTGATAAGACGCTTTCCGACGGGTGCAGCAGCGAGCTATCTCAATTCTACACGTTCATGTCGAAAAAGAGCGATCGTTCGCCGGCGTGTTCCACGACTCGTCGAATCGAATATAATTTCGGGTCGATTTGATTAGTTTAACCGCCGTCGTTTGCACCGATTCGCGTGGTTTTCCGTTTTGCTTATTGTTTAAAAAAAACTCGTTTTTCTACTGTTAAATACTCACCAGAGTATTAAAATATTGGTAGCTTATTCTCGCCGAACACCTAAATAGGTACCCAATTAACGACCATTATAATATAATTTATTATTATAAGAACAACGATGTTGGGAGAATCGGACGAGTTTTCGGAAATACTGAAAACCGGCTTCCCGATGTATCTGTTGATCGCCATCCCGTTGCTGTTGGTCATGAGTCCGGTGTGTCCGGCGAACGCTGCTCACGAGTTTACCGTGTACCGCGCCCAACAATACAGTCTACAAGGCGCCACATACGGTAAAGTACTAAAGTGTTGACTGCGAAAGTTGTCGGTCGGTTCGATGAATCTGATTCCATTTTTTTTTTTCTGACAACAGGTTCAAAGAGCAGTATAATCAACTTGGAGGCCAGATCATTGAAAACTTGGAGCAGTCGGTCGAGGCATTGTGTGTTTGTACTGATGGACAATTTCACAACGGAAGAGTACGAACAAATAGCATCCGGATCCGGCGCCTTAGTGCTGGTTGTACCGCCCGCGCCATACACTCTAGAGCAACAGACTGTGAGATATTGTCTTAAAATTATAACTCTTATTAGTTAATAGTTATTACTTATTAGGTATCTGGTCAATAAAGCAAAGACCATTTCTGAGCATCACAAGTTTTATGGCCAGCTTAATTGTGTGTTTTTATTTTTAGTCCAAGCCATTTAGGTGTATTTAAAATGAAGATTTACGCTTAAATTTGTATTCTTTATTTCAGACAATGCTGGAAATAGAGCAAGCCATTTTATTGTCCGATACTTCCATACCCGTATACATAATAAATTGGTCTACTGAAGTCAACAACTTAATGATGGATTTGGCTGATAGTAAAATTATAGATGAAAATGCAAGTTCTGCAGCCAAAGGTGCCAAATATTAAATATTAAAATTATAATATCTAAATACTAAACATTTATTTTCCAGCTTTCATTAATTCAGTTTCTGCAAACGGATATCAAATAGTAGTATCAGCAAATAAACCAGTTTTGCAACCGAATATTGCCATATCAACTATTCAGGTAAACTATTCAATATTTCAATGTAAATACATCTGGTTTTATATTAAGATTTTTGCTAAACTTAAATGTATTGATATTATCAGGGTCAATTGATTGGATACGGATTTCAAGATAAGTTACCCAGTATTTTGGTTGTTGCTCATTATGACAGTTTTGGTTTGGCTCCGGTAAGCAATCAATATTAAATATTGAATACATATTTTGAAATCATAAATGAATAGGTAAATATAAAATATCTCCGAGTATTTATGAATGATGATTTAACACAGGAATTATCATACGGTGCTGATAGTAATGGTTCAGGAGCTGCTATACTTTTACTTTTGGCCAAAATACTTAGTCGAGTTTATGCAGAAAAAAATAGACCCAAGTATAATGTCATGTTTATTTTGAGTGGTGGTGGTAAGCTCAACTACATAGGATCTAAAAACTGGATAGAACAACAAATGGAAAAATCCAATACACTACAAGTAATTAAAAAATTTATAAATAACATGTTAAAAAATTTTAAATTTAAAAAAAATATTGTTTGTGTTCTAGGATGTGTCATTTGTATTGTGTTTAGACTCGTTGGGCAGCGATAAGAATATTTATGCTCATGTTTCAAAACCACCAAAGGAAGACACAAAAATGGGACATTTTATGAATGTAATTCATTTTATTTGATGTCTATTTTATTATTATAATTAATATTGGTTATTTATTTCTTATTATTCTAGGAACTTAATAATAATTTAGGAGAAAATGGACTGAAAATAATTCATAAAAAGATAAATTTAGGCAGTGATACACTAGCTTGGGAACATGAAAGATATAGTATAAGAAGGTTGCCTGCTTTCACTCTTTCTAGTTTAAAAGTATTATACTTGTGTTTTAGTTAATAATTAAGATATTTACATCACAATTTATTTGTTAACAGAGTCACAAAAACAGTTCAAGGAGATCAATTTTGGATACAAGCGAATCGTTAGATTCAAAAATTGTATATCGCAATGCTCAGATTATAGCTAAAACTTTAGTTGCTCATCTGTATGATTATAATACATCTGAAACCCCCAAAGTTGTAAGTTTAATCTACTATTAATTTTGTAAAAATTTTCATCGTGGATCTTGATTGTAACATTTCATATTGTATCCTATTGTTATGTACCTAAATTAATTAATTAATTAAATATTATTTTCAGAATGTCGATTTTGAGTCATTACGTACTTCATTGGATTTATTAGTTTTACAGCCTAGATCCGCACAAATAATAGCTCAAAAAAACCATCCATTAGTTGATAATTTATTTTCATTGATGAATAAGTATTTAAAGGATGTTAATGTGTCTCAACTGACTGCAGAAAAGGTTGATCCGCAGTTTTCATTTTACACGGTTACCAGGGCTACTTTACAAGTTTACAGGTTAGTTAAATACTATAAAAAATAAGTCTCGTGATTATTCATGATCGATTTATACAAATTAATTATGTTGTATCTTGTACTACTACTGTTGAACTATTCTCTGTTCCGCAAAAGAACACGGCACAATTAAAATCCATTCTGCTGATCTCCACGTGACACCCGGCCATTGTCAAACTGGTCTTGACAGCAGGGTGTCTAGTGGGGATGCTCAAAATCTGAGTTGTTCTCTTGCCGGACAGAGTATACATAGTATGTACAGTTTAACAACCGATAAATGCATGCTATTTTTGCTATGAATGTGTATTTATATATATTTTTAGTGTTAAACCAGCAGTGTTTGATCTCATTCTTACTCTAGCAATAGCTGTTTACTTGACAATAGTCTACTTCTTTATTCAGGTAAAAGTTGCATAGAAATAAACCTGTTGTCACTTATCCTAATAAACTATTTGATTATTTTATTTATAGTTTGTACCAATTATATATGATTTATACATTGGTACATCAAAACCAGAACCTGTTACTAGTTTGCCGAAGAAAAATAACCGCAAAGAAAAGCAACGATAAATATATTTATTTATTTATTTCCTGTTTTATTATTTTGTTTATATATTGCTATATAAATATAAATTTTTTTTTTTGCCCAAAGCGAATTTTTGTAGTCAACTTAAATAAATATAATGTTTTTTTCTTTTTTAGTTATTTTAACACTAGTATAAAGTGTTACAATATTTTTTAAAAAACATCAGTTTGGTAATTTATTGAAATGTAGTGAAATTAATTAATCACTAGTGATCCCCCTCAGTTTACTTTGTACTATTCTAATTTTGACTGATTAGAGTATTGATTTTAAAATATAATTTTGTTTCTAAGTGTAATGAGTTGTAAACATTTTTTACGTAATCCATACGATGAACAATATTATAGCTTGTAATAATATATTTATAACAACACTGCCTGTGTTTGCTCATTTTTGAGACAAATCACTTAAAAGTTAAAATGTCAAAGTTGGAACACTTAAGTATGCAATAGTTAATGAAGTGTAACAACTAACAAATAATGGTTATTTTTTCATTGGTGTATGATAATTTTTTTTTCTTTATAGAATGAAAATGTATTGTATTAATTGGTTTTTTGTTAATGTATTTTCAAATCATTCATTAAAATTTAAAATAAAAAACTTTTTCAGACTTGTGGATGTGTTATCTTAAAAAATTTAGTTATTATTTATTATCATGTATCTTTATATTATAATGTTGTTTTTGATAAGTTTTTTTCCAAACAAATAAAATATTACAAACATTGCCATATATTTAAACAAGACAAAGGTATCAGATAGTGCAAAACAACATATTTTTACTGAAAAAAAAAAATGTCTTTGTGGGCCTCTTAGGTTTATATTTCCTGAACCAAAGAATATCACCACTTGGCCTCCTGCTTCCACCTTTTATTGATCAATTCCCTGCTATTTCCTCCATACACTGCAGCAGTAGAGGTGGCTGTAAAAATGTAGCCAGACAATTTACTGTCACTGCTACAGCAGTGTGTGGGTAGTGGGTACCCCTAAGGCATTTAGACCTTTAAAAAAATTAGATTTCCTCTCATGGTCTCAACTTTTATTAAACTGATCCTCTTTTCTATAAACATGTTGCCCCATCTGTATGTATCCTATTGCAGGGAATCGCACTATGAATTAGCTAAATCAAGTGACTATGGCCTTAAACATGGCAGCAGTGAACATTTCCGTAACTTGGGTAAACAAACATAAACTCAGATTGGTGCATGGACTCGTTTAAATGCTTTTACCAGACTTCAGATCACATGTAAACAAAATTTAATAATTTTTAACAAATACTTAAAAAACTAAATATGCTATACTTATTCGAGTCTCAAGTATTGTTTATTATGTAAAAGCCCTAATTTGTCATTTGAACTGTTAGGCTACAAAATTCACTTTTATTAATGTGTCAAATAGAAAGAACAAACTATTTCTGAGCCACTTAGCACAAATTAATGATAATAAACCATTGAAATACCATTTTACATGGAGTTTCAACTCCATTGAATTTGACTGAGACAAATTATTTGACTTTATACACTAAACATTTTCATCAGGCCTTTTCCTACAAATGTTATGAATTTTTCTTTAAGAAAATAGATTTTAATGTAGTTAATATTAATGTAAGGCAGGGGTCTCCAAATTTTTTTATTCAAGGGCCACAAAAAATATCAAATGCTCTTAGCGGGCCAAAAGTTTATTAACACATAATTTTTAATTTTATGAAAATATAGGTATACAAATATAAGTATACAAATATAAGTTGACTTTAAATCTTTTTATAAAATATTGTCTACAATATACTTAAATATAATTGGTATGAATTTAAATGATAATCTATACAATGTAATTTTAATAATTTTTTTTTTTTTTAATGAGAAGTATGAAATTGATGTTTTTCTGCTAATATTCGATCGAATTGAGGTTGTATGTTGCTAGTTCCAATTTTCAAAATTGACTCCAAGTGTTTGTCAGTCATGGCCGATCTATATTTTGATTTGATGTATTTCATTTTGGAAAAAGTTTGTTCTCACAAATAAGTCGTAGCATATACAGATATATATTCAATTTCAAATTTTTTTAAATTTGGATACTATGTATCTGGGAGAAAATTATAAAAATCAACTAAAGTCTCTTCACGATATTTGATTTTCAGTGCATCATTACTTTTTAAATCAATCATTTCCATTTGAAGGGTAGGAGGTAACTTCTCAATATCACAACTAAACAGGTTTTGAAAAATATTTATTTATTCCGATTTTACTTCAAGGTCAGAAAAACGTTGTTTAAATTGGATTTTAAGTTCAGAAATTATTTTTTGAGCAAAGTCGACTGGAAATTGTGTTTTTGATTCTTTGTTATATTTATCACAAGTAAAAAATGAATAAAGCAATTTTTTCAAATTTGCGTTTCAAATAATATAAGTTTTTGTCTAAATGCTTTTACTAATGTGTAAACATCTCTAATAAGAACATCTTTACCTTGTAATTTTAGGTTGAAGTCGTTCATATATTTTGTGATATCCACTAAAAAAGCTAATTTCCAAACCCATTCACTATCTGTAAGTAAAGGCAATGGTCGATTCTTATCAACTAGAAATATTTCAATTTCATTTCTTAGTTCAAAAAATTGCGATAGGACTTTTCCGCGTTTAAGCCATCAAACTGCTGTAAAATACGGTATATCTGGGTACCTACTCTGTTTCTATTTCTTTCAAAAAATCTTGAAACTGACAATGCCTAAGTGCTCTCGAGCGAATAAAATTTACCGCAATAACGACTTTTTAAATTACACATATCTTTAGATATCTATGTTTTATTTACCGTCCTATGGGTGCTGCGGGCCGTAGTTTGGAGACCCCTGGGCCCTGATGTAAGGTAACATTTGTCAATTGATTAATAATAATATGAATAAAGTAAAATATATTTCTTTACAAATCTTATAATTATTATAACTTGACTTTATAATTTGATAACTTAATTACACATTTTTTTTTTAAATACTATAAAAATATTCAATATTTTGTTCTTACATTTAACAATAGATTTAAAATTCAAAATAAAATATGATCATAACACACAATATACTACAATAGTGATTTAAATTAAATATACATTTAAACATAAAAAATATTTTAACTTTAATATTTTACATTTGATTCATGCAAAAATATAAAATTGAATGGCTTTAAAATATTTAATCAAAAAATGAAAATACAAAATTAAAAAAAAATCATTTATCTGATTGAAATAATAAGGTGTAAATAATTCAAACATCTATTATATTTAACACAAAAGCTTTTAATTGAAGTGGGGTGAATATAATTAATTAAAATTAAGTTTCATTCTTTGGTGATAAAAATAAATAATATTATTATTATTATTATTTTTTTTGTTTTAACTGAAGGCTAGTGGTAACCAATTAAGTAAAGAATTAAAGTTCTTTAACTTTGTACTTATAAATATATATTTTGACTACATCCATTAAGTACCATTAAACAACCGCCAGATCTCCGTGAACCCTGATACGATACAGACAAGTATACTCATCATGTCCATGGTTTGATTCTATTCTTAATTCTACAATAGGGTAAATATTATCCGTCCTCTACAACAGAAAAATGATATTGTTTACAAAACAGAAAAAGTTTAAAATGTATTGCTCACCTTAGCAGCAAAATATTGTAAGCTTGGTCCATCGACGGTAAACTGATATTTACCCAATAGATTACCATCCGAATCTGATTCATGTTTCAATCCCTATTGTCATAAAAAAAAAAAACATCATAATGTAAAATACATTAAAAACTATAAAAGTTTAAAATACTAACCCAGACACTGAAATCTTTTGGGGCAGATCTAATATGACCATCTTCTGATAGTGATTTTGGCAAATGTTCTATGGTAAAACCAGTTACATGTATAGTCTTGGATAGCTTTAACACCAAAAAACCTTTAGCACCAATGAATGCCCAACATTGACCAGGGTTGACACCAGGCTAAATTTGAATAACAATAAAAAGCTTTTCATAATTTTCAAGAATCAAATAATATTACTGAACAGTGGGATACAAGAAATTATTTTAATTTCATATTGTTAATAATTATATTATAAGTATTAGTTATAGTACATAAAACTGACAATTTTATAATATATTATATGTTTTTTCTAAATGTTTAAATTTTCTAAACTATACTTTTTAGTATTAAGAGGACGTGATGCTCGCATGTGTTGTCTCAGTCTAACACACATACAACATTTAAGTACAGCAGAATCCAATAATCCATTTTGTGTTATCAATTTAATATTACAGTTATCTGACTGATTATTTTAAGTATGAATGTCAGTGTTTTCTGTGAGTTATAAATTTATAATGTATGTACAATATTGAATTTAAAAAATAATAATTAACATTAAAATTAATATAACAATAAAAAATAATATAATATAAATTTGATAATAGATAATTTTACTGTCATATTAAAACTAGTAACACAAAAAATATTTTTTCTGAATTGTTAAACTCGGTGTTGTACTTTAGTAAGATACATGTGGACATCACATGCTCGGAACAGCAAAATACAAAGAATGTTAAGTCCTTTAAAAACTTTTTTTTGGAGTACTTAACGATGCACATTAGATATGATACATATTTAATAGTGAGATAAGTATTTTGCATTTTAATGCAGATGCACTCTATGGTGAATATTCTAGAAATGTATGTAATATAGCTACAGTAACAAATCAATGACTTCCAAACTTTTAGATAGATCAAGGTTATTGGTTATGGAGTAGATAATATTATGAGGTAGACACTGTGTCCCTACAGTTGACCATAAACAATGCATTGTTTTTATAAGAATACAGTAGTCTGGTCTGGACATCCGGTTAATTTGGAAATCAATTATTTATATTATGTGTTTATATAATGTATGTATACACATAAAAACATATATAAAAATTATTTAAAAATCAAAAAATGAAACGTTAGATACGAGGCTTCATACATTTGGTTTTTCAACGTGAAAAGGGTGTTCTGTTGTCGGGTGTAATTTAACAAGGTATCGTGATAAATATCATTCTGTTTAATCCGGGTTAAGTCTGGATCAGCGAGACTACTGTACTACTTTAACTCTTAAATTTGTTTTTAGACAACATTATATTTTCATTACTTGTTTAATGCTTCATTAAAGTAACTGAAATTGGAAGTTAAACAAAATTGTGATGTATTTACATACCTGAATAGCCAGTCTTGGGCCATTTGAAATAAACCACAAAGGTATCCCAAACATAGTTAATGCTGCTGTTGAGGGCTTGGTTTGTGTACAACGTGTTCCTAGTACTGTCGCACCTAAAAATCATGTTTAAAACAGTTAATTTTAGTTTTTATTAAGCATGGTCAAAATTGGAATAGTATAAAATTGAATTGTCACCAGCAGATTCTAAAGCGTAATCAACCATCCCTGTTTTATCAGCATCATAAACACTTAACGTAGATTTCATTGTTATGTTGACATACTGTTCAATATAGTTAACAATTGAATTCCAATCATTTTTAGAACAAGCTTCTTTTGATGTAGATTCGGTAATTGTTTTTAATATGGCTAATTAAAAATACAAAAATACATTTTAATTA
Source organism: Macrosiphum euphorbiae (assembly GCA_949089665.1). Classification (NCBI taxonomy): domain Eukaryota; kingdom Metazoa; phylum Arthropoda; class Insecta; order Hemiptera; family Aphididae; genus Macrosiphum; species Macrosiphum euphorbiae. The sequence continues at coordinate 116,707,103 of CARXXK010000001.1, forward strand.
TTTTTAAATTTAATTTATTACAAATGATTTACTAATTTATTATACTCGTAAGAAATAAACAGTATAATTAATTATTTTATTCAAGATTATTAGTTATGTCAATCACCTGGTTTAGATTTGTAGTCCTCAAAGCTATCGACTAGGTTTGAAACAATATTTTGTAGTTCTGAAATTTTCTTTTCCATTAATTGAATAGTTTCTTTATCGCGCCCAGCAATTTCATTCTTAACATTGTTTAGTGTAATTTTTTGGTTGTTTAATTGGTTCTAAATGAAATAATTTTATATTTATTTGTATACAATAAATAATCCAATTACTTTACAAGTATACATAATATAAATTTACATTAATCCAATTCAAGTTTTCAGAGTTCAGCTTTTCTAATTGGGTTTTTAACAAATATTGAAATTCTTGATCATGTAATTTTACTAAATTTGACTGCGAAATATTTAATTGGTTAATAAGTACATGTTGAAATTCTTCAGAAGCTATAATTTTTCTAGCCAACAAATTATAATCAAAAGCTAAAAATTCTTGATTTTGTTCAACAGGAACAGTATGGGCTTTAGTGGCCGAATCCACAACAATATTAATATTACGATATACCTGGATACAAAAAAATAAAAATCTTTTTAATTAACTGCAACATTTTATAATACTTAATATGCTATGTAAATATGTAATTATGTACTACATACATTAAAAAATAATTGTCCAAATAGTTTTAAAGCAACCATTGTTGAAGCAAATGCCACTGTTATTAAATCCAATACAAAATACACAGTAGAAGATAATACTTGACAAATTGATGTGACTAAATTGAGTATATTAATAAATGGTGATAGAAGGAAATGTGTCCAAGAATCTCGCCATACTGGAATTTCTAAAGGTATCAAGTAGTTTAAAACTCCAACTAAAAAACACAAGTAATAATATTATTCATCAGTTTTAAACGTTGATATTAAAAGTAAAATTTTTAAATACATATAATAAAACTTGTACCTGTTAAAAATAATATGAATGCCGAAATTAAGATGAAAAATAGATTGTTTATTCTAGTATGTCCAAAATAACGATAAATAATTTTTCGTAGAGTCGTGATGATAACCAATTCATAATGCACTAAAGTAATAGTGGCCAAATGCACCCAATTAGTTATCTTCCGAATAGTAGTATTAATTATGTTGGAGCCAACCTCTAAAATAACAATGAACAAAATATTTAATCAAATAAGTTAGGAGTAAAGAAACTTATATAGCTAAAATAATATGTTTATCTTCATCTGTAAATAATAAATGTATATATCTGACATAATAGTTTTTACAACAATCTAAACAAGTTCATTTAAAAGAAAATTTGATTAAAGTAGCTTTAAAATATATATTTTTTATGAGCTTAATTAATTAAATACATAATATAATATTAATAATACAATAATTGCATAAAATGTTATATTATTTCAACACTACAGGTTAATACTTAACATCCTAAATATTTTCATTTTTTTAAATATGTCATATACTCATATCTTATATAAATACATATTATTATGTGTAGTGAAACCAAAACCAAATTTATTCGCGAATAAAAAAAAACATGATATATAAGCATTTGATAAGATATTTGTGAATAAATTACTTCTAGTTATTTTATTTAAGTATTCAATTTTCCCCATGAAACAATAGATTTAAGTATTCATTAAAAATAATAACATAACGCTTTATGTAATAAACTTTTATGAAGTAATCATTAAACAATTTATTTTATTGCCATAAAATCTAATAGTAAGAATAATAATAAAAATTGTATAGGTTTTATGTTTTTTTTAATGTCTATAAACATAAAATTAAACAATTTATTTGTACTACACTGTTTTAAAAATCAAATATCTAATAGCCCACATAATTAAATCATAAGCTAATACAAAACAAATGTATTAATACATTTTTATATCTTACCCATAACAGACTCGTGTATTTTTGATAGTGTAGAAATAGAAATAAAATATGAAATTATAAATTTAATAAATAATTGTATTGAGTGAGAAACGTATTTTACAAGTGTTACAGCTTTTCTTTGTGTAGTAAAGGAGGTTTCATTGATTTCTGTTTCAGTTTCGTTGTGATTTGTTACTTTATAATGTTTATAAGTTTTAGTTGTAAATAATTTTTTTTCTGTAAAATATAAGTTTAAAAATCAAAATAAATATTTACATCATTTTTTTATCTGTTAACCCTTACACTGCTCTAGACGTACTATTACATTCCTGTATTTTATATTATAATTTTCATGCAACCATACAACTTTAGGAAACCCTGGCTCACATTAATTTAAATTTAAATAATTAGATCATAAAGACCTCAACATTTAAATTTAAAAAAAAATTAACTGATTAAAAATTAAAAAATGTATTTCATATCACAGATTGCAGAGCATAAATAGTGTAGCAGTGAAAAGGTTGATACCAAATAGTTAATAAACGAACTTATGTGACTAGAATTAATGATACGAGATGATTGGTCTTCATAAACATCATGTTTCAGAGGAGTTTTCTCATAAGATTTAAGAGGTAATCTTGACATGTTTGGTATGAGAGGTATGCCTGGAGACACTTCATACTTGTAGTATTTGGATCCAGGTGAATAGGTATTATCTGTTTTTGGCAAAACGCTGTACACAAAAAAATATTTAAAAAAATAATAATCAATAAATTTTAGAGGTAAACTTACTCTTGCCATCCGTCGAAATTATAATAAAATTTTACTATTTCTTTGGGGCTCTTGAATGGGCCAGATGCAGGCCTTATAGTGAAACTTGAATCTTTAGTCATGAAGTATAGGGGTATTACAATCAATGACAGTACCTAAACATTATAAGTTAAAAATAAAATGAAAGAAGTTAAAGTCAAATTAAATACTAATAATAATGACTACATATTGTATAATATATAAGACTACATTTTGTTTTAGACAAATATTTCGCTGATAATTTTTTGAAAAAAAAACTCAAGTTAACTTAATTTAAGAAACCTCAAAACAAATGTTTAAATGTTGTAACAATTTTATATTGTGTACGACTTGGTTGTTCTTGTAGTTTATTTCCACCATTTTTTTTTATGTTAACAATACACTGGAAACTGATACACTTATCCCTGCAGGGGATAGTCTTTTATGAAAGTTTATTACTATAATACATACCTCATCAATACCTGCAAATGATATCGGACATGTGTACCATTAGACTATCAGACTCGCTTCGGTATACTTCCAATAATTTATTCAAATATAATATGGTGATTATTAATAGTTAAACACAATAATAACTTCGAAACGAAGTTTTAAATTCAAATTGTCTAGAGAGAAATTTGTGATTACTGATTACAAAAAATTCGGTTAGATAAGAAAACAAAATAATTTCAATGCATAATAATAGTAATAATGTTTATTGGGTCATGTTTGCAGGTTTGTGACGAGCCTCATTGCACCATGTTCAAATACGTACAACGTACACTACTACATCAAAACCTCACCACAAGGCACAAATATCACAGAACAATAATAATAAATAATATATCTATTACCTACGTCATGTTATTGTTCTGTCGATCTGTAGACTGAGGTAAAAATCTAAAATAATAGTATCTCTGCTGTAAAATGCAAACGTTATTTAATATTTTTTTGATCTAATACCAAAATCGCAGTCGCAAAATAATAGGCAGTTTATCACTCACTTACGTTTTGCTAATTTGTAATATTGACGTCAATAAATTACCTACTTAATATTATACTTATTTTAAACCACGATTAACAAAATCTGCACGTAACTGCACATGCAGTACTGCACTAATAGCACTTATCTGAGTGCGAATAAAGCGGCACAACAATAATAATAATTATAGATTATATAGTAATTATATTAACATAATTTGTGCAGTGATGCCTTATGCGCATCGAATACCTAATTAAAATTTGATTCTGAATTTTAAATAACATTTTGGTTATTGAACTAAAGATTTTACCAAATTCATTCCCTATAATAGTATAATAATATGCTATTTAGTATTTATTAATATATTTTAATCGAAATACGAAGTAAGATTTTTTTCAAATAGGTACCTACCTAGTACCTACTGTGGACTTCGGTACTCGTACTATACTACTATGTTTAATGTTCATTATTTATGTTATTAGACAGACATATACAGTTGTACTATAGTAGACACGTGAATATCATTAGTCATCATTATGCAATATTGTACCGCCCCGGCGCCCTACTCTGGAGTCCGGGTTGTCGGGACTACGGTGGTCATCACAATTCACAATAATATTATCGTATATAGTTTTGGCCTTTGGGGTGAAATGGTGAATCGTTCAATCGAGAATTTGATATTAACATAGACCTATAGACTATATTCTATAAACTAAGTTATTAACTTAAATTAGTTTATATATAGGTCTATGCGGATATCGGGATATGTAGGTAATCGGAAAAAAAATCCCAGGAATATAATACTCATTACTCGGAATAGGAATGTATTTGAATAAATGGGTGAAAATGTATTCGAATACTTATAGAATATTAATTTTTCCAGCTAATATAGGTATGTCAATTTTAGGAACAAATTCACTTTAAGCTGTCAAACATTTTTTTTAAATTTTTTTTTTGTAGTTTTGTTGTTTTGTATTCCAGAAAGTTAAGAACGATGGCGCAAAAAAAGTTTGCGGAAATCGTTATTTTGGAAGTTATATCCTTCCAAAGTTTGTGATTTTACGTTTATACGCATATACGCACAACTTCACTGCACTTTACTGTCACACACATCGCATATAAAGAATAATTTAGATTTGTTTAAGGAAGTTACCTATGTCGTAACTATATATTATGAACACGATGATCAGACTTAGTTTAAAAATTATAGCTCATTGAAATACATAGTATTTTCATATACACCCGACGTGGTCACTAGATCGCTGCGCTCGCTCGGACAATTAAAATCGAAAACATCCCTTACTCCCTCGACTTGTTATGTAAAACCACCTTAGGTGGGTCTCGGAGTTAAAAACAAAATTATTAAAAGCACAGGTACTTTTCTGTTATCCCTACTACCGCGGGTCTTAACTCTGTTTTCTCGACCACCTCGCCGACGCCGATTTAGATAAAATCGATAATAAATCATAAACATGAATATAAATATAAAAATACCTCACCGATACAGTTCATATTTTAATCGTACATAGACCTTTTTATCATAATTACTTTTTATGAGCGTTTCAGAGTTTGAATATATAATTTTTACGATATTGTATATTTAGTAGTAATTTATCAAGTTCAACAAGACCTTAAAGCACTAAGCACTAACATTTTTTTGTGATTAGTTATTTTTTTGACAACAATAACACTATCAACATTATATTACTGAAGTGTATGTTCGATTTCATTTTCTTCGTCTTCTCCTACAATAAAAAAGTTTGGGTTTTTCTTTAATATATTAATAAAAATGATGAGATATTGAACAACGCATGAAAGTAAAAAAAATAAAGTTAACCTTTAAAATAAATGTGTTTAACATAAATCAAAAACTGTGTAAATATGCTATAAATAACAATTAAACTGCCAAAATTTGTCAAATATGCATTTTGCTCAGAAAACGGCAAAATATGCAAAAATATGCAATTAAAATGTTTGTATTTCAATCCGTTATGACTTAAAACAAATTTAAATCTTTCTTAGACTATTCTGCAGTCATTAAGCAATATGCAAATGCAACAATGGCTGCGCTCTCTCTGACTATTAAAATCAAAAACACCCCTAGGCCCTAGGTTTGTTATGTAAAATCACCTTGGGTGGGTCTCAGGACTCAGGTCTCAGGCTACAAATAGCTAAAACTTCAAAACTAAGTCCGATTGCAGCTGAATTCTGAGTACACCATCGTTTTTATCTTGTAGTTCCTACATAAGTAAGTAAAAAAGTCGCTTTGCTGTACAGCAGGTTACAAGTGGGTCACTGTAATGTGTAATGGATGGTGTTAAATTTGAATTCAATGATATAATATCATTGTATAAGAAAAACGATTCTGAGCGAAAACGGTCAGTCAGCCTATGATATTAAGAAGTATATTTGATAATATTAAGGTGAATAAAGTAATTTATATATAACCTATTTAAGTGGAATATTATTTTAAATTTACAATCCTTATAGCTATAAAAGTTGAACATTTTATAAATTTTTGACTACAAAATAATTATTCAATTTTGAACTTTAAATACTTATAAAAAAAAATTGTGAGTATGTATTTTAAATATTTTTCAACTGCTATTGTTACAATATACCAGGAGTCTTGCATTACATTTTCACGCTTTTTTACCCAACAAATAAAATTTAATTGATATTTATAGAAAAAAAAGATGCTCTGCTGTACAATACCTAGGTTACAAGTGGGTCGCTGTATAATGGATGGTATTAAATTTGAATTCAATGATATAATATTATTGTATAAGAAAAACGATTCTGAGAGGAGACGGTATGTCAGTCTAGCTATAGGACATATTGATATTATATACTTATCTATGGTAATAAAAAAAGGGCCTACTCGTATAATAAATTCCAAATTATTCATATCAATCATATCACATAATCCTTTAGTTACTTATAACGCATTATACAACAACAACAAACCCTGATACTATCATAGATGTATAACAGTGTACTTTAGAAGTTTCAAGTACCTACGAATAATATTATACAATCACAACAAAATAACTAAAATAGTTATTCTAGGTTTTTAATATGTAATTTCGTCCGAATTTGAACTTTAAATGACTATAAAAATAAACTGTGTCTATGTATTTTTTAGATTTTTTGGTTACAGAATTAACTACTTACGTGGAATCTTGTTTTAAATTTTCAATCCTTAGATATAAAAGTTAAACATTTTATAAATTATTAACTACAAAATAATTATTCAATTTTAAATTTGATAAATGTTGTCAAATGTCGATCTTTAAATGATTAAAAAAAAAAATTGTGCCTATGTATTTTTAATATTTTTCAACTGCTATTGTAACAATATATCAGGAGCCTTGTATTACATTTTTCCACTTTTTGGCCCAACAGATAAAACTTTATTGATATTTTTAGAAAAAAAAACTAAAAAAATTGAAAACGGAAAATGTCCGTAATCAGCTCAAAAAGAGTCAATACATTTTCAAAATTGTATGGTGTATAGGAAATATAAACATTCAGGGAAATGTTCATGTACCTACAGTTATTCGTTTTTGAATTACAACAAAATAAGGAAATCGCTACATGAGAAATCGAGTGAATAATATCCAATATTGTAAAATTATGAACTTTAAAGTCTCATAAAAATTTAATTTGACTTTACGGTAGAGATTTTTTTATTGATGAAGGTAGACAAACTTATGAGTAATCTTGTATTACATTTTCAAATCTTAGATTTAAAAAGAAAAATTTTTACGAATTCTTAACTCAAAATAATTTGCTAATTTTCGTGATATTTCCATATTTTGTCAATTTTTGAACTTTAAATGCTTATAAAAAAAAACTGTGACCAAGGATTTTTCATCTGCCTTTGAAACAATAAACTAGGAGCCTTCTATTACATTTTCAAACTTTTTTAACCAACAAAAAAAACTAAAAAAAAATTCAACATGAAAATGTCCCTAAACAGTTCAAAATAAATCAAAATATTTTGAAAATGTTATCGTGTATAGAAAATGCAAATATAAACAACCAGTGAAAATTTCATGTATCTACGGTAATTTGTATTAAAGTTACACCAAAAACCAAATTCAATTTTGTGAAAAATCGATTTTGGGTACAGATTTTCGTTTATCCTTAATTTTCTTTTGTTTTTCTTGGCGCTTTTGAAAATTACTGAGAATTTTATATTTTGACCTCCCAATGCACGAAAGATATTCACTTTCCCATCGAACAAGATACTGAAGTTGAAAATCGAAGCATTATTTCAACTAGGTAATAATCGTGTACACAGACACAAAAATAAAAAATAAAAAAACACACATCATTGTAAGATCAATACATTCATCGTTTCACTCAGAATCTAAAATATTCTTTATAGGATATGCCGATGCTCGTGGCAGTAAAATTCAGTGGTGAGAAAATGCGGATAAACGTAAATTCACACATTTTGGAAAAATATAACTTAGAAATAGATATAATCAATCGACAATCAGTTCCAAAATAATGATTTCCGAAAAAATTTTTTTGCACCATAAGTCTTACTCGTTGAAATACTTATGTTTTGAAAAAAAAAATTCTAGGTTCTGTGTAGATAAAGTGAATTTATGCCCAATTTTGGTTATTAGTTATCTACCAGCTACCTATTCTAATATATATTATTTGCGCAGTACCTACATAAACATAATCATATTAGTATGCTAGTAACAACTATAAAAAATTCTAAATGTCGATTTGAATAGTTAATAACTTAGTTTTCTCAAAAAAGTTTCAGATAGACGATAGTACCTATTTAGATTTATAATAGGTACAGAATACTTTACAAGGTTGCTGACAACGACCAGACTGAGGTCTGAGACCATAGAAGTATTCAAGTATGTATACTATATTTTACTACATAAACGAATATTCCGTAATAAATTAAATTTTTATTTAGGTATATAATATTATATTATTATTCAGTATTTCGCTTTCTGTGGTAATACGTCGAACGTTTTATGGTAATATGATCTAATATACCTAATCTCGTCCGGAAAACTTGTAATTGTAATACAGAATTTTAATCTCTATAAGAGATTCTCTAATAATATAATCATTTATATTGGAGAAAAAAAGAATTTTGGTTTGTCCACGTGTCTGTTGGCTGCACTGCGGTAATATACGTGCACGCCCCGCCTATTCACGCGGCGCTCTCGATCCGTAAAATGTTTCTTTTTCGTTGCCTCTTTTCGAGTCTTAAAATTTCTTGTTAATTTTTTTAATAAAACTTGTTGAATTAGACGTCTGACCAACTGTAAGTATTATTTAATTATTATTTATTGATCACAAATCATCAAGATGGTGTCTGCGATCTAGGGCTGGTGAAAGACCATTTGACCACCGTCTCTTAGCTTTACGCCGTGTCAATTTTTGGCCACATGTAAATATGTAATGCGGCATATTCTATAAATTAAACTTGTGATCGGACTCAAAGTTGCTGTAGATTTCATTTGTTCGGTCCTTAAGTCTTTTCTTTTCAATCGGTTGATTAGTTTAGCGAATTCTCACTTATAAACTGCAAGTAAACGAAAGTATTATATTTTTATTTGAGGTTATGTTTTTTGTAACCTGTGTTGGGTCTATTATACACCATGTCAATCATCATGTTTGCAAAGTTCGATAGAATTTCTCTTATGAATTATAACTTATACATTTTATAATTTTCCATCAGGTATTCAGGTGATAAATTTTTTTATACACATCAATATTGTGTTTGATGTATATATGTATCAGTTGAATGTTTACATATACCTACATTGAATTTGATTACTTATGCACTTGTGTAATTTATAATAAAATTAAATACCTACCTATTGTAGTATTGTATCCTGTACATGTAATTAATTAACTGAAATGTGTCAATACATTTTTAACTATTTTTTATGATTTTTTTAGGCTGCAACATGTCGGGAGGACTAGATGTATTGGGCTTGAAAGAAGACGATGTCACCAAGATGTTGGCTGCCACCACCCACTTGGGTGCGGAAAATGTCAACTTTCAAATGGAACAATATGCTTTTAAGAGAAACAGCCGCGGTAAATTTAATTTTAACATGGTATCTAGAAGACCATGTTTATTAACATTTTACTTATAGGATTGAACATTTTCAATTTGAACAAGACATGGGAGAAACTGTTGTTAGCAGCTAGGGCTATTGTTGCTGTTGAACATCCATCAGAAATTTTCGTAATTTCATCTAGGCCTTATGGACAACGTGCTGTATTAAAGTTTGCAGCTTACACTGGTGCCACACCAATTGCTGGTCGTTTCACTCCAGGAGCTTTTACTAATCAGATACAAGTAAATTATACATTTTTATTTAAACTTCTAAGGGTTATTTTTTCAACTATATTTGTTTGATATGATTTTTTTTGTACGCTCCAGTCAATCTGAATTACTATGACTGAATAATAAGTACATATGATCAAACTAAATTTTGTTGATGTGTTATTGCATACATTGTTCTACCAAGATTCTATTCATATTTTGAATGAACTTGTTTATGCATTCAAAAATGCTTATAAAACATAATGGGTCCTCAATAGCTAGGCATACCAGACATACCATTATGATCTACATGTCTAATAATACATTATCATTAATATTTTTTATTTGTTGAAATAATATGTTATTTAATATTCTGTTGTGAATATACACTTGGCTAGTTAAAATATTATTATTTTCTTAAGATAATCTATGTAACATATTATGATATATTAAGTAAATTATTTTATTATTGCCTATGAAAGTATAAAAATAAAAATAGTACTTGCCTATACTCTTTTCTTAATGAGACAAGTACCGGGAGCCACGTTGTGCACATTGGCGTGGTTTTGCCATGCGATAGAACTTGACATAGTGGGGACGGTGTCTGCTCTTATTTGGAACAAAGTATAGATATGCACAAACAATATTTAAAAATAAGTCACACTTGTATTCTGTTTTTATTTTAGATATCTAAGGTTAAACAATTTAATATACTATTTTTTAAAATGATGACTCAATATACACCCCAGTCAATCTGAATTAAAATGATTGATCAATCTGTAGTTTCTGATTTATGCATATTCTAAATTCCTTAATTGTATATATTTCCATTTTAGTCACTCCATGATAGTAAACTTAATAAAGACGATATGCGGTGTTCTCATTAAAATAGTCAATCTGACTTAGTTGCTAAAATTTTTTTTTTGATATTTTGATAAATTCATTAAGTTTAGGCAACATTATCCATTTAATTTAAATGTTATTATATGTAACAAATAATGTTGGTTATTTAAACTTATGAAACTTATATGATGACTATACACCCCAGTCAATCTGAATATTAATGATTGATACATACGTGGTTCTGATTCTTATATTTTTAAGATAACTTCCAAATTTGTGTTAATTTTTAATCTCGCTAATATATGAAACTTAAATTATATTATATAATGCACCCAATTTATATTAATAGTTGGTTTAGTGTACTTATAATTTTTATTTTCTGTATTACTTGCTTGTACATTTTCATTGATTTATAATGTCATTAAGATATTTATAAAACATGTTAACTTGTCAAGCCTGATTTCGTAACTGATGTAAAAGTGACCACTTATTCTAATTGATATAAATATTTTAGCGAGGCCTGGTGTGGTTCAGTGGTTGGCCTCAGTTACTAATGTGTTAGTACTAACGGCTGGCGTCTCTAGTTCCTGGATGGTTGACCACCCGGGTTCTAAGTGGTGTTCCTCAAACCGCAACCAAATGCTAATGGCCATAGTTTCTGATCCTTATGATCATTTAAAAAAATTAATATATATACATAATATTAATGACAATTAATTTCTACTTTTTGATACTGAAATGATGACTATACACCCCAGTCAATCTGAAAATTAATGATTGATAAATTATTGTGTACTGATAGTATTTAAATCAATTAAATTTATATGTTTATATACATATATTTTACTCATGTAAAAGTTAATGTACTATTTTTTGTTCCTACTAGGCTGCTTTCCGTGAACCTAGACTTCTTGTTGTAACCGATCCAGCCACTGATCATCAGCCAATCACTGAAGCTTCTTATGTTAACATACCAGTTATTGCTTTATGTAATGCAGATACTCCATTAAGATATGTTGACATTGCCATTCCGTGTAATAATAAGGTAATATATGCTTAGTAACTGTATTGTAATCATGTATTAAAATTGTATTCTTTTATAATAAAAGTTATTATTTACTATTTATTATAGTCTCCTCATTCTATTGGACTTATGTGGTGGTTCTTGGCCCGTGAAGTTCTTCGTCTTAGGGGTACTATTCCTCGTGATGGTAAATGGGATGTCGTTGTTGACTTGTTCTTTTACAGAGATCCTGAAGATGTAAGTGTCTTTGTTTTTTGTTATTTTACTTGTAGATAATAAAATCATACTAAATATTTGTTCAGGTTGAAAAAGAAGAAGCTGCTGCCAAAGAAGCATTGCCCGCAGCTTCAACTGTTAAGACGGTTGTTGGTATGGAAGAAGCTTATTCATTATCCAATACAGCTGCTGACTGGAATGAGGGTGCTGTAGCAGCTACTGCTCCACAAAATTGGGCGGAAGATGGAACTCCTGTGCCACCATTGGCAGTAGCTCCAGCTACTCCAGCTCCTGCTCTTGACTGGGCGGTTTGTATTTTCTTGTCCCTTATAAGCCCATTATTTTTAAATATATTTTGCTATAATTTGTTCAATTTTTAGGCTGAAGAATGGAATGCGGCGCCAGCTACTGGTGCAGCCAATACCAACTGGGGAGGTGGTTCTGCACCTAACTGGTCAACCTAACAACATGTAAAACATTTTTCTTAAAGAATAAAAACTTCTTTTTGAATTTTGAATTATTTGCCATTTTTATTTTATCAACTGCCTTAATTTCCTTCTTTTTATTTTTTTATTCTTTTTGCTCTTTATTACATGATGAAATATTTTTATTTTTATGAAGTAAATATTGTAATTTATAAAAATACATTTTACCAGCAGTATTAGAATAGGATATTCCTCAATTGCAAAAGTTTTTTTTAGACAATTAACTGAATTTTTAAATTTTTATAAACTATTCTTACTTGATTGAAGAGATTTATACTAGAGTAAAATAATATATTACATTATTGTTTTAAATATTTCAAAAGTATGTGTTTAATTATTATTTATCTTGAATCATAAAATTATTTATTCTTTAATTAAATAAAATTTATTGAATTAAAATATTCTAGCATATTTCTTCTATTAAGAAATTATTCAATTGAGTTCCTAAAACATTTACAGTCTTAATATTTATTAAATCGTATTGATAATAAATGAATTTCACTAAGTCAGCACTTAATGAAATTCCTGCTGCCTTTGAAGTTTAAAAAATATTATTGGATTTTTTTCTGTTGCATTTAGGTGCATTGTATGATTTAAAACAATTTGTTATGAATTTATGATCATAAGCTAAGATCTCTGATTAAAAATTATGTTTAATTTGGTGATTAATTCATAACAATGGGAAATAATGTGTGATTTTGCGATAAATATGTAAGTTTTAAAAAAACAAAACGTCAACTCTCCTAAAGAATTAAAGCACAGAATAGCTAAATGATTGAAGCAAGCACCATAAGTTAAATTTTTTATGGTATGTTTTTAAACCTGGGGGCATCGAAAACATTTCTACATGAAATTTCCAGATATAGTATCTCATCTCTAAATAATATGATATTATGTACCTCTCATAAAGACTAGAATTCATGGTGTACCTCCTATCGTTCTTTGATAACATTGATAATAATCTTGGCTTTAGATATAGCCTGAGATCATAATATCACTATTAAGGATGTATTAAACCTTAAATCATTGATCATATTCAATAGATGAAGCTACGCTTGTAAGTTGTATTGCTTGTATACTGAGCTGTGCCCAACATAATTCCATGAGTGGACTAGGGCCCATTCGGCACACTATTACGAAAAAAATTGGCATTATTCTATTACTGCCTAAACTTTTAGAACTTAATTTTTTGACATTTGGCTACTCACCACACCATAATCAATAGGTAGGTTATAAATGTTATTACAATTTTAATTAATTTGAGGTAATATTAATTGTCCGTTATTTACATTGTACTTTAAATCATATGTAAAATCTAGAGTATGAATATGTGATAGCTGATGCTAATATATTGATACTTCTTACGTCTGTTACATTTGATGTCTATTAATAAAATTAATATTGTATGAGGCTATGAATTAATAGAAATATGAATTATTGTAAGACATTAGTTTTTAACACAACTTGGAATTAGATACAAAGTATCTAAATTTAAATCTTTTTTTGTATTTTTTGAATTGTCTTGATTTTAGGTACTTTTTAGCCTTTATTGGTCAATTTATTATTCTCTATTATTTTTTTTATATTTTTTACAAAGCTTGTTTATTAAAAACATTTTACTCACATTTTAAGGGTTGACTTTTAATTTTTTATAAATGATTAAAAATAATAAAATTATAGTTTTTTTCTTAATACAACTTGATACATTTTTAATATTTACATACGTTTTATATTTTGAATTTTGAATTAATTTTTCAGTGTATATTATGTATCTATGGGCTATGGTGCATTTTAAAATGATTATTTTGAGATTTTAAATTCATTTTTAAGGTTTTTTTTTCTGCGATTGTTCACAATTGTGAATAAATATTATTATATATTATTATAATTATTAATAATATACTTAACTGTGTTTTTTTTTTTATTTTTAAACTAGATGTACAATCTGTAATATAATGGTAAACAATAAGCACAAGTGATAAAAGAATAAGTATAGAAAAGACAAAATAATAGGGTAATGTAACAAACAGGTTGATAATTACAATTATTTACATCAATTCTGACAGGGGGGATGAGTGAAGAGACCATCCATTGATGGGACTTCGTGACATGTGGAGGTTAGTCTAAGAGTAGATCACGACACCACGTTCGTTTTAGTCGCCTTCTAGGGTCACCAGGTGTAGTGGGGGTGGATAGTTCCGAGATCAAGGGGTTACGGTGATTGTGGAGATTGGCGTGCATGCGTTTGTAAAAAGATTTGGCAACGTTTTTTACTGTTTGGATGGATAGATATTTATGGAGAGTATCATTAGAGACACAAAATGGGGCTTTAGTTAATTGTCGTAGGCATTTGGATTGAAAAGATTGAATTTTATTAATATTGGAGGGTTTGGCAGCACCCCATAATTGGATGCCATGTCCTTTACTCTGTAATTTCTAAAACTAGAGTGAATTTACCACTTATGAAATTTAAATTTAAGGTTATTATCTAGGGGCATCTCGGAAGCTTTCATTGATATTATTAGGAAGCAAGTTATGACCATTTTTAAACTGTACATTTTTTTTGCCGGACATAATATGACATCGGCTCACTAGGCAATTGCCCAGTGGCCCAGTCCGCCCCTGAATTCCACTCCACCCATTTAATTTCAGGGAATAACATGTAATTAAGCATAGTATGTTGCGCCAACAATCACAATAAAATAACTAATAAATGTCGGTTATGTATTCACGTTCGACCTTAGAGGCTAAAGCAGTGTCGTATAATATTGGGGTATAAACCCCCTCCCCCAGAAATTTATTTTTGGTATCAAGGTGGATATCAATCCACCTTGACCTTGGTCGGTACGGTATTTTAAATTTTAATACTACGATTAATTTATAATATTAATTAAATATATTTTTTTTATCCCCCCCCTTGAAATTAATTTCTTTATACGCTACTGCCATAGGGCATAGAGTAATATGTATTGGACACAGCAAAATATTCAAGTCCATCCATTTAATATTATGATCTAAGCCCTATAAACTAAGTTATAGGGCTACTAACTATTGATCTATAATAATGTAAAATTTACGTCATGTAATATAACTTATAAGTTATAAGTAATAAGTTCTAACCATAACTATTAACTATATTTTAAAAGTTAAAACTCATTGAAGAAAATATGATACCCCGAAGAAAATCATATGTTTTTTATCGTTTTAATCATAATATATTACATTATATATATATATAATTTGTATATATTATAAATAATACGATAAGTACCTATCGTTCTTTGATAACGTTGATAACAATGAAAAATTTTATTCAGATTTCAGAATAGGAATTTCAGATTATTCAATCCCTCTAAAGCCATCCATTGGTTTTTTCGCATTTTATTAGTTGTATTTGTATATAACAATATAGTAAGGGGTATTACATTTACCTTACGATGTCTTATATACCGTATGAGATTATTACTCATAAAAGACAAGTATGTTCACTTTATAAAAAAGCATGCAGGACCATCGAGGATTGGTATCATTACAGGTAAAACACTTATCATTGGGATCAAATAATATAATACTAAATACATTAACTATTTATATTTAATGTTAGTTCTGAAATATAGTATAATAAATAACATTATTGCTCATAAGAATAATTTTACCATGTCTTAAAATATAAATACAATTATTGAAAAAAAAATGAAGTCTTGTACCTACCTAGTCTTAATATAAATTAAATTAATTTAAATTGTAACCCTAGATTACGTTAATAATTTATAAGTATGTTAAATGTTCTTAATATAAAACATGACAGTTTACAGAGATGTTAATTTTATACAATTTGTATTTACTTATAAAGGTCATAGCTGAAGTTGACATTCAAATTATTTACAGTTAAATTTATATTAAGTGTGATTACAAGGGCTGTTCCCAAACAATGTAGTGTAAAGTAGTGATCTGTCAACTATTAACTAATTCTTTACTATATTTTTCTAGACCGTTAATGCGAATTAATATTGTGCGCTTAAGAAAACGTTTTGATGACAGCAAGAATATAATAGATGTACCAACGGCACAAGAATTGTTGAAAAAAGGTCAACATGAGCTATGGTCTAATCAACATTATTATCCTCATCAGTGTAAGTAAAATACACATAAGCTATACTGCTTTCTGTTACTTTTATTGCTATGTTTATTTTACACTAGATGATAGGGCTATAATAGCTGTAGGACTGCTAAGATCTGACTGCTGATAGGAATATTATTTGTTTTGTTAAGTTAAAATGAAATTAAAAGTATTTTAGGATGAGATATGATAATAGTATAACTAGTGTTAATCATCAGTTTAATGTACATAACTTTTGTACTTTTGTTGAGGGGAGGGTGTAACCTAACAAAAATAAGCTATTTAAAGTTAATTCTAGAAATAAAAAAGCCTACAACTCATTAGTGTTTGATAAAATAATTATGGAGTTTTTCAACCCCCCCTAAATCCAATGCTAACCATCTTGTAGCCAGGGGCGGACCCAGGGGGGGTTTGGGAGGTCAGCTGACTCACAGTTTTTTTCCCAGTTAGATGTGGCCCCTCGAAATGGTTGACTATATAAAAATTTTTTATTTGAAAAAATTATATGTCAATTTTCTGTAGACAATTTGTTATGTAACTACGAGTATCATATAAATGAAAAATGCACTTAATAAGAATAATACTACCAAATATTAATTATTATTTATTATAATCATTATTGTTTAAAAATGATAGTATGTATGTATTATTAATTAAAATTAAAATTATACAATTTATATGTGCCCCCCCCCCCCTATAAAATTATCGAAAATCTGCTATTATGATATAGGGGTATATACAGTCACAAATACTGAGTATTGTAGTAAAATAGAGCGTACAAAATCGTGCTTAAACTTATCAACTTATAATGTAACTAAATTCGAAAAACACAAATATAAAAATATGTTAGATATATTATATAAGATTTTATGAAGTTGATATAGAAGTGGAATACCGTTCATTATATCTAGTTAACCAACAAGTGTATGACAAAACTATTGAAACTGGACCTTTAAAATTAAATGAAGTATTGAAGTTCATGATATCACGATGCATGGTTTCTTCGTATCCAAATGTATATAGTTTGTATACACTTCCAGTGGGCAGTGCAACTGCAGAAAAAAGTTTTAGCCGTCTAAAACTTCTCAAAACATGCCTTCGCTCAACTATAACTGAAGACTGGCTATCAAATTTGGCCATATTGAGCATAGAAAGCAACATAGCTCAAACAATTGATTTTGATAACGTAATAAGTACATTTGTACTAATGAAAAAGCCCTGAAAATTATTGTAATATTCTAGTTCTTTACTATTATTTTCATGTAGGTAAATAAAATATAAATTTTATAAATGTATTATTTTTGACTTTTGTAATGTGTTAAAATTTAGAACCGCCTTCTATATCTCTTGTGAAAATGAAATCAGTCATTGAAAACTAAAATGAAATAAATATACTACAAGTATACGCAGGGGCGGACTGGGAGGTGAACAGCCCAGTATTCTAAAAAACTAAACGGCCCAAGCCCCTTTATAACAGCTTCTTTATGAATACCTACTTTTTCGGGTATAAATTATAAATAGACAATAGCCAATAGGTTCTATTAATTATTATTTATTTTATAAGAATCATAAATGTATAATCCTTTTGATATTTTTGATGTTTGTTTGCTATTGTTTTTGTCATTTATTTTATATTCACCATTCATACTCGTATTAAACCAAAATTATTCATTACTTTTAATATAAACTTAATGTTTATAATGTTTTCTGTTCCCTTTCTCAATCAACCTACAATATTTTTATAAATATTTACAAATGGTTAATGGTTCAATAATTGTAGTTTAGCAATAACTTTCTGGCAGTAGATGTACCAACCAAATCAGATAAAGAGTTTAAACATTTTTGTGGATAAAACTGATTTTTGAAATTGTAATACAATATATAGGTACAACATATACCTAATAATTATTATTATTATAAACTTATGGTTCGACTATGAAATTATTGTAGCATTGTGCCATTGATTATAGAATAGACTATTCTATAATCAATGATTGTACCAACCAATAGCAGTGGTTTTTAAACTGTTTCATATTTAAAAATAAATTTATTTATTAGTATTATTGTCAAATGTTCAAAATTTCAAATGCCCCGGCGGCTCGGCCCACACATATAAGCCGGTCCGATGTGCTACGGCACACTAGCACACCTGGCCAGTCCGCCCCTGAGTATACGTATTAAAATAAAATAATAAATATGTATAATCCCTTCTAATGATTTAAATATGTCAGATAATTTTTTTAATTGAATATAAATTTTAATGCAACAAATAAAAATAACAATTAATTAAATATAGCTTTAATACTAAATGTAAAAATACTAAAATACTTTTTTATGTAACTTTAATGTATTTTTAAATACAGTTTTAACATATTTATACTTAAATTTTGATATATTGTCATTCTTTTTTATCGGGACTTTTTTTCCACGATTCCCCCCTGTATATGAAGGAGTTTGATTATTTTATAGGCGAATAGGTAAAGTAAGGTATACTAGTACCTACTATATCAATAAAAAAATTCTTATTAGTTTTAATTTAAACATTCTGTAGCCTAGATATGGTGTTTGGTAGTGGCTACCAGAGAATTTAATGATCACTGTTTGCCACGGTTCATTACACAAAACTGAGTCATTAAAAAATAATCATTAATATTTTTCAAAAATGTAAACAATTAAAAATAATCAAATGTTAAATATTAAACTGTTTTAACTATTCTGTATACTATACAATTATTTTACGTGTATGTCCTTTTTTTTTTTAGTTCCATCTTCACCTGGTGGAACAGCGTTTGATCGAGATTGTTTTCCTCCCGACTGGGTATTGGATTCTTGGCATCCATTAGAAAAAGCTCAGTATCCAAAATACTTTGCCAAACGAGAAGAACGCAAAAAAGAGTACATAGCATTATGGGAAAAACGCTGGGGAAAGCCATTCATTCCACATGATGAACATTAAATGGATTTTCTTTCTGTGGATTGTAGTGGATTATTGATTGTTGCTAATTAGCGATTGTTATCATAAAATAATATGATGTATCATGTATGTAAAATAAATAATGAATAAATTTAGATTTCTGAATTAAATCATCATTTTCAGTTTTAACTATAGCTATTACCACAACTATACATTAGTATTTACTATAAGTTTACAACTATAGACAGCCACTAATTATTTAATAAGTACCTTGAGAGTAAAAAACATTAAGTTAACTAAATTTTATTATTAAATATTGATGAGTCATATTATGTTCTATCAAATACTATAATTATTCATATTTCTTACTTCAAGGTTACATACTTGCAAACAACACTTTTAAATTGGTACAATAGTACATAAATCGCAATTTATAATGTAGCATTGTGGCACATTAAATATTTTTATATACTGTACAATATTCAATATAGATTATTCAAAGGTTTAAAACGAGTATCATTCATTAATTTTATATTGAGATGTCTATGATAAAATATATACTTAACCACCCGATTAAAAATATATATTTTATACTTATAAATCAATATAATAAAGTTCAATGACTAAAAGTATGTTGATAGTGAATTTGGAAGTATGAAGCAACCTATACAACCATTTACTTACATATTACTTACTATGTATGGTTAAATACATATAATAGTCTGTATTATAGACTATGCCACTACGATCAAATAAATAGACCAAAAACTGTAAAGACTTGAAACCAGAACAGACAATCCTTGTCCCTTTTGAATTATTAAACTGACTGTAAAATACTATATATCTACAAATTACAACTGTTCTAAAAATATCCTCTTAGCAGTAATTGCCAGTAGTCAATTTCAGTTAATACTTAATGATGGACTGAAGATACAGTTGATATTATCATCTATGTTATATGTTATTTCCTCACTGTTTATGGATATAAATTATTTCATAAAATTGGTTGTCCGGATTTAGACTGTGGGCCGCCACCTATCTGATCTAGTCGATACCTACCTAATATTTGGATAGTTTTTTTTCCAAAGTTAAGTTTGAAAACTAATTATCTGAGCTGACAGTGATAAATTATGCCTCTCAATGAATGCAAAATAAAAGAACCGTTTTAGGTTTTGATTATTATATAAACCGATTATCCCATTTGTACTGTATTTGTATGAAGAGTTACAATAAAAGATCCAAAGTAACACTGTTTTCTCACATTTTGGATAATCTGTTATGTACCATATTTTGAGATTATTTAAAAATGTGATGTTTTCATATCATTTAAAATTAAAATGATGATTGATAAATGATATCTTTTTTCCTTTTTTTTTTTTGGAGTTTATCATGGGACGGAGGAGGAAAAATGATAATATCTAAGATTAATTTTATTTAGATGTTGACTTATGAGTTGATTTTAAAGTGAAGAAAAAGAAATGTTGTATCGAGTTTAAATGCAATTTTAGTTACCATTTGTTTACTAACAATTCGAGAATAAATAGTAAATACCACAAAAAACATAGGTCCTAATATCCAATTATTTTTCAGGTACAAAAAATCTAGTTCCTATTTGTAAGTAAAAATTAACTTTCGTATGGTCGAACAAGGAGTTATAACTTTTAAATTTTGAGGGACTAAATTTCACTCCCTCATCTTCACAACTATTGTACCTCATTATATTAATTTTGTGAGAAGAATCCATTTCATAATCTCACAAATAAAGTATATTGACAACATAAGCTATAAGCTGTTCCATAAGAGAATATACCAGGTGGTAACCAGCCTTTGTCTGGTAGCGCACATCTCTACGTAACAGCATATGTAGTGACTAGTGCCCAGTGGAAAGGGAGAACTGGTATATTCTATTTTGGAACAGAGTACATACATCTATATTTGATACGGGACACTAATAAATTACTATTCGTATCCATGATTTTATTTAATTATTGATATTCATATTGGTAATAACAGTAATTAGCAACCCAAAGCATCAGATTAAAACCAGTAGGTACTATTAAATTTTAAAATAATCAGATCTTAGATTTATTTAATTGATTATATGGTTGAGTATGGATAAATAAAATACAGCAATTTGTTTTAAACAATTATTTTTATATCGCTTAATATAGTTGTTATAGCGAAACATGTTGGAAATATATAGAAAATGATAGTATCATTGAACCAAATAATATTTGTTTAAAATTTTTCTTCGTCGAGCCCGTGTTTGAACAACATCAACACTGGTACGTTGTCGTCACCAATGTCTCTGTATTCGAGCATAGCCACCATGCCGTTTTCGATATCCATGTTTTCGCCGGTGAAGAACTGAAGTTCCTTGAATCTCGTGAGCAGATCTTTCATTACCTGCGGAAAACATAAATCAGACGGTATTAACGCTGGACAAAATGACAACCCAACCGATCGCACATAGGCCCTAGGTACTTATATACAACAGGGGAGCGCGATCCGCACGCGTAATAAGAAACCCGTTCAACTCACTTTGTTGATATTGGTTTTGAAGACGTCCACCTCGGTGCTGCCGTTCTCGGTCATCTTGTCCACTAACCGTTTCATGTACTCCTTGAGGTATAGAGTAAACGATTTCTTGTCCGGAAACGCGTATGTTTCCATCAAACGGTGGTTGAGCACAACATCCACACCGCTTTCCACGGCATCCTCGGTGCCCTCACAGCTCTCTTCAGCGGACGGGTTGGCGCCGTCGAGGGTCACGTCGCCCACTTTACGGGTGATCAGTTTGCCGTACACCTCGTACAGGACGCCGTCGATCAGCTTGAACTTGTAGGTGTCCGAGAACATCTCGTCACCGGAGAAAATGTCTTTGAAGATCTTCATTATAAAAAATTGACGACCGGGGGCGCGAAAATCGAACTGTAAAAACGACAGACGGTTGCTGACACGCGGCCAAGGCAGTGGGAAGAGGGCAAAAGACCCGAAGCACAAAAGAATCAGGCCTAAAAGGAATAACGTGGAATTTATCACTCCGATATCATGAAAATTCTTCGATTTGTTCTATGTTTGATTGCAAAGAGGTTGGATAAGACCAAGAGATTCGTGTTGCATGAAAAATATCTTTGGAAACGGTATTCTGGCGGGAAGGTTTGATTTATATTTTGAATTTTGATATCCATTCATGTCGCATTTATTTTTTAAATAAAACCATCATAATTAATAATAGAAATAGTTTTCAAAAGCGTTAGAAAAAACAAACAAAAAGTTAAGAAAAAACTGGGATTTTTAAGCTAAACCATTTAAATAAAATTGTTTTAACTAAAAAAAACCATAGATGCATATTATTCTTACAGAATTTTTTTATCAATATAACAAACATGACAAATTATTAAAATTAATAAAACAAAGATTCTTATAAATAGTTCATACAGTAACCAAAAAATCTAAAAAATATAATATAAAACAGTTATTTTTTACAGACATTTTAAATTCAAATTTGGACAGAATTATATATTAAAACCAAAAATAACGATTTTAGTTATTTTGTTGTAAGTATTTTTTTGGGTAGGTATATGAAACTTTTAGTGTATATTATTATATTTTATACACACAAATACATTTTAAAATAAAATTGTATTGTCAAAAATGAATTTAACCTACTGTTGACTGTTGTACTAATGCCTATTAGTAAAATAAATTACTTTAATCATAATAATATTATAATATCATCAATTAATATACTTAGTAATATTATATTCTGACAGACCCGAGACCGTCTTCGTTCAGAATCGTTTTTCCTATATGACGATTTTATATCATTGAATTCAAATTTAACAAATCCATTACAGTGACACTCTAGAAGTGGCATGGCGAATTTGATTAACTTATGAGGCACAATAATTGTATTATTGTAAATGGTAACTGAGAATGATTGGCTTAGGCTTAGTGTGTACTTAATACATTATTTACTAAATGTGAAATATCCCTAGTTTTTAGCACACCCACCATCCTTTAAGCTGATAGGCACGTGACTCAAATAAAGTCTTTCCTCACGCCACTGCACCCTGGACACCTAATGTACAGCAGAGCGTTATCCACTTGCCCAATTTTAGATTTTGAGTGAAACGATGAATGTATTGATTTTACAATGATTGAATGATGTGTGTTTTTTTTTTTTTTTTGTGTCTGTTATCACGTTTTATGACAGTAAAAATGATTAGATTTTCTTCAACGGTATCTTTTCTGATTGGAAAGTGAATCTAGTTGGTACTTTGGATGATCAAAAGTAAAAATAGTAGATTTCAAAAAACAAAAGAAAAATTAAGGAAAAACGGGAATTTTTACACAAAATCTGTTTTCGAAAAAATAGATTTTGGTTTTTGGTGTAAACAAATTACCGTAGGTACATGAAATTTTCACTGGTTGTTTATATTTCCATTTTCTATACATGATAACATTTTCAATATTTTGATATGTTTTGAACTGTTTAGGGACATTTTCAGTTTCCCATTTTATTAGTTTTTATTTCTATGAATGTCAATAAAACTTTATTTGTTGAGTAAAACTACTTGAAAATTTAATAAAATGCTCCTATTATATTGTTCCAATGACATTTGAAAAATATTAAAAATCATCAGTCACCGTTTTTTTTTATAAGCATTTAAAGTTCAAAAATTGGTAAAATATGGAAAAATCACGAAAATTAGCAAATTATTTTGATATAAGAATTCATAAAAAATTTTCTTTTTAAATCTAAGATTTAGAAATGTAATACAAATGTTAGTTTATATTTATTAGTATTAAGTATTAGTATACATAATATTAATATATATAAATATAATATGTAACCAGTATTTATAATAAGTATATTAATCACACAGCACATTTCATTAATCTTGGTTTGAATTACGCATTTATTAGGTGTGTCGCACGCGCACTACACTAAATTATACGTACCTAATACACTAATACTTATCTATAATATAAGTTTGGTCGACATATTGTGGAGTATTGGGATAACCATCTAGAAGTTAAACATTTAAAATCATTCGTTAATTTGAGTGTGTATATTATATTTTTTCCATTTTTATATGTTAGGTCATAGATCCTTAGTGGCTTAATCGCTGAAGTTCTATAATACCTATATGCAAAAATAATTTTTTGTTTATGGATCATAGAAAGATAAAATCTCCCAGCATCTAATAATGTCTAGTATTCAAATGTAATCTTCATGAAAATGAAACCATATAGTTGTTTATGTGGTTGTATTGTACTCTACTACTCTAGGCTGTGGCCTGTGGATGAGTTAAGATAATTTGCTCCCGTATAACACTCATTCAACTTAGGGCTCAATCACAATTCACAGTTCCTCGTGTACCTACCCTCCTCAATTTTGGAGACGAATCATGTGAGTTCCACATCGTATATTAATTAATTTTCCAGCTCTCTCATTACAGATATATCAAAAAAAATCTTTTAGTTTTTTTTGCACCATTTTATTTTCTTTGTCTGTATTAATTCCTTATCTTAAAATAATTAAATTAAAATAAAATCTTAATACTGATTTTAAAATGTAATGACTATATATAGTTGAAACACTCACTACTAATTTGTATCACTATAATAATCTTTGTTCATTCTAAAGTATTTAACGGTTCAACGGTTGAAATGTAATAATATTGTTGTTAATGTTTCACTTTTGTCTATATAATTAGAAACCCTTTATATGTCATCGATTAAAAATAAAATAATGGACTAATGTAAAATAAAGTGGTCCTTCTCTTTAACAATATTTTTATAAACATGACATTTATACTATAAGTACGTATAGATACCTATAATCGCTGACAAATTACAATCATGAATATCTCATTTTATATATATTGAATACTACATTAAAATTAAATGGACTAATAAATAATAATATAGGTCACAATGCTGCATAAATAAACAGTCTTCGTAAATGTAATAGGTATATATTGTTGCCGAAATGTAGGTAGGTACCCATTATATTATTATCTGATTGACGCAATTGCAATTTCATAGATAAACTTCTTCATTATTTTATATATTTTCATAATTAAGAATTTAGAAGTTTATATTTAATGATAAGGTAGTTTTATATTTAGTGTATATGCGAACACAGGGCTTTTTTTAATGTCAAATTCGTGTTAACGGCTCAACCAATATAATTTTGAATTTGCAAACCTAGCTATTTAAATAGCTTAAAAATCAAACGTGCATCATTATAATGTGGTATTTACATATGAAAAATAAACATAAAATGTTGACTATAGAATAATGCGCAATGCAATTTTTAAAATATAACTATAAATTAGAATAACAGAAGTACAAAAAGAACAAAGGATTTTGTATTAAATACTCAGGTGTCAGGACTTTCGAAATTTAAATGAAAATGAAAATTTCTATAAGATAAAATCAGAAATAACACAAAATAAATTGTATTTATGTGATTTATTTTGCAATCGGAATTAAAGTCGAGGAAAAAATCCAATAGGAAAAAACGGCAAGGATAAAAGAGACAAGGAAATAAAAAACTACGGAAAAAGATGCGGGTATGATAATAATAATAATAACAGTAAAATAAAATTAGTAATATTTGATATTTTGTTTTAGTACACTTAAGTGTAGTGTAGTGTAGTGACTAGTGTTATATATTATATTATTATGGCTTTCAAAATTATAATCATTCGAAAATGGTTTACCAATAATATAATATAATAATTTTATTTTGTAATATAAGTATGTACTATATTTCGTAGTAGGTACAAGGGACCTATAGTTAATTAGTTGTGGTTATAACATAGGCGTAGTTAGGGGGGGCTTGAGGGGGCTTAGCCCCCCCAGTTGGAATTATAGCCCCCCCAAAAAAAAAAAAACTTAAGGCCACCTATATTTAAAAAATATTCAAATAAATAATTTTTTAGATATTTAAATATCGATAAAAATAATTCTTTATTTTTTTTATGTCACTTCATCCATTACATTTCTTATAAGTTATAATATCATTCAATAATGTGTTGTTTTTGTCGATCGATATTATGTCGTTAAGGTTAAATTGTGCTTATTTTATTAAAATACGTCCATACGTCATCTATTCATTATTTTATTATGTTATTATTATTTACTAAAATCACAGAACAATAAAATGCAATAGCGATAACCTATTACAGTTGAAACATTTCCGAATCTATACAAACTTCTGAACTTGGCTTTAAGTATACCAATTTCTTCAGCATCTTGTGAACAGTCTTTTTCGACTATGAGAAAAATCAGTACTTACCATGAATCATGATCGTTTTTCCTCTTTAGCTATTATTAATATTGAAAGAGATGTATCGAATAATAATAATTCTGAAGATATTTTAGAGATATATTCTAAAGAAAATAGACGTTTAATGTTGTAACAGTAAAAAAAAAAAAAAATAGAATATTTTAATAAAACCTTTGATTGTCACACGTTATTTGTATTTTTTATGTAAATTTGCAGATGTACCGGTTGGGGGGGTTGTTAAATCCTTTCCCTGGAAGGGCTAAAGCCCCCCCAAAAAAATTTATCACCCTACGCCTATGGTGTTATAACTGTTATAATATTAGGTATATTTAAAGTTCAGATGAGCGGAATTGCAGTGTACCAACATTTTTCGGGGTTACCTACCTATACCACAGTATCTATAAAGATAAACTCTTTATAGTTTATAATGAGCCTATACTCTCTTCGATCTTAAATTTCTAACAATATAGGTAACTAATGTCTAAATATTCATTATCATATTGAACCTACCCTTTACCTACTTGTTCGATATTTGATTTTTATGTATCAAAATGTATTCTAAAAAGAATATTCTACTTCGGAATATTAAATTAAAAATGCGTGTTGGAATTTAAAAAGGACCTACCTATACTCATTAAAAAAAAGTAAAAATAAATTTGTTTTTAAAAAGTTGTTTTGTAAGATTTCAATTTGTCATCAGTTTATTTAAACGACAAATTTCCAAAATAGTTGTTCATTTCGAGAAAATCTATGTTAGCCTTCAAAACAATCACCTTGTGTTTGCGATTGCTAATTTTCAAGAATTAAAATTCTCATATGCACGTACTGAAGACTGTAATGTATATAAATTATAAATGTATTAGTATAAGAATGAGATTTTTTTGTAGAAGAAAAAATTCAATAGGCTCTTAATTCTAATACACTTTTTTGATACTGAAGGAGGTTTCTATATTGAAGAAAATTGCATCTATAGTTTGTACCATTGTATAAACTACCAATTTTTTTTATGAAATTGAAAAACAAGTTTACTCTAACTTATGAATGATCTTATATTGATTTTTTAAGTTAAGTAGCTGGTTTAAGCTGGTTTAAGCTGTATAAATATGTTTATAAACATTTATAACTTTCGACTCTACACACAAATACACAATACCTAAGATTAATTTTATAGTTGCCTGCACGTTAAATCAGGTCATGGATAAATTTACCATGGCCGAATTTACAAAACCTTTTTATTACTTACTATTTGCAATTATTGTTAATAGTATAATATTTTATATTTTAAGTACACGAAGTAATATAGGTACATTCCGGTACTTATCCCTTGTCTTCTATATATAGGTATATTGTCTGGTCAAGCTTACATTTCCCCATTCAAACGTTTATTTATTCTTATAAAATATTAAAACCATAAAAAAATTACAAATACAAATTTATTTTAACTATTTTCTTTAAGTTAGGTGCTTCGTGCTTGCCGTTTGGTTAATCAAATGTATACCTTATACAGGTATTAATGTATTATTATATACCTATAAATGTTACAAGTGTAAAACAAAAAAAAAAAAGCAGGTAAGTGGATGTTACTCTGCTGTACCGTAGGTTACAAGTGGGTCAATGTATAATGGATTATTATATTAAACTTGAATTCAATGATATAAAATCATTGTATAAGAAAAACGATTCTGAGCGGAAATGGTTTGTCAGTCTGGATATTTTATATTGTTATTAGTTATTATATCATGTAATTTGAATTAATATTATAATGTTATTATTTTTTATTCGTTTATATGGTGATAAACAATCCGTTATAAATTAAAATCCTATTTTTAGCGGTTTTTCCTAGTTTTTCTATGGTTTTTCCCGTGGCATTAAATAACTATGGATAAAATCGAAAAATGACCTCTTTAAAGTACCATCTTGATGCAATTTGCTAAAAGATAAGTTACTATATGTGGAAATCGAAGCACTCCTTCTGATAGAAATTTTGTATATGGATATAAAAAAAAAAAATAAACACCATTGTAAAACCACTAGCTTCCTCGTTTCACTCAGAATCGAAAATTAGTACTCCCCAAGCCCCCTTCCCCTATTTGCGCCAATGGTTGTAGGTATACATTATACTTCAGAACCTTTAATAATTGCTTACAAATGGAATCAATATAAATAGAATATTTTTCATTAGGTTTGATTTCAAACTAAACTATATAGTGCCATAGTGGTTTGACAATGGTGTTTATTTTATTTTATTTTTTTTTTATCCTGCATACAAAATTTTTACCAGAAGGAGTGCTTTGATTTCCGCATATAGTATCATATTTTTTAGCAAATTGTATCAAGATGGTACTTTAGAGAGGTCATTTTTCGGTTTTCTCAATAGTTATTTAATGCCACGGGGAAAACCACCGACAAATTACAAAAAAACCGTTGAAAATGGGATTTTAATTTCTAACGCTTTGTCTATATCACCATAGAAACTACTAAAAATAAAAATAAAATTCCAATTTTAGTTATTCTGTTGTAATTTATAATATTAATAATTAATTCAACATACAGACTATTATAAAATACCTATAACAACAATATCAAATATCCAGAGTCCAGACTGACAAACCGTCTCCGCTCAGAATCGTTTTTCGTAGAAAGCCTATATTATAAAGGCTCTCCAGCAGGGGCGTAATTTCAATTTTTTTTCCAGGTGTGCAAGATTTTAGGCAGGTCAATTTTAAGATTTAACCATGCCAACTTTAACATTAATATCTAAACAATAACCATGCCGTTTAAAGTATTTAAGTACCTATGTTAATATTATCTCCTTGCGCCACTCGGCCAAGAATATTTTATTCATTTTAATAGTAATCATATCGGCTCATATAGGAGCATTAATGGAGGGCCAATTATTTATTCTATTAAGTTAGTGGTGCCGTTGCACACCCTGCCCACCCCCAAATGACTCCTCTGCTCTCTAGTTTTTCGTATACCTACAATGGTAAGATGATGTATCATTGAATTAAATTTCAATACAATCCATTACACAGTGACCCACTTGTAACCTACTGTACAACAGAGCGTCATCCACTTCCCCTATTTTTTTTAAACTTTTAGTAAAAATGTGGAATTTACATACATTACCGAGAACCACAAAAAGGACGACTAGCATATTTAGTATTTACCAATGATTTACTCATTATAAACACTGAATAGTGAATACTAAATTGAGGGTACCTACCCGACTTAGTAAAATATCTAGCTTTGAAAAGGATGAATTACTAAAATATTGCGCTGATCTCCAAATAGCTTTGACTTTTGGGTTAGAAAGTGATATTGAAGCAGTTTTTCTTTGCGACGAATTAATTAGCATACAACACTTCACCAAAATCAATGATTGCAATTCACCCCTCGATGTACTTAACTTAATTAAAAAAAATCAATTAGAGGATTTATACCCCAATATATGGATTGCATTAAGAATTTTGTTTACCATACCGGTCACAGTCGCAAGCGGAGAAAGAAGTTTCTTCAAACTTAAGTTAATAAAAACCTACCTAAGGTCAACTATTTCACAAGGCACATTGACATCCCTAGCTACACTAAGTATTGAAAATGCTATTGCTCAAAATTTAGACTTCTCAGAACTAATTAAAGTATTTGCTGATAAAAAAGCGAGAAAAGTGAACTTTCTTTAGATTTTTTGTATATATTTAGTACCTCTGTAACAAAGTTTTTTAATAATAATAAAGTATGTTTTATATTGATAATTACTATACAATAATAAATAATAATAAAACTAAGGAAGTCTATTTTTTTTTAATTTGACCAATCCCCTAATTTTCCCTGTTTAATGTTTAAAAAGAGGGCAAAGGGCGCCGAAATAATTCTTGCACTGGTTGCTGAAAAAGTTAGAGCCGGCCCTGCCCGACTACCTACCTATTTGTGTAGTACCTACTGTAGTGGGTACCAAAACTCGTCGTATTATACGAGTATACGAGTATACGACTACAGGCGCGTAGCTAGAAATTTCATAGGGGGGGTGTTATTCAAACTTAAGAGGACGCTAAGACGCGTGTGTTGTCTCTGTCTTACACACGCACGACATAACAAATTGTCGTTCACTATTTTCAATAGTGAGCTGTTAGTTTTGATACTAGAGTGAATCGACATATTATCAAACTTTTAGGTAAGAACATTATCTGGGTCTTAGCTTGGGGGATTTTTCGATACTTTCACTTTTGAGAAAAATAAGTGTATGGAAATATTAAAAATGCTCATATCTCGCTTGAAAATTATTTATTATACAAACGTATTACAACTTACCCGTGAATAGATAATAGTTTAGAATAATAGTTCTCTTATATAATATTATTATCAATAAAAAAAAAAATGAATACATTTTTAAATTAACTTAATGTGTCGACTTTTTGAGGCTAGTGTATCTATTATTTCGTCTGTGGTTACGACTAAATCTCGATGAATATTTATAACAGCTAAGCCATTCGAGCGATTTTCACCAGTTGTATTTCTTAGATATGTTTTCAAGCGTCTTAATGAGGAAAAAGACGTTTCACTGCTTGCAGTTGTTACAGGTAAAGTAATCAATACTTGTAAAAGTCGATAAACAGTAGGAAATATGTCTTCGTTGCTGTCAAAGAAGGCTTTAGTAACATTTTTAGGATTTTTAGGATTTTTATTTTTTATATGTTCATACCATATTGCAAACTCACCAATTGCAGATATTTCATCAGCTTCAATATCTGAAGAATATGTCTTAAGAAGTTCTTTAAATTCGGTATCATTTTAGATTCTGAGCGGAGCGATGAATGTATTGGTTTTACAATGATGTGTGTTTTTATATTTTATTTTGTGTCTGTCATCACGTTTTGGGACAGTAAAAGTGCTTCGATTTTCTTCAATAGTACCTTTTCTGATAGGAAAGTGAATCTAGTTGGTACTTTGGGGGGTCAAAAGTAAACATTTTCCAGTAGTTTTCACAAGCGCCGGGAAAAACAACATAAAAATTAAGGAAAAACGGGAATTTTTTACGCAAAATCGATTTTCCAAAAAATCGAATTTGGTTTTTGGTGTAACTTTAAAACAAATGACCGTAGATACATGAAATTTTCACTGGTTGTTTATATTTGCATTTTCTATACACGATAACATTTTCAAAATATTTTGATTTATTTTGAACTGTTTAGGGACATTTTCATTTTTCATTTTTTTTTAGTTTTTTTTCTAGAAATATCAATAAAATTTTATTTGTTGGTTGCGAAAGCTTGAAAATTTAATAGAAGGCTCCTAATATGTTGTTTCAAAGGCAGATGAAAAATATTAAAAATCCTTAGTCACAATTTTTTTTTATAAGCATTTAAAGTTCAAAAATTTACAAAATATGGAAAAATCACGAAAATTAGCAAATTATTTTGAGTTAAGAATTCGTAAAAAATTTTCTTTTTAAATCTAAGATTTGAAAATTAAACACAAGATTCCTTATAAGATTATCTACCTTTATCAATAAAAAAATCTCTACCGGACAGTCAAGTTAAATTTTTATGAGCGTTTGAAATTCAAAATTTTACAACATTGGATATTCACTCGATTACTCATGTAGCGATTTCCTTATTTTGTTGCAATTCAAAAACGAACAACTGTAGATACATGAAAATTTCACTCAATGTTTAAATTAGCATTTTCTATACACCATACAATTTTGAAAATATTTTGACTCTTTTTGAGCTGTTTATGGACATTTACAGCTTTCAATTTTTTTTAGTTTTTTTTTCTATAAATATCAATAAAGTTTTATCTGTTGGGCCAAAAAGTGTAAAAATTTAATACAAGGCTCCTGATATATTGTTACAATAGCAATTGAAAAATATTAAAAATACATAGGCACAGTTTTTTTTTATAAGCATTTAAAGATAAAATTTTGACAAAATTTATCAAAATCTCGAAAATTATCAATCGTTGGAATTAAAAAATTATAAAATGTTCAGTTTTTATAACTAAGAGTTGAAAATTTAAAACAAATATTCTCATAAATAGTTCATACTGTAACCAAAAATCTAAAAAATATATGAACACAGTTATTTTTTACAGACATTTTAATTTCAAATTTAGACAAAATTTCATATTTAAACCAAGAATTACGATTTTAGTTATTTTGTTGTGATTGTATAATTTTATTCGTGGGTACTTGAAATTTCTAAAGTAATCTACTACAGTGCCGGCGCTAGGGGAGGACAAATGGGACATTTGTCCAGGGCCCCGCGCTTGTTAAAGGGCCCCGTGATTTTTAATTATCATCTTGAAACGAATACCGTGGTCTACCGTCGTATATTGCATTATTCTGGCTGCAGCGGTCGCGTACTTAGATATTAAACAATTTATTATTTTATTCAAACATTTTGATGAATTAATTTATTTTTAATTTATGATTTTATGTAGTTGTTAAAATAAATGTAAATTAATAAAATAACCAGCCCTTATGAATTTATTAGCCTACGATTTTCCACTCAAAGGTTTAACTGAAACTCACGCTACGCCAATAATTCTGTGCTGAGCGAGGTTTCATCAGGAGGAATCGCACTTGAATGGGTTGTCTCCGTTTACCCAAGTAGGTAAGGTAATGGGGTAAGTGTGACGCAAAAATGAAAAGTTAATTTTGAATTTGACAATACTTTTTTTGTTTTTAACTTAAAGTTGTTATTGTTCCATAATGTAACACCTCTAGATATACATAATTGGAATTTATAGTCAACAAAGTTATATTATCACTCACCTAAGAATATAACTTGCCCCTTTTCATGGGGCAAGTGCAAAATCGGATTGTTTTTGCTATTAGTATTACATAAAATTATATATGGGGCAAGTGAATAACAAAGATAAAAAGGTGGGCAAGTGGGTGTCGCTCTGCTGTACAGTAGGTTACAAGTGGGTCACTGTATAATGGATGATATTAAATTTGAATTCAACGATATAATATCATTGTATAAGAAAAACGATTCTGAGCGCAGACGGTATGTCAGTCTATGTATAAGACATATTATATACATATCTATGGTATTAAACAAAAAATTGACCTATAATGGGTACCTATAATAAATTCCAAATTAATCATATCAAAATATCCATTAGGTACTTATAACGCGTTATACATCAACAAAAACCGTGATACTATCATAGATATATAATAGTACACTTTAGAAGTTTCAAGTATCCACGAATAATATTATTCAATCACAACAAAATAACTAAAATAGTTATTCTAGGTTTTTTAATATGTAATTTCGTCCAAATTTGAATTTAAAATGTCTGTAAAAAATAACTGTGTTCATATATTTTTTAGATTTTTTGGTTACAGTATGAACTATTTACGAGAACCTTTGTGTTGAATTTGCAATCCTTAGCTATAAAAACTGAACATTTTATAATTTATTAATTACAATGATTGATAATTTTCGAGATTTTGATAAATTTTGTCAAAATTTGATCTTTAAATGCTTATAAAAAAAAACTGTGCCTATGTATTTTTAAAATTTTTCAACTGTTATTATAACAATATATCAGGAGCCTTGTATTAAAATTTTACACTTTTTGGCCCAACAGATAAAACTTTATTGATATTTATAGAAAAAAAAACTAAAAAAAATTGAAAGCTGTAAATGTCCATAAACAGCTCAAAAAGAGTCAAAATATTTTCAAAATTGTATGGTGTATAGAAAATGCTAATTTAAACATTCAGTGAAATTTTCATGTATCTACCGTTATTTGTTTTTGAATTACAACAAAATAAGGAAATCGCTACATGGGAAATCGAGTGAATATTCAATGTTGTAAAAATTTGAATTTCAAACGCTCATAAAAATTTAATTTGACTTTCTTATAAACATTTTTCTTTTGATAAAGGTAAAAAAACTTATAAGGAATCTTGTGTTTAATTTTCAAATCTTAGATTTAAAAAGAAAAATTTTTACGAATTCTTAACTCAAAATAATTTGCTAATTTTCGTGATTTTCCTATATTTTGTCAATTTTTGAACTTTAAATGCTTATAAAAAAAAATTGTGACTAAGGATTTTTAATATTTTTCATCTGCCTTTGAAGCAATATATTAGGAGCCTTCTATTAAATTTTCAAGCTTTCGCAACCAACAAATAAAATTTAATTGATATTTTTAGAAAAAAAACTAAAAAAAAATGGAAAATGAAAATGTCCCTAAACAGTTCAAAATAAATCAAAATATTTTGAAAATGTTATCGTGTATAGAAAATGCAAATATAAACAACCAGTGAAAATTTCATGTATATACGTTCATTTGTTTCAGAGTTACACCAAAAACCAAAATCGATTTTTTGGAAAACCAATTTTGCGTAAAAATTCCCGTTTTTCCTTAATTTTTATGTTGTTTTTCCCGGCGCTTGTGAAAACTACTGGGAAATTTATACTTTTGACCCCCCAAAGTACCAACTAGATTCACTTTCCTATCAGAAAAGCTACTGATGAAGAAAATCCAAGCACTTTTACTGTCCTAAAACGTGATGACAGACACAAAAAAAAATAAAAAAATAAAATAAAAAATAAAAAAAAAAATAAAAAAAAAAATAAAAAAACACACATCATTGTAAAATCAATACATTCATCGTTTCACTCAGAATCTAAAATAAGCTTTAATTTGATTTTTGTTTCATTAAAATATCTTGATTCATTAAGAATTGACAGAGCATTATTTAAATTTAATTATTTACCTATATTATATATAAAAACAGTACTTTTTTTAAAATCCTGATTTAAAAAAAAGCTAAAATTTCACTACTCTCTGAGAACCTAAAGGCTATTACCTATGACCAGGGCCCCGCAATACCTAGCGCCGGCACTGATCTACTATATATATCTATGATAGTATCAGGGTTTGTTGTTGGTGTATAACGCGTTACCAGTACCTAATGGATATTGTGATATGATTAATTTGGAATTTATTATAGGTACCTATTATAGGTCAATTTTTTGTTTAATACCATTATAGATATGTATATAATATGTCTTATACATAGACTGACATACCGTCTCCGCTCAGAATCGTTTTTCTTATACAATGATATTATATCGTTGAATTCAAATTTAATATCATCCATTATACAGTGACCCACTTGTAACCTACTGTACAGCAGAGCGACACCCACTTGCCCACCTTTTTTTTTCATTTGCATTTATTAAACAAGTAAATTGTTTTAATAGTGATTTATGGTTCAAAAATCTGTCATTTAGTTGCTCACAGAAATGATCCAAAAAAGGTACAAAAATCAAAATCCTAAAATAGACTTCCGGTGATTCTGTTGAAATTCTAAAACGATTTGTTCGGTTTATAGCTAGTCGAGGTATTGAAATTGTAATCCCCAATGATAGTTGATACCATAGAGTAACACTCTAATGATGAAGTTGTAAACAAGTTGTAAATACTCTGCATTAAAAGATATCTTGTATCGTACATGAAACGAGTCAACGATAAACTGACACAGAATGGTCTAAAATAATAATTATCTAATTCCGTGTGCCCGTGTCCAGGTTTAAATTATAAAACATAGTATACCACGGTTGAGGGGGGGTGTTACTACACCTGTAACACCCCCCCTGGCTACGCGCCTGTACGACTATACGTATATACATATAGGTAATAATATAACTGTTGTAGGTACTCTTGAAGTAACACTAGTAACAGTGTTCAATAATTGCAATTTGTAGGGATGTACCTACAAAATATTATATAATGCACTTATATTATAATATTATGCTAGGTATTTACTAGGTATTTATTATATTATTAATAATTTATTATTCATATGTACTGGTAGTAGTTAAGTTACTTATTAGTTATTATACATTACATAATGTTATAGTATATAATATTATATACCAGCTACTACAGGAAAGTATAATACAACCCCAATAGGCGTAACAAATAGTATACATATATGGCTATATATTATAAATGTAATGTATGATAATTATTGTATTATACACCTCACAATATTATATTACTGAATAATACTTATGTATATAAATTATATATATATAAATGCAAGGTGTTGCATAATAGACAATAGTATTATGTTATTCTAAAGTTTACTCTTGTCTCTTTACTAGGTACCTCTTCTACCTACATCGATTGTAAAATAGGTACCTATATAATATGTATTATGTATGTCTCTTTGCTAATATGATTATCCTCGATCAACACTATACTTAGAACACATTCGCTGAAAACACCAATACCTACTTGAAAAGTTGCAAATTCATAGTTGTACACATAGGCGTGCGCACGGGGTGTTCCGGGTGTGCCTGGGCACCCCCTGACATTTAATTGGGGCCCTAAAATATTTAATATTTATTTGATGTTTAGCATTGTACAAGTTGTTCATGAGAACAGGTAGTTATATTTGAAATTAAATATTGTGAAAAGTAAATTCAGAAGTATCATGACCCAATACTGTTTGGAATCATTAATTTTACTTTTTACGGAACAAGAAATGGCCTCTAATGTTGAAGTAGATTTAGTTATTACTTATTAATGAGTTTAATAATTTAAGTAATAGACGCATATTATTATAAATCTATAACTGTTGTATTAGAATGTTAAATAAACATGTAACTAAGTAAGTAATATTTATTTGTACAATATAATTTACTAAAATATGTATTATTATGTACAATGTACATGTCTTGTTACGAGAGGGCCCAAGTTAAGGAAAGGGCCCAAAAATATTGTAGGAAACTAGGAACCCCCCGAAATCCAGGTCTGCGCACGCCTATGGTTGTACATGTATTCTTATTAGATACGTTTGCAATACAATATAAATTGTAATTTATAATATTATATTATAAATAATATATACAATATAGACGTACGCGTACATATTTAAATTTTATATACCTATTTTATTATTATAATATACCTTCCTTTCACCGTAAAAAGCGTCCATTCAGTGCCGCAAAAACCGGGTGTGCAGAGCGTGCCGCGCACACGGGCCCCAAGGTTTACATACATTTGGGGGGCCCCGGGGCCGGGCCCAACCTGGAGCAAACACATAAATTGTCTAAAAACGCAAAATTAATTACTCACAATAATTTTTTTTTTTAAGTTTAAACATTAATGTAGTTGTATGTATACTAATATTTGATAAGTAGGTACCTATGTTAAAATAGGATGGTAGGTTTTTGACGTTTTTGTATATTATATGATCAATGGTACTATCAATTTTTCCATAACATCTATTTTTATCGCGTCTATGCGACTATGCCTCTATGGGTCGTTGTTTGTCGAATTGTCGGAAGAACAACGGTTGACGAGTGACGACGCGCCATAATATAAGTAATGTTATTAGTGTTTATTTATAAACTATTAAAATGTCAATATGATACGACTGATACGACGACCACGACTGTTTGAGTTGCTGGTTTTGGTATAAATATAAAATATATTTTGTAATTTTAATGATGAATATTGACGATACCTACTTTTTAATTATTATGTTCTTAGCACTGAGCTTAATATTGACTTAGGTACTAGTAAAGTAGTAACTAACGACTGCTCTGAGTATCATCATTTATCAGTTAATTGTTTAGTGTTTAATTGTTTAAGGTTAAGTAAATAAATTAACTTTTAATTAAGTCAACTTATGATTTTATTGAAAAGTACCGTGACGATATTAGTAGTGACTTCACGCGTCAAATAGTCAGTCTTCAAGATTTTTTTCTTTCAAAGGATAATACCACTAATAACAGTGACATTAAAAAGATGACAATAAAAGATCTATCATTATTTATATTAAAAGAAAATCTATCAACTATTTTTCCTGATGTATTTACGGCTACAATGATATTCATAACTATGCCAGTCACTTCTGCTTCTGCTGAAAGGTCTTTTTCAAAACTAAAACGCATAAAGAACTACCTACGTAGTACCATTTCACAAGATAGATTATCAAGCTTGGCTTTACTTAATATTGAAAGGCTGCAAACTTCTGAAATAGATGTAGACAATATAATAATAAATATTTTTGCAAACACAAAAGCCAGAAAAATGAATTTTTTACATTTAAAATTGAATATTTTGTTTAAAAAAAATTGTGTAGTTTTAAATTTTGGGTTTATTAAAACCTTATAATAAAAAGTCATTTAAAAATTTAGGCAAGGCTGTTAATTTTTATACTTACTATAATAAGAGCAATAAGATATTTATTTAAACAATCAGTTATTTATTTTAGCTTATTCTATACCATTAATAATTCTTATTGTTCTCTTTCAAACAGATTGAATAAAATGTAGGAACCAAAAAAAATATATACATGTTAGTATACATAAAACCTAAAAATGTTGGCACTTATAGATTGTAATACTTACAATAAAAATTAATTTAGGAAGGGGCCCAAAAAAAATATCGCACACGGGCCCCTTACTATATAGTTGCGGCACTGCGTCCATTCGAATATTTATACACCAACGTCGTTTCGGAGTGTTTCGTGGTACGAAGATCAGGCAACACTGCATTGATCAGAAAGACAGAAACTGCCATCTCGTTTCGTCCTTATGATTTACTACAACTGCCGACTGCCGAGTACAACTGCGTTTACTGCCGCTAGCCGCTACGCTACACAATATTATTGTTGTCTATACCCTATCGTTTTCAGTCACTCAGTAGTCAGTACTCGCGAGCGGACGGGTGATATTGTCGCTGCTTTTCGTCCGTGTGTTAGAAAATTCGAATTTCTGTTTTTTTGTTGTTTTTTTTATGTTTAGTTTTTGTTTTTTAAGTAAAATTGCAACAGGCTCATTAATATCGTGTCAATAATGCTACGTTCTGTGGAAATATAATTATGTGATCTTCAATTTTCTCATGTACGTGGCGGTCCATATGTTCCGACTTGCACCTGTTGCATTTAAGTTGATGTTTTTCGTTTTAAATATTCAGTGAAAATCATCACATCGATTTTAAATGCGGAATGGTGACGAGGCGAGAGTTTTATGTTGTTTAAAGTTTTTTGTGCCGCAACCAAAATTGGATGACGTGAAAATGGGCAACATACAAACCCGTAAGCCCGAATACAGTTCGCCGGTTTCCACTCCTCAGCATCAGCTTCATTTGCCTGTAGAATTGCCCAGGACTCATAATTTGCGAGCGAGTATTCGGACTAAAATACCGATGCCAGACAAGAGTGAGTTGGAAAGGCGGTTCACAAAAGTCTTGGTATGTTATATTTTTTTGTAAATAGAAAACAAAAGTATATTTATTATTTATTAATGTGTTTTTAATACTATGATTAGATTGATGATGTTTACTCAGTTTCTTAAAAGTTGATTGATTAATTCTCGATTAATATTCTGGTAAACATAAATACCTAGCTAGTCTGCTAGATACTAGAATAAAAACAAAATACCTAAGTAATTTCAAAATATTTAAATAACATCATACATTTGTAACCGAGTATCTACTATCTACAGTCTACACTACTACACATAAATATTATAATTCATCTAAAGTCCCTATATTGTATTACCTATAAAAACAAATTTTTATAAATATAATTACCTATAAAAACAAATTTTTATAAATATAATTACCTATAATTTTTGTTTATTAGGTACCTAGTTTGAGTATTATAAAGATTGCCATATTGGGTAGGTTTGTTTGGATTTATAAGAATTTAAATTATTGACATAATATATTTCCATCTGTGTAATAAACTCCTAAAATAAACTGTCTATTTAATAATATGTAGATATCTGTGTATATCTATATAATTATAGATATTATTTACTAAGTTCTTACCGAGGCACTTGCTTATTAATTTTTAGTTTGAAAAATACATAAGAATAGATTAAAAATATTATGGTACCTAATAGTTATTATTGTAATAACTTCTAATAGGTATGTACATTAATTATAACTTATAAGTGTATTCAGTTAGGTATTCTTAAAATTTTGTTCCATAATAATATATAGCCATTATTTTAAGATTATTTATAGTACCTACCTAAATATGTAGATTGGAATAAACTTAGGTGTTAGGTACATCTGAGATCTAAGTAAATGCTGATAGTAATTTAAAATTTTAAAATAATAATAATTATAAGGTGTGTCATATGTAAATAATTTTGTTGGCGGTGTAGGAGTTTAATATAAGTAAAAGACTTTATGAATGAAAGTCAGTTGAAAGTTGATATTACTCAGTATAGGTAGGTACTACTTGTTAAATAAATAAAAATATAAAATGTAACTTTATATATTTATCATACGTTATTTTAAATTAAAGTATTGTTATTTGTCTATTACAACTATTAAGAACTCGGAATGAAAGTATACTTAGCAATTTGTGGAAGTATGGTAACTTGTGTCTACCTCATATACCTATTAACTAGGTCTATGGTCTATCTTTTAATAATTGTGTATCTATTAAAATTAACAAACTGCTTTGCATTAGACGGCATTAGATGAAGATTAAAGTATTTCATTAACTTGTTCTCTTATTAGCATTTAATTGATGTATAATAGTCTTGGATATTTGGTTATTTCATTATTATAATTTACGTGAGTACCTATCACAAATCAATTCTAAAAAAATTTGAACTGTAAAAATGTGCATGTTTTCTGTGGTAAGATAGAGGGAGGGGGTTGGTACCTTCCAAATCAAGAGGTTTGTTGTTGTATTTAATTATAACATTTTAGAAAAATATAATACTTATTTAAACTTAAATTTTAGCCACTAAATATACATACAAAATAATGTTTATTAACACCTTAAAAAAAATTTTTGTCGCTCATCAAACTATTTTTTTGAGTTAGCCCTACAATCTGTATGTATTAAATAGTTTGTATAATATTATATTTTAAAGTGACATTTTTATTATTTTATTAGGTAGGTATCTATCAAAACTGTTTTGAATTCAACTATATTAGAACAAAGTATTTTTTTTTTTTTATTGATCTTGAGCCCGGATA
This sequence comes from Macrosiphum euphorbiae, assembly GCA_949089665.1. Taxonomy (NCBI): domain Eukaryota; kingdom Metazoa; phylum Arthropoda; class Insecta; order Hemiptera; family Aphididae; genus Macrosiphum; species Macrosiphum euphorbiae. The sequence goes on from CARXXK010000001.1 coordinate 116,749,026, forward strand.
CTAAGGCAATTAGCTATTTTTTTTGTTTTTTGCTTGTAGGTTTTTTTTGGTAGGGGGAGAAACACTTGTGTGTCTGTTTTGGCAGAATTTTTGATTTGAACACCCGTAGGTATTTGCCATGCTTGGGTGGTGGATGGTAACTTGTTGCCAAAAGTGGTAGCACTTGTTCTCCGGACCCCGTGACTTTCCCGAAGAAATATGCCCCCTCGGCCACTCCGTCCCCCACAAAGTATTCTTTAATTTGAAAAACTGGCAAAGACATGATGCAGTTGAGTATTAATTGTCTCTCTGCACGTTATCATTGTATTATTATTTTTTATTATTTTTAAAACAATGATAAATTTATGCATCCTAAACATTAATCTAATAGATGAAGCATATATATATAATATAGTATATTTTAGTATAATATATGCTGATTTTATCTTATACCTTTTAGGATATAATTTAAATTTAAATTTTTAAATGTCTCATAAGCTATGCCTCCAATTTGTGGATAGTTGTTTTTGAAATTTTAGAATAAATAAATTTAATATAATTTTTGTATTTTGTTCTAGTGATAACCAAAAACATTTGGAAAATTTATTATTAGTTATTAATATCACAGCATAGTACCTTATTTGGGAAAAATATTTTGTGTGGAAACAACTATTTAAACACTCGCAAACAGCATAAATTGAGTAGGTAATGATGTTTAAAATTATTTTAAATTTAAATATATCTAGAAAACATGGTTCTGCTTTTTGAGCTCTGCATATGATTAACTTTGATTGACTTTGAAAGTTGTATTACATTTTCATAATTTCCATGTACCCATCTATTCTTTGAAATTAAAATCATATAATTTATATTGAGTTAAAAAATGATCACTGTCAAGTGTTAAAAATATTCCACTACACCTACCTATTAAATATTCAAATAAATAAATTATGAAAATATGAAGTTTAGAATTTCTAAAAAGTACAAAAAATTGTTCAGGCTTTTAAATTTCTTGTGTTTCACCTTTTACTTTACCATTAAGATCATCACCGTTAGCGCACTATTTGTTTTCTCTCTCACCCATGCAGCCATGCGCGTCATAGCATATTTCTGCTCAGTAGACCCTACCTAGTGTTGTTTAGATTTAGTATTAGAGTGAATTTAATTTAGTATTTACCTATTTTAAGACTTAAAATTAAGAATATTATCTGTGTTTGTACTTTGTTAATTGGCTTTTTTACAATAAATACTTCAGTTACTATACAAGTTATGAGTGTGAAAAAATATTAGAATTAAAAAATGCTCAAATATTGCTTTAAATTAAAATATTGTAAAAATCTGACACACAAACACATCAATTATGATGTCAACTTTAAATTTGATAATAGGTCAATTCATTCTAATACTAAAGCCATCCACACTAGATTGATTCTGCTAACACAAATTTACCATGTTGCGCGTGGGCCAAAGAAAGAAAACGAATAGGGAAATTACATCATCTTAACTATAAAGTTCAACATTTAACCATTTAACCATTCCTAAGATGTCCACAGTCCACACTCATAAGATTCTATCCCATGAAGTTGTTGGTAATTTCTCGCTATTTTCTAGAAAACTAACAAAAGCTTCCAAAAATGACTCTTATTTGGTGTTAAAACCCATTTTTTGTCCGTTTAATCTAAAAGGTCTATCCAGAGGTCTGATGTTTATCATTACCTATAATATTATTGGGCTATTAAGATAATAGGGTACGTATCGAGTTGTATTTTGTGATTACTGCATACCTACCACGCGGCTCATTTATACAATTCTTAAAGATAGCAGCCAAAGATCGTTCGATATTTATTTATAAATATTTCATGTACCTACGTACAATTAGTAAAACCCGAAAAGTTTTCAAGACTTCAAAATTTGTTCAGCTGAGATTTGGTTGTTGTTTAGCTGAACCTAACCATAGTGGAAAGAAAAATCTCGCAATAATGTGATTAATACTTACGATGTATTCCTAAAAGTTTTTTTAATCAATAATTTCAGTTATTTTATCATAATTAAAATGCAGAATTAAGCTGGGCGCACACCGATAAATAAATGCAGTGAAAAAAGACCGCCACGACCCACTACATGCGGGTATACGTCGCACTGTGCAAGCCTACTGCAATAATAACGTGGTAGCTCGTTTCGCATTGTGGCTGGTGGCCGGTGCCGCTTTGGTGTAGATGAAACAATCAAACCCAAAAAACATAACATTGTAAAACTTAAACATTCTATACTATAATACAGTATTTAGTTTATTCTCTTATGTATACTGCATACGTCATATTCATACATTTTTCAGTAATAATTATTTTATTTATTCTATATTATTTTATAATTATTATATCTAATATATTTGGACAAATTAACTAATTAATTAATTAATATACAATGTAAGGCAAATATTGAATGGTATGTGGTTAAATAGCGACTTTAACTAAAACACTAGATAAATTAATTGTAACAATGGATAACATAATAAAATAATCGGATGGACACAATCAATTTATGACTTAATATTTTAATGGATTAATTAAAATTTATCGCATATCATCATAGTCATAAAGTATTATACTCTGTATTTATCAAAAAATGTTTGTTTCGCTATATTCGACACTCGACATATATTAAAACAATGCTTTGTAGAAATAATAATCACAGTCCACAGTTGCATAATTTGTGTAAGTTGTTCCAAACATGGAAAATATTTTCAATGCATAATCTCGTAAAAGTGATTAAGTGAATATTTTTCAACAAGTGGTGTTTTCGAAAATCACGCATCAATCTCTGTTGTAAATAAATATGGCCCTGTTTACAACTAACATATTATTTTTAATTGAAGTGAAGTATCTTGCTTTTTATTTCCAACAGCCATAGGATAATTAAACAAATTTATTTAAGGAATTCGAATTCTACAATTAATTTGTCTAAGTGGGTAATGCATTGTTCAAAATAAAACTCAACATCTAATTCTATTTTTATAACTAAACAAAACGGGAAATTTATTAATTTTTTTTCAAAATAACTGGAAGTTCGTGTTGCTCTGCATTACTGTAGGTTACAAGTAGATCACTGACCACTATAATGGATGGTGTTAAATTTGAATTCAATGATATAAATATCATTGCATAATGCATACGAAAATTGATTCTGAGCGGAGACGGTTTGTCAGCCTAGGATATTTTATATTATATTGGATATATTTAGATATATTGTTAATAATTAATATTAATATCGGTTATTTGAATTGATAGTATTATATTTGTATATAATAATATACTTAGGTACTTTAGAAATTTCAAGTACCCACGAATAATATTTTTAAATTACAAGAAAATAACTAAAATCGTTATTCTTGGTTATTTAATCTGTAATTTCGTCCAAATTTGAATATAACTAAAGAAACCTGTGCTTAAATATTTGTTAGATGTTTTGGTTATGCAGTATGACTATTTATTATGTAAATTCTTGTTTTACATTTTTAATTGCAAAATAATTTGTAAAGTTTTAATTCGATGAATGTTGTCAACATTTGAACTTTAAATGCTTATTAAAAAATTATTTTTAAACTGATACTGTAACAGTGCGCGAGTAGCCTTGTATTACATTTTCAAGATTTTTGATCCAACGAATACAATTTTATTGACATTTTTAGGAAAAAAAACTACAAAAATTAATTTTATAATTAACATTATATTTAAATTTAGACCTCCCGAAGCACCAACTAGATTCACTTTGATACTGTAAAAGGTACTGAAGTTGAAAATTAAAGCATTATTTTGACTACTTATTGTGTATACAGAAACAAATTATATTTGTAAAAGCAATACTCCTCACTAAATCTAAAATTATAAATTTTTTCTAAATCTATCTAAAAGCTCAATAATTTTAGAATTTGTTTGTTTGTTATCTTGAAGTTGTACATTTAGTTAAGCTATTTAAATGTTGAAAAATATAAAGCACATGTCAGGTAAACGGTCCATAGCATCAATTTATATTTAAATAAAAAGTATTACGATTTTTGTTATGTATGAATGGACATATTAATAGAATTTCGTTTTTAACTTTCGATAGTTCAATCAATTATTTTTTAATTGAATATTTTTATTTTAGTTACTATTTGGGATATAAATGATATGTAAAACTTGAAATAATATTATTTTACATTTCTGTGTTTATTTATTTATTTTATTTGATTTACGTTATCCGTTGTATGTTCTATCGTTGACGAATGCCAGATTTTGTAATGCCTGATTTTTCATACACATTTAGGATTAACGTCATCGGATTTATCTTTATACAATAATTTTTGAAATGTGCCTAAAACCCAACAAAATATAAGTTGTCCTATTTTTCTATCATACCTTATGGCTTATACCCGTTTCAGGCAGACAATAGTAGGGTTAATAAGGTCGCAAACATGAAACATGTGTTCGCATAAATATTTCTTATTTTAAGCCATGTGCGTTTTATTATTGTTGTAAACGTTCCGAGGATTGATAAGAAAAGAATGGTAGGTGGCAATGTTCACGCGGAATGTAGGACTTATGATCACTGTAATAGTCTGTATTTGGTATTTTATACCACTAAATTCAATGAACAATTTTAAATTTTATTTAAAAATTGATATTTTTTATTTAGAATCTCTATAATTACCTCCAAAAATATATAAACATATTATTATTATGTTGAGTGTTTGCAATAAATTATACGTGGTATTGAACTAGTTTCTTTATCATTAGCAATAAAACAAATATTTTAGTACTTCGTTGTGATGAATATATGAAATGTGTTGTGATTGAATTTTACTATGACTAATTTTTTCTTTTATTAATCCTAATCAGTAATAATTGCATGTTACTATTTTAGGCATATTTTATGGTATATGTTTGATGGAATTTGTCTAAGTGAACATAATTTATCGTTTTTTCTTTTAAAACGTGAATGGAATATCACATTTAAAAAATGTAATATTACATATAGGTAAAAAGATGATGCATATATTTTATTAAAAATAAATCACAATTTATTATTAAAGAATTGATCTTTGAATAACACTATTCAAACAAAATAAAATTATTAAATTTACCTAAAAAATTCCTCTATCTATTAATTATTGAAAGTGTAAGTATAAATCCTAAACAAAATTATAAATTTATTTCTTGCATTCATTGCACGCATTGTATATTATCTTTTTTTTTTTTCTTAGATAAAAATAAGTATTTACAATTTGTAATATTTATATAAAACAATAAGTAAATTTGATAACAAAGAAGGTAAAAAACATGAATAGCGTGAGAAAGGAGGCCCTTTTTAAATTTAAATTAAGAAAATAAGTATTTAAATTTACCATAACTAAATAAAGTTACGCTTTTATTTTGTGTAAACTATAATGTACCATAATGAGATATTATTATTTAGAAATATTATTAAAATAATAAAGGATTTTACACTAGAAACAAATAAAAATCATTTAACAACTACGTTAAAATACATAAGATGAGCTTAAAGTCTAAAAAGGCTCTATAAAACTAACAATCCCTTGATAGATATAAATTGAAAACGTTTTATCGTTATTTTATGAGGTTCATTCGTATTGCGTGCTTATAGTGACCCAATTTTTATATAGGTACCTGCATATTATATATTAATTTTATTATGTTGAGCTATGTCCTGTTGTCTTTAAAAGCTTTGTTTTAATTTATAAATGTGTATAAAGCTGTTTAAAAAAATATAACAATATTTACTTGTCAAATAATATAAGTTATAAATACATTTCAATATTAATTAAACCAAAATAGATAATTATTTATAAACAAATTCAATTATGTTATGTTAAAACACAAATTTTAAGCTGGATGAGTCGAGTTTAAAGAAATTATAATGTAAAAATTGTAGTATAATTGTAGTTTTTAGAAATATAACCTAATTCCCTAATTAATTATATTTACTAATTAATGTTTTCCAAATCAGTTAAAATAATTTAATAATTATTAAAGTATCTAAATTTACTTAAAATTAATAAATTTTATGTTTCAACTCATAAAATAATTTTCGAATAAATTCTTAATAAAATAGTAGGACTATAATATTATTAAGTTCTGGGTTCTTTAAAAATTGTATTAAAATTGTCTTGTTTGAAATATATAAATTATGTATACTATTTTATTAAGAATTTATTCAAAAATTATTTTATGAGGTGAAACATAAAATTTTTTAACTTTAAGTAAATTTAGATAAGTTAATAGTTATTAAATTATTTTAACTGACTTGAAAAACATTAATTAGTAAATATAATTAATTAGGTAATTAGGTTATTTCTAAAAACTACAATTATATTACAATGTTTACATTATAATTTCTATACATTGTATAGACTTATTGTATTTATAATCTATATATCTGTATTTATTTACGAGACTCTGTCCTCAGTGACTGATTCATAATCAACGCAGAGCCGAATAGGTACTATTAGAGCGATCGATTTGAAATGTTGAGGGTCAGAGGGTAGATTGGTATTATAATCTCAACATGCACTAAAAAAGGATTTTGCAAAATGTTAGGGGGGTTAAAATCGGCAAAAAACAAAATTGTACACCTTTATACGTAATGGTTGCTATTGGTTATAGGAGAAATAATTATAGTAGAAATTAGTATTTATTTATTATTGGTTGCCATTGATTATTCGGCTAGATCAGGATAAGCTTGCATCAAATCAAATTTTCGAACATTGACTACAAAGGCGGATGAGTTGCCCTTGTCCTCGACGTATCAGGGTGGCTGAGTTGCACTTACTGCAGTGAGTCCTACCAAAAGGAGTTGAACAATCATACATATATTTTTAAGAGTTGGCATTTTTTACAGGAAATAAAGTGCACAGGATCAGCTAGTATTCTATAATAGGTACTAAGGTACCTATATATATCTGATCAGTAATATGTTTAAAATGTATACTTACTTGTAAAATATTAGGACATTTTATTCTCAATGTATTTTTTTTAAAGTTTTCTCCTTATGTTATTATATTATAGCATTTATTGTCATATATATATTTACTCAAGTAGCTTTTTTTTATTTGGCTATAATGCTATTAGTTGATATATATAATAATATGCGTGTATTTCCATAACTAGTCAAGTCAACGGATATTTTTGGTTTAAAATAGTAGGTACAAGGCAAGCTTTATGATAAGTATGTCTATAATTCTCATGTACCTAACACGTTTGTTATATTGAGTATTTTTCTCGGTTAAAAATAATACGTAATAATTTTATTAGTACCTAATATTCAATTTTAGAGATGAATCAAGGCGTATATTTGCTATATATATGCAAATTTAGTTTAGATACAGCCCATAAAGGTGTTGAGACAACTACAACGAGCATTGTTCTTGTTTTTTTTTTATTCTAGTTGAATAACAAAATGGAATTTATCAAGGCGCTTGCATATGAAATTAGATACTATTTATACCACATTGGTCTCTGGTAATATAATATATTAATGATTTAAATATTAATTTAAAAATAAATAAATGTGATAAATCCTTTGACAACACAACTAAAAAAAAAAAAATGTTGGACTTGTAGTGTATTACCAATGAGTATCTACTTAATATTAGTCGTTGTTCTATGAGTTAAAAATATTATTCGTTATATATTATATGTTATATTGTAATCGCAGTTATGTAGTCATAATTTTTTTAGTGAATATACGCTTAAAATATACGCGTGATAGGTAAACGTGTTGTATTGTCGTATAATAATATACTAAAATACTATGAATACCTATAATAATATAACCAACTGTTTTGATTATGGGAACATTGGGAACCGTCAAATCGATAAGGTTTGTTCAACATTTTTATTTATAAATTCAAATTTATTTATTAAATTAGCTTATAGAATAAACGCATTCCCATACTCGTATACCCTCGCCCCGCTTACCCTGTGTACTCTATATAAATATATATGTCCCACTACACCACTAACTATTAAGTCATGTTATACACGTAAACCGTATGAAAAACTTGAAAACAGCATAACATAATATTATATTAAATTGTATTTCTTAGAAATTATAAATGTACAATTATTTGTATAACTGTTAAAGTAAATATTTCTAATACTATATACATTTTAAAACTAATCGTTACCCACAAAATAAAATACAAGTGTCTATAACGAAACCCTCAAAATGTCTTAGACACCACACCCTTCGATTTTAAAAATCACAATAGACCTTCAACCCCTGCAGCTATCATATTAAATGGGTGTGGCTATATTCTGGCTTTTATTATACCCAGTATTCGATAATTTATTGTTTTATAATAGAAAATTTGAGGTGCCATGTCATGATTCACTCACTAAGCTTCCCGAAGGCAGTATTGTTACCTTTAGGCTTTAAGTATCCTCAGAATAATAAAATAACTATTGTATTGTTAATGAACCCCTGAGTGATCATAAAGTGAATATAATGTTGTCTTAAAATAAGGACAAAAATTCATTAAAATTATTTTTTCCATCTAACAGGTCCTTCTGAGTGAGTACTGTGATGTAAGATTAACTTAGTTTTAGATTTTAATTTTGGTTCCACGCGGGTAATCAAAAATATTTTAACGACGGCAATAACGATATAATAAGGTTTTGGAGAAAGGAAAAACATAGTTGAGTAACAATGCTTTCTTCAAACAATAACAGTAGAGGTTATGTAATAAAAATTGTGACATTTTTTCTGATCTCTATTAAAACAAAAAAGTGTATTATTGGGTATAAACAAATAGTTCATAGTGAAGTGTATTCCATGATGTTAATCTTAATTTAATTACTATTTACATGTGTTTGGAAATGTTTCGTTTAATAGTATAATAGTACAATACCAAAAAATAAATAAATATGTTAGTAGTAAGTACGCTTCATTTGTGTTTTTCATGTAATAATGTAATATCTAAAGAACATTTCTTAATAACTTGTTTTGAAATTGATTTATGAATTGTTTCATTTATATTATAAATAATATGTTTTTATTAATTCAGTATTTTTTTAAATTTAATCATTTACCTTAATGATTAAGTATCTTAAACTATTAATCACTATTTTAATTTAAACTAATTTTATACAATGTCATCATAGTATTTGAAGTGTGGACGCTAAACTCAAAATACTTGGTATTATATTTATTAATGATTTATGTCAGTTATTAATTATTATATTGCATTTATACCTATCTATTGTGTTTTAAATTAAATGTAGCACCTACCTATGTTTATTTTTAATATAACAACTCGATGTCGTCCCCCGCAGGATTTTAAATTAATCAAAATATCTACAGAATATAAAATAAATATACAATAGAAAATGATATTCGTTTCAAAATACGCTATAATTATTTTGTATTTATTTCATAATTCATTACTCATTTTTAATAATAAGTATGGAGTTTACTATCTAGGTAATCGGTAGTATTATTAAGTGTAAAGTTTGAACTATAAAATATGATTTCATATTTTAATACAAAAATAACAATATTTAAAACTAATACATTTATTATTTACACATTTATAGTAAATTGTAATTACTTTTAAATGATAATAAACATTAAGCAATATAATTTCAAGAACAGTGTGGTTTTGATAAAGTTAAATGTATTATATATTAAAACATTATAATTTATATTAAATTACAATTAAAAAATGTAAGTATTTAAATTTAATATTTTTTAATACGTGTAGCCTTGTATGTTAATAATATAGTTATAAAAAAAAAATAATACATTTATACCTAAATTAATCCAGAGAGCAGACCCCAAGAGTCGAAAACTGTAAATATAAAATTATTAGATATAGTACAAAATAATAATTTCAAATTTATTTTGATTTTTAATGATATAATTTTCTCGTGAAATCTGAATGAATAAATCTGTGAATTATGTATTTTACCATTATCTTATCATTTATTAATTTATGATTGTCAATGATTATAAATTACCTATTATATTATACAAAATAATGTTAATTCATTTTATATTCAAATTATCATAATACTTTAATATTATTATAGTAAATGGCAATAATAGTACAATATTTACTCAAATTCCGTAAATAATTAATAATCATCAATCTATTATAATATTATTAACTCTGTAAAAATACAATTTTATAAGTAACCATTGATGCATTATCCATTATAATAATACATAATATGTTTGTGTCACGGGCTAAGATATGTATTCAGTTATCTTGATTCTTGGTATATCTTAGTCCTTGGTTTGTGTGCAATTTAATAATTTTCGTATTCGTATTTGGAAGTCGTTACGAATACTTCGGAGTGTACGAAAGTATAGAATTATTAGAATTGCATAAAGATTAGACATATGACATAGGTGTTCACCTGTATTGATTTATTTATTTGTCTCAACAATAGCAATTGTATAGAAACTTTGAATGAAATAAACCAATTATTAAACAAGATTTTTTTTACAGGCGTCCATGAATTTGCCTGCGGACAAAGCAAAACTCCTAAAGCAGTATGATGACGAAAAAAAATGGGACTTAATTTGTGACCAGGTATTACAAATAAATATATATTTTAATATATTTTTATTATAATAATTTTTTATGGTATAATATTATAAAACTTATTGAAAATTATTATACAAGTTATTATTTAATATCTCTTTAAATTTGCACAGCCATGCAATTTTCTATTTTTATAGTTGACTTTTTTTCCGTGAAATGTACGTGTAAGATAATATTTATAGAATATTATTATAATTTATCATTGACACCTGAACTTGTATATTATAATAAGAACGTATGTAAATTTAATATTTCAACTCAGAATGATGTTTTTACGTTTTGTACAGTTGTATTATTGAGATAGTAAAGAAATTATTGTTGGATAATATTTTGAGTTACGTTACACAGTTATGTAATTGTTAATTCTATAGTAGTATAGAAATAGAGTATACACTATACATACATTTTATACATAATATTATAATATATTTTATAACTGATCATCATAATCATTTGGAATAAAAATAACAATTAATGATTTTAAAATAAAAATTTTGATTTTTTTTTAGTTTTTAATTTAGTAATAATAATTTTAATAATATGTTTATTTGTTTATTTTTATTAATTAAATAATAATATTTTTATGAACACGTGCACACACGTATTACATATAGAACCTATCTTACAATACAGCATAGTTTCACATGTCATATAAATATTAAATACATATTCTTACATTACACTGTATATATTATATTATATAGATTTATTTCGTACCATAATGTCTAAAGTCGCAATTGATCATTGATGGACGGGGGTGGCTATCACCCTCATAATTTATGATATTTATGGTATACTTATATAGTATTAATAAATTTAAATGTACAGTGCAAAGTCATTTGCCATTTTACATATTTTATACTAGTTGTATAACTTGACGTCCTGATTTGTATCTCGATTTTAGTGGACCTCAGTTTATGACAACGCCAATCGGCATCGTTTTCCTCATCTTTTTAACTAATTCGACCCAGATAGGCAATCCACCTGTGGCTTGTGGTATATTTTCGAACTCGGTTAAAACAACTCTGGAAACTGAGTGGAAAGTGTAGCTTTCCTGATATCTCTAAGAACAGTCTCTGACATATTTGTCGAAATCGGTGGAGTAGTTTTCGAATTAATATGCTACAAACATACCTTAATTTATAAATAAATAAATTTGTTTATATTTATGTTAGGTATGTAGATTATATTATAAAAGTCTCATTTTATTATTGTAACCAATGACAACAGTATATATACAACACTAATCACTATATATAAATAAAAAAAAAAATATTCGATTTTGGTGATCCAAAATGAAATTTCTGTGTGAGCAACCTACAGCCACCCAACAGCCACCTTTATGTGTCGAAAAACAAAGGTATAAACACTCCCCGAGTCTCAAATGAATAACATGTGCACAATTTGGTACCTTCTGATCGCCAAACGGTTCAGTATTTTCCAAGATTACCAGATACAATAGAACTTCGATTATCAAGAACAAATATCAAACGTAATTTATGTATCCAAACGCTTTGTTATCTGTATTTATGTATAGTAAATTAATGTATATAATAATTCAATATTATTATTAATAATACATTATAATTTATGAATATCAATATATCATATAATTATATGGTATTATGTATGATTTTTTCATGATATAATATTACATTTTATGACATTAAATATATATGCAAATACATAAATAGATAATATTATATAGTACTAAAAAAATTCCCAATATCTGAACTTTCACATTACTGAACTAGATGCAGTCCCAATTAGTAATTCGGTTCTACTGTACATGCAAACTCACAATCATATTTCAATATAAAGAAAGAAGAAGATTTGATTGTTAAATGCCAAATGGGGGGGGGGCAAAGTTGGTCATTGAGTAATAGACTATGAATCATGATCATAACACTAACTGAAAAGATAAAATAGAGCTTTAGCACCCCTAGTTTATTAATTGAAATACCCATGACCATGAAAGATATTATGACAAATAAATATGTAAAATATTTTGGAATTTATGGAAGGCTAAGCTTATTTTTGAAGTAAGAGTGCATAATTTAAAACAATAGAAAATAGTGTCTCAACTATAAATTTATATGTAGGTGTCTCGTATATACCTACCAATTTAGTCTAATATGTTTATGACTGTAAGAAGTCTAGACATACTACTATACTAGACATTGTTGGTGTCTACATTTTATTTTTGTGCTACAAAAAGAAATTAGTATAAATTATAATGAAGAAAAATAAAATTATATAAATGCTATTTTATTATATTGTAGAACTTAGATATTTGGGTAATATTATATTTATACATGCCACATGGTAATATCTATCAATTATGTTTTTATTATATTGTTTAAGCATTGCCTAATGCCTTTAGATAGCTCTATTTTGTCTTACGTGAGCAACCAGCAGAGTGGCGCAGTGGAAGCGTGCTGGGCCCATAACCCAGAGGTCCGTGGATCGAAACCACGCTCTGCTAAGAATTTTTTTGCACTTTTTTACGTTATTAACGTAATTATTTTTATAATATTGTATAAGATAACGAAAACATGATTATTTTAATAATTAAGCCATTACTTTTAAGTTTTAATACACTGATTTCATTTAAATTTGTAGTGTACAATTGCGTATATGCGTAGTAATGTAGTATATAAGTACATAGACGCCTGTGAAATAAAATGATTCTCATAAATTGTGTTGTACATTTTATTAAATTTTGAATAAGTTTCACTTAGTCTTGTACCAATTTAAACATTTAGTTGAGTGACACTGCAAGAAGCAAGTGCATCATTACATCGTTTAAACATTTATTCGGCATCGTTCCCACCGTGTGTGTGTACCGGTAGACCGGATATTGTGTATTCACGGGTACAGACACATGTCGCCTTGTTTCATTATGGGATTACGTCATTAAGCAGCTTTTTATATAGACGATGATGTTTGTTTAATTATTACATGATTTCCCATCTTTTTTTTAATTTATTTAAAATGTAAGATCTGGTGGCTCTATAAATAAAGGTCGTACTTCTTTTTTTTTTTTTAATTTACTTAATTGAAAAAAATAATTATACGATAATGAATGGTTATTGAGAATATTATTTTCACTTATACATTTGAATGCCAATTCAATTACAATAATTATTTTATTAAATTTATTCGTGATGGTGAATTTTAAACTTTTAAGACAACACGTAATAATTAATTAATGTATGACAATACGTAAGATTTTTATTTATTACCTATTGATAATTTGTATAAGCATCAATATTCAATAAAATCAAATTATGTAATATTTAATGTTTTTTTTTTTTTATTCAAAAAGTAGGTATCAATAAATGTATTGATTTTACAATTATGTGTGGTTTTGTTTTTTGTGTCTGCAGAAAAAATACTTCAATTTTAAACTTCAATATATTTTCTGTTTGAAAGTGAATTTAGTTCAAAACTTAAAATGCCCAGTACTTTTCTTAATAATTGGAAAACACACGGAAACAAATAGGGGAAAACTGGAATTTTTACTCAAAACCAGTTTTCTTCAAAGACAAATTACTGTATATATACTATAGTGTATATTATCTATTATAATTTTCACCAAGTATTTATTTTAACATTTTATACATATAGTATAATTTTTGACTCTCTTCGAGTTATTTATAAACATTAATTAACATCTTTTTTTTTATATAAATATTAAAAAATTTTCACTCGGGCAAAAACCTTGACTATTTAATATACGTTTTTTCATAACTCATTAGCAACATCATTCTGAAACCAAAAATCTAAATAATATATTGTTTTTCATATGCATTGATTTATCATTGAATTCAAATTGAACACATACATTAGAGTAATACAGTGCCGTATATATATAGGTACTCAATGACGAGGTACACTAGACATTTACTGTACAGCGGTTACCTCCTTTCGACCTTTCCTCATTTTTATTATATACATTATATATTACATATTGGATCAGTTTATATTTAGTTTATAATAGGTATCGTTACTTTGAATTTTTAATAATTTATAAGTTTTGAAATAATTTTACTGAAGTTTTTTCGATAGAATCTATGCTGATTCTTTCTATTTATTTAACTAATCTAAATTATATATAAATGTGGTTTTATAATTTTTTTCCATATATCTTTAAAAAGTATTGATTTTGGATCTGTAATTCTTGATTTATTTTTATCAGCTTATATATTATTATGCTAATTTATAGTCTTTTGTAAAATAAATGTTTTACTCTTATTAATATCAGAGATTACATACCTCGGATATTCTTTTTTTTAAATACAAATTTAACATACAAAGTTATTTTAGAGGAAATGTGTTTATTCTAATGATAATAAACACTTCCTGTATAGTTACTAGTTAGTACCCTACGAATCAAGACGTGATTAGACTATTATATTCAGTTATTTTATTACTAGGAGTTATAGGATGAAAGGTTAACTATTGCCCAAAATATTAATATTATATCAACTAAACTAACTACACATAATATTATTTTTATAGTTTATGTAAAATTTTTTATATGGTCCTACAAATTGTACTTGAGATATGTTATTATCTTGTTAGTATAAATATCTTGTCATCGAAGGAGACATTTAATCAATCTTTAATATTTTTTTCAATGTTAAAAAAATGTCTAGGTTAGATAGAAGATAAGTCCTCGTGTTCCTAGTATCCCTGTATTGATAATCAGGGTTTGGAAAAGAGAAACTATTTCTTAAAAATAATTAAATATTTATATTAGAATCTACCGAAACGAATTGATGATTTTGATATATTTAAAGAAAATAGGAACTGGCGACCCAGAATATAGATTAATATACCCGTAGTTTTTTTTTACGTTTTTTGTTGGAGGTACTTAACTATATAATTTATTTTAGTTTAGTTGCCAAATTTTAATTTTATTTCTTTGTATTTAATATTTATCATTACATTAACTATATAAGTTATAATCCTAATGGTACCGTATATAATTAATAATAATAATAATCCTTAATCTTACATTCATATAAGGCCCTATTATTTGTAAAATTTCGGACTGCACATTTCATTTTATTCTCGCTACCATCTTAGCAAAAGGAATGTATTACATAATACATATTACATATATAATATATATATTATATACCATATGTATACAATAATTTAACAATGCAATTCAATAAAACAACAAAATACTTATCTTTTAATAAAAATCATAAAAATTAAATAGCATATAAATAATAAAAACCTTAACTTAACTTTTTAATAATTAAAATCATAACAATGCATATTACTTTCTTGATTTTTCATAAAGTACCTAAGTATAGTAATTGAAATGAAAAAAGTCTGAACTTTGAAAACTTCAAGAATTTGTTTTAAATAGGAAAATAATAAAAATGTAACTCAGTAATGATGAATAGGTGGGTAATTTAGCTAGCTTTAATAATATAAAATATTAATAAGAGAGATTTTATATCACACCCAAGCGGTATACCCAATTTGAATCGATAAAAACATTCGCGTGAACAGTCCCAAAATTTCTATTTTTTTAACTTTTATCCTAAACTATGATACCTAGCTAGAAATTTGGTTGATAACTCATTAAAAAGGTAGACACTAAATGTGGAATTAATTTTTTTTTTTTAATTATTTAATTTTTAACAGATAAAAAAAAAAAGAGTTATTTTCTATAGATTTTCATTTAGAGATGTAGATCTCCGAAACTAGAGAACAGATTTTGTTGTTTGGGGTCTTGTTAAATTCACATTTGCTAGGAGAATTGCAGTGAAGATTTTCAGAACTTTATCTAAAATCGTTAATTCATTACAAAGCTGTAAAGATGAAAAACATCAAAAAACGCCCAATAAAATTTGTTTTAATTTATTTTAATGTTCTGTAGTGAATTAACTATTAAAGATAAAGTTCTGCAAATCTTCACTGCACTTCTCCTAACCAATGTGAATCTAACAAGACCAAAATCAACGAAATCCGCTGTCCGGTTTCGGAGATCTATCTCACTAAATGAAAATGAAAATGATTTTTTGTGGGGCTGTTCACGCCGACATTTTTCTAGATTCATATTGTTTGACCGCTTGGGTGTGATTAAATCAGTTAAAAAATTTCTAAAAATTCAAAATCAAGAAAGTTTACATGCCGATCCCTGACTTGGCAATTTTGTTTTGTAGACCGTAGTGCACACACGTTCAAATCGTAGTGCCCACTTGTATATTCGTAGTGCACATTGTGTGTCGTGGTGCACATAAAAATAGGGCCTGATTCATATATTATGATAATGTGTGTATGTAATATGTATATTATATTATTATATTATGTATTAATAATAAATATATAATACATGATATTTGTATAACACAAGAATGTATTTGGTTCATTATTTACTTTTTATGTCATTGTCAAGTACTCAATCTGAAATATTGTTTTTGTTTTTTTATAAAAATATAAAATCTACATTATCTAATATTATATTTGTATAGGTGTTAAGTAATTGATAATTACTATAATTAGTTATAACTTAGCAATGTATTATAAGATAAAAAATACTTAAAAATATTTCAGAGAGTCATATTGTATTGAGGTATAATATGATATAAGTTGACATTTAAAACTATACCTTAAGATTTTTATTTGTAATTTACCTATCTTATTATAATATAATGTATGATAATAATGATTGTAATGACTAATAATACAAATAAATGGAATAATAACAATATTTCGTAAATAGTTGAGCAATATGCGAAAACGTGTATTTGATTTTTCATGTGAAATATTTTATTTGTTATTTGATAAATGTTGTATTATTTATTCATATTATTTGTGTTTTAAGGTATTTATATTAATTACAATAGTTTAGCTTGAGCATAAAATAAACAAAGGAATAAATTAATATAATAATATGTATTAAAGATAAAAATGAAGTATATTATGGACAATTTATAAGAAAGTTATTGTGTAGATGAAGGTGAATAATTTATTGTTATAAATTTATTTAAACAAACTAATTACAATTTTATGTATTTTATATACATTTGCTGTACAAACTTTTAATTTTATGCTGGCGTATAATTTTTTTATAATTAGCCGTTTGTAGTAGGTGCACAAACGCAGACAGTATACCTATAGTCTTGTTAAGTAATTTTTTTTTTAATTTACGTTACGGTACAGATAACCAACCAATAGAACCTAATTTATATTGGTTTGGTGTTTGCCATTAAATAAAAATTAATTAGCTCATTATTCATCTACGTCTGTGTTTACATCGTTTAAAATCATTTTTTAGTGGCGACGTTGCACATGAAAGCGACCGACTGTGACCCTCCCCATTTGATTTTGTGTTTTTATGGACCTCGGACTGCCATGTAATAATACCCATAGGACATTGTGGGTGTTCATTATATTTATGAGAAATGAGAATGAAAATGAATAATGAATGCGCCATGGTAATTTGCTCAGACCAAGTGTTGGTCGTTTGAAACTTGTATCCATACGATACCATAATAATATGCACTTTTATAATACTCTTCCAGCTTGTGAAACCAGTTTATTTTCCTGTAACATATTTATCGTTTTTTTCCCCCAAAACCATTTTGTGATATTATGCTGAACCTCGTGCTGAACTATTATTAATTCCCGTGTCTATTTTGGTCACCAACGGTTTACATCAGAGTGAATTGTAAAATATACCTACCTATTTAGACATATAGTAGTATACCTATAATAATCTTGTTAATTATATTATATTATCTTCAAAGAAATAAAGAATTATTTTCCGCTTTTTATAAATTACAGTTTTAAACATCGTAATGTGGACCTGCAGTGCAGTTGATTTCAGTGCTCTCTTTTTATTGTTATGAATTGTGGAGTTCCAATTGAGCTAAAGAGGCTATAGTAATTTTAGGTGTTGTATTACATTATTGTGTAGGTTAACTGATTCACTTTCATTATTATTTATTATGTTCTTAGAATGTCTTCATAATTTATGTTCCATGCTGCATGCACGCATTGACCATATGCGTGGTATGTATATATACGTGGTATTATAGTTTTATTTTGATTTAGGCACGTTCAATTCAAATTTTGTTGAATGTTTTTCTTTACGTACAATATATTACGCCGCGGCCGTTCTTCTCAATCGGGGTCGATTTAAAAACAAAAGAGACGTGGTTTGAGTACCATAATGATGGTTTTTTTTAACTTTTGAATTGTAAAATAATTCGTTGTTCACCGTTTCGTTGTACACTCAAATGTTATTGTTAAATAGTTTAAAAATACGATTTCGTTCCTGAATAAAATTATGAAAGACACGTATAATAATATTATAGTTATTGTTATTGCTTTGTACATTTAAATGCTGTGTTTATTGTAGTATCCAATTATGTAGGTACACAGAGTTCATTATATTTTTCTTTTGTAATTCACATTATTAAAAAGCAATGATTTAATTGATTATTAATGAGTAATGTCTGCTAATCTATTTTATTCATATAATATGTACAATTGTACCATACACAAATAATATATATTATAACATACCGTATGTACTATGTCCTTATAAATATATTATGTAAATTTAAATGCCTATCCTTTTTTATACTAATAGATTAATTTATTTAAAGTTATAATATTTTTAAAAGCTTATATTATTTAATGTGTAAAAAGTTAAATTGTAATGCCAGCCGACTGTCAACTGATTAAATATGGAGAATACATGTTGTTGTTGTGATTATCCGTCCAATTGATATAATTTTATAATATTTAGAATTGATTGTGATAAAATATAACAATTTTTTTTTATTGGTTAGCATTTAATTGTATTGATTAAAATGATAAAATCCAATACAATAATAAATTACATATTTTATAAAATGTATGGAAACACTTTTTATGTTTATTATTTCCCATTGGTCTATACTCTATCCTTATTAATTCACATAGAAATAATTTGTAAGTTTTCTTATTTCATACTATTGTTTTATCAGTTTTGGTAAAATATTTGTTAAAATAAATAGGTACTCTTTAAAATTAAACTAAATGTATTAAAATAGGTTAAAAAATGACAGAATATTATTGTGCATACAAAAATAAAACCTTGGCAAATTCATATAATAAATAAAACTAATAAATATATTGTGAAACATACCCAATATACATATTATTACATACTCCGAGAGACGAAGAATAGGTATGTAATATCCTTCAATAGTTCAATTGTGTCAGTATGGACGTATAATAATTATACTTATTTAATTAAAATTGTTGTATGTTATCATTTTATAACAGTTGGTATATAGTAATATAGTACTATACCAACACATTTATACATTTAATTATAAATTTGTTCTAAATACACATTTGTAATTTAAATTTGTACAACAGAACAAAAGATTATAAAATGCACGTGTCAACGTTATTGTAATAATATTATAGTAGTTAGTTTTCTCTTATTTACTAGATTTACTAAAGCAAAGTGACTGGTATAGTGTATTGTATTGGTTACCTATCTAATTTATCTTCATTCGCATCAAAGTCTTCCTTGGGACTTGGGAGTTACATAGCTTGATCGTCTGTCACAGGAAAGTGTAAAATCAAATAACCAATATGTTATTACAACCAAACGTATTCATCGTAGCTTTTATGTGGGCAGTGATATGAGTCATAATTCCCCGTTAACCTCAGTTAGCCCAGTCGAGGTCAACCGTCCATATTGAATCTGCATCTTTGCCGAAGGAAACCATTAAAACATAAACATACCTACACCAACACTTCTCTCGTATATTGTATATATTTACCTACATTCACAT
Source organism: Macrosiphum euphorbiae (assembly GCA_949089665.1). Lineage (NCBI taxonomy): Eukaryota > Metazoa > Arthropoda > Insecta > Hemiptera > Aphididae > Macrosiphum > Macrosiphum euphorbiae. The sequence goes on from CARXXK010000001.1 coordinate 116,769,435, forward strand.
TCATATATAAAATTAAATGTTTATATTTTTTGTACCTACTCGTCTGTTGAAAACATGATATGATGTCAGACTATAATAATGGACCGCTTGTAAATTACTGGTAATATTATAAATTATAATAATGTAATATATATATAGATATTACTTCCCTATTTAATTTTGTTTTTTGCTCGTGCTGTTATGTTGTATGCATTGTGTAGAAAAAAATACAACAGCATAACAAAAAATTCAGTGCCATTTATCGCGCATACGTTTGAACACATCAAAATATTTCTTTACTTGTTTGTGTTCTTCAGGTGCTACTTGCGGGTTTTAACGATTTTGGTGGTAATATTTTGTATTATACATTTTACAATATTTATATGCATTTTCTTTATTGATCATTGTTTTCATTTTAATTGCATTCTTTAAATAATAATTTCTTTTAACATATTAATCATACTTTTTAAAAATATTTATAATGTTCAAGTATATTTTAATGCAATTTCTACTTATGTGCTTACATAATTATTCCTTTAATATATTACTATTTACTTTTAGTTTTCGTGTCTAGATTTTTTATTAGGTACCTACTTAGGTATTAGTCATTCATACAATGATCACATATTGTTACATTCTTTAAAATATTATCAGCTTAGTAGTATTATAATAAGTGATAGATTTTACTTTACAAAATATTTGAAATTATTTACAACTAGTTGATTTTTCTTTGTTTAAAGATTAATGTTTATTTTTTAGAATTCAAAATTTTGTAAAATATGTATTGTAAAAAAATAATACATAATTATTATTCAATTCCTTACTCAGCTGAAAAACAAATGTATACTATTTATAAACATATAGCCATTGGCCATATATATATTTAAGAAATAAATTATTATTAGATGCATGAAAATGAAGTTGTACACATCTACTATTATATTAGGTATTATGATTGAAACAAGTTGTTTTTTTTTTAATTTTTTTAACTGAATTAAACTTAGGTATGTTTACTTTTCAATGCGGGTGTGTACAACTGGTTACTAATAACTCTGATCAGAAAATAGCCATGCGCACCTGCAAACGGGCACGGTGTGGTCATGTCAATACTCTCTTCCTCCCCCAGAACTTAACATAAACAATTTATCAGGGCTTGCATATTAGAACTGTGAAGACTAGTTATTATTTAATTACTTATTTTTTTATACGTTTTGATGTTTGGTTTTATTATGACCTGTAGGCACCCATGAAAATAGATATAAGTTATAACTTTGTACAGTTCATAATTTAAAGTAATTTTCAAGATTATTGGAATAAAAATTGTTTATTTTTCTTTAGGAAATGGTTCAAGCTAAAGACCCACCAGCTCACTATTTATCTAGACTCCGTACATATTTAGATCCAAAAGCTTCCCGAAGTTCAAGAGTAAGTGAGTTTTTTATTAAAAAAAAGCTATGCATATATTTATTATATAATCATTAATTTTATTATTAAACGTCGATTTATGTCTTATAGAAGCGAAAAATGGTAGGGGATGCCACTTCTACACAGGTTTTGCGGGATCTAGAAATATCTCTTAGGACCAATCATATAGAGTAATATCAACATTTATATTGGATATGTTAAATTTAATTTATACCTAATGACAAACATAATCAATTTCATCAAATAGGTGGGTTCGTGAATTTCTTGATGATCAAAATCATGGTCTGGATTCGTTGATTGACTATCTTAGCTTTAGATTAGTGATGATGCGCCACGAATATAGGTCTTGTGCTGATGTGACTAATGTATCTACAGAAAAAATCAATCAAGGTAGGTATCTGAATGCTTTAGTTTATATTTTTAATCCAATAGTCCAATGGAAATCATTTTATTTTAGAGTTTGTTTTGTTTACGTTTATTTATAGGTAATCATATTCACACAAATGGCATTAGTAACGGCAATGTAACGAATCACGCGAGACCTACTTTAGACGTACTAGATAGCCCTGGGATCAAACGGAGATCGCGACACGCTGCAAAGTTAAATATGGGCGATACCAAAGATGATATACACGTTTGTATAATGTGTTTACGAGCTATCATGAACAATAAGGTGAGAACTTAAAAGCCCAATTTTAAAAAAAATTAACAGTAAAACGTTTTAGTGAATTCAATATTAATTAGAATATGGTTTGAAGTTTGGCTTATGTAAATATTAAAAATGATAAGCGGCTATTTGTTAAATTAAAAATGGTGTTTGACCTAAATGTTTGCTTCATATTTTTCTATATTGATTATACATTTGAACTTTAATCAAACCTAGCACATTTTTTGCCAGCTTTATGGTATTTTCATTAAGGTCTTGTATAGTTTGTACATGTACTATATTTGTACAATGTGACCTTTAAAGGTTAATATGCACTTTCAACATATGTTTAGTTTTCGTGTCATATAAATTACGTACTTATTTAAAATAATATGCAATATAGAATATCGATAAATCAAAGCTCCAGGGAATAAAAAAAAATACCGAAAAACGCATTGTACCGTTGCCGGGTCTTTTGATCAAATAATGGTGGAAGGGAAAAGACATAAAATTAATAAATATAGTAAATTGTGCCACTGTATAAAATATTAATTTATTATTGGCGTTACTGGCGAAAGTCTAAGTCAATTTGATCAAGATATGACAGCGCAAATCACGATATTTTGACTCTGACGTCACATAAATTATCTTATTATTTAAAATTTTAACGGTCTGTTTTATAATATATCTAGCAAGTAGAAAATAAAAAAAAAACAATATTCTGTTTGTACTTAAATTTTTTGGTTTATGCAATACTTTGTTTATAGTTAATAAATAAAAATTATAACTTATAAGTTGTATTTTTCACTTCGCACATTAATTATCCATATAACTTGTAATAACATTTGGAATAACAGGCCTTGGCATGAGCTTAAAATCAAATTCTTAGTTTCATAATATCATCAGTATATTCTACCTGAAAAATAATTAATATGTAATTTGTAATAACTAATAATAGTAATAGCTGTATGCCTGTATAAAATGTAAGAGACTGGCCTAGCAAATTAAAATAACTTTTGATCTAATCAATATTTTATCTATTTTTTTTATTTATATACCTTACTAGCTGATCCTGTGTACTTCGTTATCCGTTAAATGTACCAAATCTATATGACTCAAACTTTGTTTAATTCGTTATTTAATATTCAGTGTATGGTGTTCAAAATTTATCTTAACTTTACCGTTGCCCGGAATAATAGTAATAGTTCTGATATTATATACTTGTGTTACAAGTATAATATAAAATTGTTTATTTTTATTATCTATTACTAAAATAAAAAATGGATAAATCGTGAGTATAAATTGAATTGTAAAAACGTTTATTTAAGAATCTACTATTCTAGTAGTTTATTTTTTACAATTTTTTTTTCAAATATTTTTTAAATTTTATATTTTGGAGTAAATAAATTCAAAACGTAATACCTAACTTTTTTAAAACTATTATTTTTGGAAATTTTCAGACATAAGTAAATCTTAAATTATTTACTATCCATATTTTTTTATACCTTTAGGCTTTACTAGCTCCAATTTTTCATTTTTCATTTGCCAGGTTTCTGTTACACTCTGTATAATATACTTATTATTGTAATAAATGATAATTCACAAATACTTCAAGTGGCATTGGATTTGAAATGTGACTAATGTTTTGAATATTCATCGTTTCTGTATCATTTTATTGTTTTTTTTACGTTTGTAATTTACAATAAAAGTGAATATATATTTAAACTATTTGTGTGGTTGTGAATATCATATGCTTCATATAGCTCTGCTGAAGAGTAGGTTCGAGTGTACCTCATAGAATAAGCCACTCAAATGTATGTGTTAAATTGGAATTCAATGATAAACCATTGAATACGAAAAACGATTCCGACAATATTCCTATTATAGTAATTTATTTACTATTATTATTAATGAGGTATGTTGAATTATTTTTTGCCGAAAACATGGCATTTGAAAAGGTCGTTGTTGTGTGTAAAAATTATAATAATATTCATAAAAGTTTCAAGTACCCCCAAACAATATTTTTGAATTGCAATAAGTAAACTAAAACCATTATTGCTTATTTGTTTAAATATAAAATTTCAACTTGAGTTGTTTATGAAAAAAAAAACTGTGCATATATATTTCGTATTTTTTTTGGTTTCAGTATGAACTTTTTATGAGGAACCTCGTATTAAATTTTTACTACGGATAGAAAATTCTAATATAAACATATTTTATTCAAAATTTAAAATATCTAAGTTTTTGATTTTGAGTTAGGTACACAAAAAAAAAAATCAATTTTGTCGGTTTTGTGTAAAAATTCGTTTTTGTTAATTTTTTTTTTCGATTATTTAAAAAAGTACTTTTTCGAGTATTTTCAATTTTTTCTAGGACGTAACACTGATTTTTGTTGTTTCCGTCTTACCACTCTTACCAGTGCATAATATAGCAAATTTACGCTCAGAATAACACTTGTAGCTTCGTCAGTTTAAACATTAGAGTGAATTGACCCATTATGAAAATTGATGGTAAGAACATTATCTGTGTTTACACGTTGATTTTTTACGATAATTCAGTTTTTAAGTGAGTTATGAGCATTTTTGATTTACTGTATATTATATACGTATAATTTGCTAAAAAATTGAAATATCATAAAAAACCAATATACAAACACCTTTTAACATCAATTTTCGTAATAGGTCAATTCACTCTATAATGTTTAAACTAACGAAGTTACACGTGTTCTATTGAGCGTAAATTTGCTATGTTACTCACTTGTAAGACGGAGACAACAAATACCACTGTTACGTCCTCTTAAAAGCACTAAATACATTTCACTACCAGATTCCACCTTCAATGTTGAAGATCGAAGCTTTTTTTCCATTATAAGACGTGTACAGTTAACAGTGTACACAGACAAAAAATAAAATAAAAAACATGCATCATTGTAAAATGAATACATTTATCTGAACACTCCGTTCAGATTCTAAAACTCTAAAGGGTAATCAGTGTTCTGATGCTCTTCAATGAATTTAAATTATCATGGTTTAATTTACTGTTTCAGTATGGATTAAATATGGTGATTCAACATACCGATGCAATCAATAGTATAGCATTGAGTTTAATGCACAAAAGTTTGAGGTATATTATTATAATTTTGTATGTTTAAAACTTTAAAATGAATATGCTTTTACACCCATGTATACGTTTTAGGACAAAAGCTTTAGTACTTGAGCTTCTGGCTGCAATATGTTTAGTGAAAGGTGGTCACGAGATCATTTTATCCGCATTTGACAACTTCAAAGAAGTCTGCCAGGAAAAGAAACGTTTCCAAACCCTAATGGATTATTTTATTAATTATGAAGTTTTTCACATAGAATTTATGGTATGTTTAATAAATTAAGAGTTTTTGAAACACTTTTTATATTAAAAATTTTTTAATTTTATAAATAAAATGTTAGGTTGCTTGCATGCAATTTATAAACATTATTGTGCACTCTGTGGAAGATATGAATTTTCGGGTTCATCTGCAATATGAATTTAGTACTCTCGGGCTCGATGAATATTTAGTCAAAATCAAGCATACAGAAAGTGAAGAACTTCAGGTTCAAATTTCTGCGTATCTTGATAATGTATTTGATGTAGCAGCATTAATGGAAGATAGTGAAACTAAAACGGCTGCTTTAGAAAAAGTAGAATCTCTAGAAGACGAACTTGCACATGTACGTGAAAAAAATATCAAAAGTAGTTTTTACTAATAAACTTGTAATAAGTAAATTTTAATTTTTTCAGGCACATGATAGGTTAGCTGAATTAGAACGTGAATCATTAGCCCAATTGGCTGCATTAGAGAGCTCGCTTGGAATGGCTCGGGCTGAAAGGGATGCCGCAGCAGAGAGCAAACGTACAGTTGAAGAAGAAGTAGCAACACTACGGAGGGTTGTAAACGATCAAAAACGTGAATCTCAATCTCGACAGTTCATGCTTGAAGAAAAAATTCAAGAATTGATTTCACGTGGAGCTCAACCAGATTTAAGTAATAATTTAGGCTTAATATTCATTTTTGTTTAAATTTCTAATAATTTTGTTTTCAGGCTCTAGCAGTGGAATTTCAAGTTGTTCCTCGACTGGAAGCAATAGTATTTCTGCCTCACCTCCACTACCACCTCCACCACCACCATCAACTACTGCTTCTTCAATAGCTATGCCACCTCCGCCACCCCCGCCACCACCAATATCTCCAAAACCAACTGGTATACCTATTCCACCACCACCTGCCCCACCATTAGCGGGAACAATGCAAGCACCAGATGGAGCTATGACAATTAAGCGTAAAGTTCTGACCAAATACAAGTTACCAACTTTGAATTGGGTTGCAATGAAACCAAATCAAGTACTATTTTTTATCATTTTTACCATTTACATTTTTACTTATTATACTTATATATTTTATAAAATGTAGGTTCGTGGTACTATTTTTAATGAGCTAGATGATGATAAGTTACACTCTGTGATAGACTTTGGTCAGTTTGAAGAGAAATTTAAATTGACAGCTGCTGGTCGAGCATTGATTAATGGCAATTCTGACCAACATGACGGGTTAATGACATATCCGAGTAAACGAATGAAGAAACAAGATAATATTTCTCTTTTGGAACATACTCGCTTAAGAAATATTGGTAAGTATAGAAAACTATTAGATTTACAAAATATCTTCTAATTTAAATTTAAAAATAGCTATTTCAAGAAGAAAACTTGATATGCCAGTTGAACGTGTCATAATGGCTGTTAATTCATTAGACTTAAAACAAGTACCTTTAGAAAATGTTGAAATTCTTCAACGAATGATTCCTTCTGATCAAGAGGTAAATTTTGCTATAATATATTTATATTTCAAGTTTCTTCTTATTTATTTGTGCATATATATATCGAACTAGTTTTTCAAATTCTGAATCACTGTTTCCATTTCCACTGAACACTCCTTTCCTTAATATGGTCCGTAACATTGGATGATGTTTATACACCATATCAATTATCAAACATTTTACCCTTTCTTTGTGTATTACTTCAAACTTGTTGCAAATATTTTGATTATAATCATTCATGACTTTAGACCAAGCATCATTTTGTTTTTGAATCTCTTTGATCCACTTAGTATTTTTTTTTACATCCAAATAATGTTTTCTGATATAATAGCCCTTAAAATATTTTTGAATAATCGTAGCAGCTTTATTATAATAATCAATGGACATAAATACAAACATTTTTATTGCTATATCGTTGAAAAACCTAAAATATAATAACATTACTAATTTAGGAAACACATACTTGTAATTAGTATACCTTCTAGTAATGTATCCCTTCCAATATTTTTGAATAATTTTAGCTGCAACATTTAATTTTGTGAAATACAATCTCGTATAATAACCCCTGTAATATCGTTGAATCGTTATTGCAGCAGTCTTATTTCCCTCAATAAATCGAGTCCCATTTTTTTGTTTCAATTGTAATGTATTATCTATGTTCTTTTCATTACGAGTTATGTATTCAACAAAAACCATTATTTAAATTTGTGGTTGAAATTCAATTGTTTTGTGATTAAGAAATGTTTGTTTTGTTCATATTAACAACTAAAAGTAACAGATGTTATTTATTAGTTGAAACCAACATTTTTAAATATTAAAATGTATTGTATTTTATTATTGTAATCTTTTTAATTTTTATTAAATTTAAAATTAAAGTTTAAAATATTTAAGTATATTTTAGATTCTGAGTGGAACGATGAATGTATTGATTTTACAATGCGTGTTTTTTTTTTTTTGAATCTTTTTTAAAAAAATTTTTTTTGTGTCTGTCATCACGGTTTGGGGCAGTAAAATTGCTTTGATTTTCTTCAACAGTATCTTGTTCGATGGGAAAGTGAATCTAGTTGGTGCATTCGGGAGGTCAAATTTTAAAACTCCCAATAGTTTTCAAAAGTGCCAGGAAAAATTAAGGAAAAACGGGAATTTTTACGCAAAATTGATTTTGGTTTTTGGTGTAACTCTAAAACAAATGAACTTTTGAACCATGAAATTTTCATATATGCATTTTCTATACACGATAAAAATATTTAGATTTGTTTTGAACTGTTTAGGAACAAATTATTATTACAATAATTATTATTACACCACTTAATTAATATTTTTATTATAGGTAAAGTCTTATAAGGAATATCAGTTGGAGAAAAAAGACATAAACATGTTAACTGAAGAAGATAAATTTTTAATGCAGTTAACTAAAGTCGAAAGACTTGCCACCAAATTATCTATAATGAGCTATATGGGTAACTTTATGGACAACTTACATTTAATATCACCAGTGAGTTTACCTATGACTCCTGACTTGTCCAGACTTATTTATATTGTTTCAATTCTAGCAAGTGCACGCCATTATATCGGCTTCGAGTTCCGTAAAGAATTCCAAGAAACTACGTCAATTGCTTGAGATAATATTAGCATTTGGTAATTATATGAATAGCGCGAAACGTGGTCCTGCATATGGATTCAAACTTCAATCATTAGATACTTTAGTTGATACCAAGTCAAGTGACAGGCGTATTTGCCTTCTACATTTTATTGTTGATACCATCAGGTCAAAAATGCCAGAAATCATGAATTTTGATTCAGAATTTATGTACATTGATAAAGCAGCAGCTGGTACTGTTAATTTTATATTATAAAATATTATTACTACTACTAAACATACATATTTTATATTATGTTTAGTATCATTGGAAAATGTTATAACTGATGTTAATGAGTTAGAAAAAAATATGGAGATCGTAAAGAAAGAATGTGAAACCAGAGGTTACGGAAATGCTCAACATGTAATGGTTCTTCGAGATTTCCTTAATAATTCTGAAGACAAACTTAAAAGGTTGAAAAATGAGACTAAAACTGCTCAAGAATCATTTAGGGATTGTGTAGAATATTTTGGTGAATCACGCCGAGGTACAGATGCCAATACTTTCTTTTCCATGCTAGTTAGATTTGTTAAAGCATTCAAGGTAAACAAAGTATATATATATGTATATATATTAAAGTGCTAATAAATATATATGAATCACAATGAACATATTTTATGTTAATTATCATTCATGTTTAGTATTTTTCATTGCTATATTCAACATATGTATATAGTAGTGGTGTATTTAATATTTTTATTCATTGTAATATTAAAGTTATCTGTAATGTTTTTCTGTAGACGGCTGATATCGAAAATGAACAAAAAAAAAGATTAGAAGAAGCTGCATGCCAAATTAAATTAAAAGGTAGTACTGAGAACCTAGCTGCCAAAAACAAAACAAATCAAAAATTGCAACAAGTATGTCCAATTTATTGTAAATACACGATTTAGACCGGTCACAGAATTTGTTGATTAAATAATTTAAGTTTGTGTAACATAACATTAATCTTGCATGTTTTAATGCAATGTTCTTATAATTTTTTTTATTAAGAAATAAATTTTATTTTAATATTTTTCTTTTGTTTGCGTTTTATCTCTAAAGGTTTGATGTGTGGTTGTGGTATACTGGTATTACAGTAGTTGTAATGCATTAAAAAAAGTATTTCATGTTTCATTATTTATAATTTAGATATAATGTTTGTTTAAATTAAGAATTAATGTATAGTATGGTGTTTGTATTTTATTTTCTTTTACATCAAATGACAACATACTAATTATTAATTTAGAAGGCTTAAATCATTAGTATAAGCTCAATAATTTGCTTGGACCTGCACTGCATAACATGACTACTGGTGTTGGATCAGAACCATATTCATTTAGGTACCAATCCAATTATATTTAAAAATTTGTGTGTGGAAAGAAAAATGAAGTGCTCTAATATTAATGACTGAATGATTCTGTCTTACCTTAAATTGGATTGGTAAAATGCCTTGGGAATTTAATTTAATTTTAAATGTCTCATCCATTCATGATTCATCATAATATTATATTGTTCTGAAATAAATTTTACAGTTGTAGATTCACTACAATCAATCATTTTAATTGCAAACATAATAGATTTGTTGATACCTTACATATTTGTTAACCTTTTTATGCACATGTTTATGTGTTTATCTGTATGAGTATAATTTTAAATTATTTGTGTAATTTAATTAGTAGATAATATTATAAGTGTTTTAAACCAAAATATTTATAGTTTTTTTTTTTATTTTGCTAAACTTTGTTATAATTTACTAGTTTTTGATATTATTAACTAGTGCTAACAAATCTAATAGTTTAAAATATTTGAAATTTCATTTATCAATATTAAAATATAAAATTAGTTATTTTAATTGACATTTCATTTTTCTCTTCATTAACATTTTATAAATATTATTTTTCTGTGTGTTTGGTTCCTAAAACTTTTTTGAATTTAATTGATGATCATCATAACTCACAACTTATAAGTCATACTATATATTGTTTTTAGGAAGCTGTTATTAATGAACTGAAGAATAAGACAAAGATGGTAAAAGAAAAGAAATTGTTACACCAAGATGAAGTATACAATGGTGCATTGGAAGATATTCTCTTGGGTTTGAAAAATGAACCTTATAGGAGAGCAGATGCTGTTCGAAGGAGCCAACGGCGTCGCATAGACAGCAATCGATTGTCCAGGACATTGGAAGAACTTGAATTTTGAAATTCCTATTAATATGGTAATGTACAATAAGATTTAGTTATAATAATTTGTTTTAATTAATTTTATTTGAGTGAAAAGATATGTTTTTTCTCCAGTTTAATATATTGTATTTCAGTGTTCTCAATAACTTATTTCTATATAGGTATTATTTTTATAATTAGAACTCGGATTTGCATGCATTTGCATATTTTAAATCTATGTAGTTTCATTTCAAAACTAACATTTATATCATTATTAATTTAAAATAAATTATAAATGTTAAGCATTCATTTCATTTAATCAGTGGCGCCGAAACCAAAAAAATGAGGTAGGGCTAACTTTCAAAATTATGAGACACCACCAACCCCTGACCAATAATATTTGACGTTTACAAAAAATATTTGATTCACCAGTATAGTTTCCCTATATAACACATTTTTAGATTCTGAGTGAAACGATGAATGTATTGATTTTACAATGATGTGTGTTTTATTTTTTTATTTTTTATTTTTGTGTCTGTGTACACGATAAGTAGTCGAAATAATGCTTCGATTTTCGACTTCAGTATCTTGTTCGATTGGAAAGTGAATATCGTTGGTGTATTGAGGAGGTCAAAATTTAAAATTCCCAGTACTTTTCAAAAGCGCCAAGAAAAACAAAAGAAAAATTAAGGAAAAATGGGAATTTTTACGCAAAATCGATTTTCAGAAAATTGAATTTGGTTTTTAAAATTTGATAAAAAATATTTTGACTCTTTTTTAGCTATTTACGGATATTTTAATTTTTAAATTTTTTTAGTTTTTTTTTCTATGAATATCAATAAAGTTTTATCTGTTGGGCCAAAAAGTGTAAAAATTTAATACAAGGCTCCTGGTATATTGTTACAATATCAGTTGAAAAATATTAAAAATACATAATCACAATTTTTTTTTATAAGCATTTAAACATCGAATTTTGACAGAATATTTCAAAATCTCGAAAATTGTTAATCATTGTAGTTAATAAATTATAAAATGTTCAGTTTTTATAGCTAAGGATTGAAAATTTAAAACAAGATTCCACGTAAGTAGTTAATTCTCTTACCAAAAAATCTAAAAAATATACAATCACAGTTTATTTTTATAGTCATTTTATGTTCAAATTTGGACGAAATTACATATTAAAAAACCTAGTTATTTTGTTGTGATTATATAATATTATTCGTGGGTACCTACTTGAAACTTCTAAAGTGTACTATTATATATCTATGATATTATAAGGGTAAAGGGTTTGTTATTGATGTTGATGTATAACGTGTTATAAGTACCTAATGGATATTGTGATAATGTGATATGATTAATTTGGAATTTATTATAGGTCAATTTTTTTTTAATACCATAAATATGTATATAATTTGTCTTAAACCTAGACTGACATACCGTCTTCGCTCAGAATCGTTTTTCTTATACAATGATATTGTATCATTGAATTCAAATTTAATAGCATCCATTATACAGTGACCCACTTGTAACCTACTGTACAGCAGAGCGACATCCACTTACCCACCTTTATATTAGGTAAACCTTATCAGTAATCGTCATACATACTTTTATTTTGGATTGAAATTATACCAACATATTATACATAATTCCAAATTGACTTACTAGACACTAGTTATGTTATAAAATATAACTTATAAATATTTTATGCTTACTATGGTTTGCAGGTTAACAAGATAATAATTATTAGCACTACCACAAATTAAGTTCTAACTATTAGGTAATAGGTATTATATGCTATGCTATTATGTGTATATGCAATGCTTCCACTGATATGCTTTTTTTTATCTGATCATTGAATAGACAACGAACGTGGTACCTAGCATACTATATTTACTAACTAATTATCATGGTTTTAATTAGGCTGTATTTAGGCTGTAGATTGCCTGTAAAGGCGTAGGCTACAAAAATAAGTCCAGGTATAAGTAACTCGTTGACACAATCACTGAACCACCAAACCACCCACCACCTAAATATTATGAGGTAGGGCATCCGCCCTACCTGAATATAGGGTTCGGCGCCACTGCATTTAATTAAATTGATTCATATTTCTGATTTCAGTAAAAAAAAAACATATTTAATATTTTTTGATTTCAGTTGTTAAAGAATAAGTAATGATAATCAAATTATTTATTATGATTAATATTAAACATAACATACAATAACAAAATTTAAAAAATGCCATTTATTTTCTAGATTAATGCATTTGTATCATCTACATTCCACATATCCAAATACTCATGACTATACGTTAAATATTATAATTAAGTAATAAAAAAAAAAAAAAAAATGTATCGTTAATGTACTCATATTATTATTTTGTTTGTTTGTTATTTTACAAGTTTATTCATTGGAACTATATTATATTTTCTTTTTGTAAGAATGATAATATTATGTTTTTAAGACTAGAATATTAGATATAATGTTAATTAATTCTGTCATATATACCGAGTGAGCCACTAAGGTTAAGCGTGTTAAATAAAGGAAAACGGAAAACTTAGTGGCCCACTATGTATATTTATATATAAATTATTGTCGCTAATAGTTAATTTTATTTGTATTTTTTACCATTAAAATTAGTGTATATTATTTATTTTTATAACTATAGAATCTTCTTTTTCTGTAACTGCTAACTTATAATTTCTTACTATGAAAAGGAAAGACTATTACAAAATTGTAAGTTACTAGTAACAGAACTTTAGAATATTTTTTTTATAAAATATATATACATTATTTCTATATTTTACTAGACTATTTGAAAATTCTCATATGCATATGTTTTAAATATAATTTTCAGATTTTGTATCATATTTTTATTCTTTGGATTTACTATCTAAATCAAAATTTACCAACAAAGTCAGTTAGTCATATTTTCCAGAAGCAATTGACATATGTATATGATGATTAACAAACATTCAATTTTGAAATATATGTTCAAATATTTTTAGTAAAATATAGTTTTTGTAAACTTGATTTTATAAATAAAATATTTTATTATTGGCATACAATTTATACCTTTATACATTTTAACAATACAAATTTTTAATATTCTTACCTGTTAAATAACGAGCTTAGTAATGAAAAGTAAAGATTCTGGTGAAAAAAACCATAAATCAACGAGACCTATTAAAAGCAATATTGTATGTGTTGCTACTTATTTTTGTACAAAAATGATAATTTATTTTCAATCGGATATCGCTTATTGACATTCAATTTAAGATAGTCTTGATCAAAAACTCACACTTGTGATGTGGTGCTTATAGATATTAGCCTTGTAAAACTATTTTTTTACTGTACTTATTTTGTTAAATAGACATATTATTATGCTTGATTTCAAATGTAATTTTCATTTTCATTTCAAGCTATTTTTATTAATGTTGCTGTGTTAGAAGTCTCATCCAATGAAAAAAAAATGTTCTCTTGGATTTGTATATATTTCTCATATTATACCATACGTTTTTTTAGTGTTAAACATATTTTGTAATATGTGTAAATAAGAATCATAGATTTAACTAATGGTTATTATTATAATTATTTTGTACCTAAAAAATACTGAAAACCTTTTAGATCGGTTAAGTGCCATCACAATAAATTATTGCAAAAATTAATATATGTTTATTTCTATTGTTGATTATACACACATAATATTATGTAGCATATTTCCTAGTAATTACCTTTTATTTTCTAAATTTAAAAAAATGGTTTAAGTGTTATTCATCTATTTTTCTGAGCATAATATTGTGTAAAATAGTTAAAATTGTTATTTATAATATTTATATGCATGTTAGGTGTGGTATATTCTACGTTTATGGCTGAATAGCTTAGCTTACATTTTAGAATAATTATATTTATCCTCAAAACATATAACTATTTATTTTATTTGTAACCAAATGCAATTTACTAAATACATGGAATATACAGCTAGAAAATGTTGAGTGGATATTGCATGCCCTAAAAATGCAATAACTTTTCATTAACCCGTCAATAGTATGAGCGCAGCGCTGATTAATTTACTAATTTAGAAACCACTGGTTTCAATTTCATTTTTACATTTTTGATACCTACATATATACTATTATATCTGGAAATTGTTCTATAAATAAAATAACCCAATCCATAGTCTTGTGTTGAAATGACAATAGATTAAACTTGTCAGTTCCGATAAATAAATAACTGACATATATATACACATATACAAGGTGATTCATTAAGCGTAAAACACTCATTATCTCAAAAATTATTAATGTTTTTGAAAATATTTTTTTACATAGTTTCAAGTTGTTAAAAAAACAACGTTTTCATTAAAAAATTATATTTTTAAATATTTTTTATCCTTATAATTTTTTAAGTTTTTTACTTTTTTGAATGACAGCATAGAGTTATAATTTCGTATTCCAAAGCAGAATATTTTTCTTAGTATTTTGATATATAAAAATCGAACTTAGGACGAGTAGTTTATGAGTTATAAGTATTTTAAGTTTAGATGAGCGGAGTGGAGTGGTATGGGGTTACCCCGCAAAATGTTTATCCACTACACCGCCCATCTAAACTTGAAATACTTATAACTAGAGTCCGGATTTATATTCTGTTAAAACGATTGAAATATGATGTTTATATACAGTTGAAATTTATGAAATATTCCTAAAAATATTCTGAAAAATATTGATAATAGTAACAAATAAGCAAAAAATATAAATAATATCTTAAAAGCTAAATGTACACTATCAGGTCGCCTGGAGTCCACACGTCATATACACTAGCATCTAGCGATCGCTATGGAAAGTATAGTCTCCAGCTTCCTGAGAGTCCATAGTAGATTGTTGTATGACATTAATTAATAAACCATGGTGTTGTTGCCGAAGTAATTCAACTTCTCGGTCGACAGTACCACAAAAAAAAAAATATGAAATAAAATTTGATTTTTTATTAGATTCAATTTAAAGTTAAACCTAAATGTTAAAGAAAATTATAATAAGGACATTTTACCATCTCATACCTGTAATTGTAGTTGCTTATTATTGATTTATGGACCTATACGCCATACGGTCCATAATCCATATACTTTATTATATTCAAACTTAAAAGAATTTTAATGACATGTAAATATTTTGAAAATGGCATTGTGCAAATAAAACATGATAATAAAAGTTTCAAGTATCCCATGAACAATATTCATAATATAACTCATTATGAGGAGTTGTTTGTATTAAATTTTCTCAAATAATTCACGAGGAAGAAAATATAATAACAAATTCCCTATTAATACATTTTTATTTAGATAAATTATTAGGGCTTTGATTTACAATATTTACAAAAAATTCAACTATACACACAAATTGATGTGACAATTTTTCTAGTGATAAAAATTACAACAGAAATAAAAACTAATATTACAACTAAGACATTTAATAAATAGTATTGATACCATCTTAGCTTAAATGCTAGAGATTTCAAATGTGGTGCGCCATTGTGCCGAAGAACATACTCAGTCCAGTAAACAACGGGTTCTGCTTGGGACATTGGTCGATCTTTGAATATTTTTGAAGCTGTTTCAGCATTTTCTTTGTACCTATTAGAAATTAATCAGTATGTACCTAATTTTAAATATTTATAATTTAAAAGTTATTTACTTTTTATTGTTGAGATGTTCTAAAAAAATTTTTAAGAAACTATCCTTTGTTATAGACAAGAGGGCTATTGAAATAGCCATTCCTGCGTTGACTAAATTGTCTATATTTCCTTGCTGATCACCAAACAAAGGAAATCCAAGAACTGGTACTCCAGCGTCCACGGTTTCGTATATCCCAGATACACCTCCGTGACTGATGAATAGTTTCACATTTTGGTACACTTAAAAAAATACACAAAAGTATAACTTCAATTGATAAATTGGCACTTCTTTCCACCATATATTACAAAATATATCACGCTGTGGTAGCCACTTCCAAGTCATCATATTTTTCTGCATGTCTTCCAGTTCGTTTTCATATTATTTCCATGACACCCTTTGAGGAATTTGTGCAAATGTTCTCAGTAACGCTTTTTTTATTTGTTTTGGCATCGAAGACATTTTTACGGTCGAACCAAAAGTGAAATAAATAACTCCATGTGGCGACTCTTCAATGAATTCTAAAACATCCTATATAGTTATAAATTGTTGCAATCTGTATTCAAATAGTGGCACGGTACACATTTAACAATCTTGTACACTTTAATTATGCCCGATTATTGGTCTATATATTTAAATTAAATTATATAACATACTTCCGGTAAGCGTATTAGGAAACCCAGGACGCCACAGAGCGCCTTATGTATACCACGTTCTCATTGGCCCATTTCAAATTGCCCGCTTTTTTTTTATCATTTATCAAATAATTTAATTTAATTTAATAATATAATATTAATTTAAATATTATATTATATTATTTAATTTAAACAAATTAAAATAACTATTTGGTAGAAAAAGGTACCTAACTAATATTAAACAATATTATTATGTTATTATAATTTAATAAATTAATGTAGAATGTGATCTCTACACAGTTATTTTTATTTTTTACTTTAGTAGGTACCTATACCTACCTCAGAGTGAACATTTCTTACTGGACTAAGTGTATTGTACTTGTACACAGCTTTTGTGTTAGCTAAAAAGATTATCTAGGTTCTTCCTAACATAGAAACAAAATACCAATCTTACTTAAATGTTTTATTTTTACTAAAACATAAGATTCTTAATTAAAATAGGTAGGTACCTTACTAAAAGTTCATGCTCTAACATTAATATATATATTATATTTTTAATAAAGACATAACTATTTTTAAAGGAACGAATTGAACTAGTGTTCAATGATTATTTTAATAATATATGGAATGGTAGCTACCGAAGCTAACCAAATTACTATCCAATTAAAGAAATAGTTATAACTTCACATGAATAGTGCAAAAACAATTTTGGATGTCTAGTTTGGTAGTCTAGTTCATCGATGACTGAAAAGCCCTGTTATTATTTTCAATTTTATATTTGTAGGTACACTACATTACTACCTACATCAGCAGTGGTTTATAAATAATATTTTTTTACACATTTATAATTTACCTAATTCAACCTTTTTAAAATGTTATGCAAGTATTAAGTAAACAAAATATATTAAGGTAGGTAAAAAATAATACATACATGTCTACCTACATAGTCAGAGGTAGGTAGGGGTTACACGATCATTGAAAGTATATAAATATTAGACAAAAAAAAAAATTGTACAAACATTTAAAACTGTGAACATATTTTAAAGTATTTTTTTTTACTATGATGACCACTTCGCATGTTAAAATGCTGGCAGTTGGGCTCTGAATGTGATTTAATTGTCCTGAATGAAAACATGACTCCCTAAATAACAAAAATTTGACCTACCCGATAATACTTTATAGGTGTTACAAGTTTCTATATAGATTATAATGACAATTATTATAAAATATACCATTCAATTTTATTATAATTTGATGAGGTACCTAACAATTTTGAACTCAGATTTACCAATTATTTTAGCAAACGATTAAACAATTTGTTATTATATTACATTAAATTTTGTTTATTTTATGATGTAGGGAAGTTTATCTTCTACATCTACTAAGTTTATTATAAATTATAATCTAAATATATCAAACTAATAGCAGTATACCTAGTCACAAATAATAATATAATTTAATGTAATTCCAGTATAAACTTTATAATGAAGTCATAAAATATTAATTCGAATGAAAAAAAACTATGTAAAAACAATGAAAAATACATGTTATATGTTTAGTGACCTCTACCATGGGATTTTGCATTTAATTGTCCTAAATTAATGTTTTTTCATATTCAACATAATTTAAAGTATTTTTTTTACTATGATGACCATGCGAGGCGCATGTTAAATTTCTGTCTATGCACAGTATTTAGAGGTGAAAAAGCTGGGAACAATCGCTGCAGGTACCACATGGCACATCAGTTGAGCTCTGAATATACAACATGACTTCCTAAATATCAAAAATTTAAACAGAAGTTTATCTTATTTACATCTTGGTACCTACTTCGTTTATTAATTATTAATTAATTGATGTCGCCACTAAAATATATGTAGATATAGCTCCTAAATTATAATCTAAATTTATCAAACTGATAACAGTATAGTCACATGGTTTATTTATTGACTACCAGACTACCTAGCAGTTATTAATTTGTCAACAGGAATATTAAATTGATTTTTGACTTGCTGTCATGTTTAAACTTTAACTGTACATCTCCGTTATAGTTGTACTTTTAATTTTAAGTTGTTAGTGTTTAAAGCATCTTAGCATTTTCACTAGTTAGGTATTTTTAAGCTCTGGTTGTTTGGGTATTTAACTTGTTGGTGTTAGTTCTCTGTTTCTGCATTTCTGAATAATTAATTATATTGTATTCATAATGGATGAATTCATTAAGTTCTTAAAAAATAATAATATCATTGCGGTTCTACCAAATGAAGTTTCTAATATAAATGAAAAGACCTCGATTCTTAGAGCCAATATTAATAATGTTAATGAAGTCATCTTACTGTGCTGACATAGGTACCCAATATTTATGAAACATGACTCTGAAAAAAAAAATGTCTTATGCATTAATATTAATCAAATAATGAGAACTATATTTTTTACTTACCTTGATGGATTGTCAAGCTGACCAACACGAATCCAATTAGTTTTCGAAAATTCTTGGTAAAGCATTATGAAATTCTCAACTTCATTAACATTATTAATATTGGCTCTAAGAAAACAACACAAACAACTAAAATATCGTTGCCATGTACGTGAATGTTTCAAAAATCTACAATTCATATCTGTGTCACATAGTTACCACTTGTCAATATTCATTTCTTGTGTTCATTACGAATAAATTTCATTTCTACGTACCTATTTCTGTATAATCTTCTCCGTTACTTCTGCCTATATAATATTATCAAATAAATATGTTATATAGATGTGTATCTATGCCTAACATGGCCACGATGTGTGAAAATTCCTCAGCCAAATCGACAGATATTGGATGGCGATCAATGCCAAATCTGAAGTTTAACCGTACCAATGATCTACGAAGACCGGAATCGTCGAAAAATGTTGATTCCAAAGGTTTTCTGGACCGCAGGTTCTGTGTATCCGAGCCAAATATCCCCGTACATCCAAAATTAGCTGGCGAGACAGCTGCAGATATTGGGTGGCGATCAACGCCAAATCTGAAGTTTCAGCAGGTCACCAGCGATGTACGGAAACTGGAATCGTCGAAAAATTTTGATTCCAAAGGTTTTCTGGACGGCCGGCTCTGTGTATCTGAGCCAAATATCCCAGTACATCCAAAATTAGCTGGCGAGACAGCTGCAGATATTGGGTGGCGATCAACGCCAAATCTAAAGTTTCAGCAGGTCACCAGCGATGTACGGAAACCGGAAAGTCCGAGACACACATGTCCTCGTCGTTCATTTTGGCGCAGGACAAAGAAATTAGTCAGGCGGTTCCTTTGTTGTTGTGGTTCTGTTGACAAGATAGACCAGTAATATGTATATTATAGAGTTTAAAAGTTTTTAAACATCCCCTCCTCTCCCACCGTTATCTCACTTTTGTGTTCGCTGGTACTATTCTGAAACCGTTAAACATGTCCTCCATTGTCATTTGTACCAAGTTAGTGTAGGTTTGCCTCACGTATTTCATGTCTGTACCATCGTCGGCTCTTCGCCACCTGTTTTGTTCTGTATTAATTAAATTAATATTATTAATATTATTATGTTACTCATATTAAACGTATTATTATAAAGTATGTACTGTGTATTAATACCTATCTATTATATCTACCTCATTCGCTTTGCATAAATATATGTAATAATCCTATATGGTCACGCAGGTGGATATTGTATTGTCATGACTCATGGATGTCATCGATTTTCATGATAGTAAAAAATTAAAAATTATCTATACTAGAGTGATTTACTTCACCTTCCGTTTAACCACCCCAAAATCGAGCCATGAATTATATTATAGTAGCAAACAGCTCGGTGTTATATGCCTGCGGATAATGTCATTTGTTCTGCATCGTGATATAGAAATAACCGAATACACACTGAAATAAATGTGCAACCATGTAGACGTCTCTGCGGCAAACACCGAGCCGTAAGTTTGAGCTTCAGTGGTAGGTAAACATTAATAGGTACTGTTAAAAATCGTGAGTAGTACTTAGAAGACGCTCCAGGCGTGTTATTCGCACACTCCACAGAGTCGGTATATTATACTGTAATACTATATAGGTGATCCGAGTTCTAATGTTGGACTCGATGGCGTTTAATTGTACACCCCAATTTTTTGTATACAATAATATTTATTAAAATTAATATACATATCATCAGCCTAATTCGCAATATTGTCCTAACTCCAAAAATGTGATTTTGGAATTAATTGTGATTAAAATTAAGGAAAAAAACTGCATTGTATGATAAAGTTGTAACTGATAAATTGTAACATTTTATCCTCCATATGACATTGATTATTAGAAATGGTCGTATCTCCGTTGTGATAATTTTAAAAATTAGAAAAAATCATAACTCCATATTAGAAAGGTAAAAATTATGAAGATAGGATATTTGCGAATTGATAGATGAGATAGGAAATTTTCCGATGAAATGTTTTTCCTTTCTCCTGAAAACTAGTCAATATGGAGTTTAGTGATTTGCGAATTAAGATGACGATAATATCTGATTTCTAGATGTTTTTAAATATAATTGAAGACCACATTTTAGAACTTTTGAGATTTTCGTATTGCATTAGAAGTGTCCTTGTGGCGATATAAACTTCCGTTTTTAAAATACTTCCATTAAGAAGAACTTGAACGCTTAGACATTTTAGTTTTAAGTACAAAAGATATCTAAACCTATCTTGGACCGACGACTATGGAGTATTGGTTGACATACTATTATTTATCTTGAGAGTGATGAAACAGACAACTCACTGGAGAGTTGACGTTTCTGCGGAAAACACAGCACCGTTACATTTGATTACGACCAAACGCTTCGGAGGTAGGTAAATATTAATACTGCGCCTAGTTAAAAGTCGTAAGTTATAGTACTTACGCGACACGTCAGGTGTTATTTGCAGACTCCCCACATAGAGTCGGCGTACTATATTATTTTTATATACATTATATTATATTATTTTTATATACATTATATTATATTATATTTATATAAATTATATTATATTATATTACATACTATATTATCTTTATATGTTAAATTTATTCTGTCCTATGTAACTACTAACTAGTAGATATTAGTATTTATTATTGTATTGGTTGCCATTGGTTAATCGAGTAGAGCAGGTACAATCATGCATCAAATCGAATTTTCACACATCGCCAAGGAGACTGAGTAGAACTTTCTGCAGCGATAGTTACACCCCAAAGGAGTTGAGCAATCACAATTTAATTTTAAAAGCTGTCATTTTTTACAGGAAACGAAGTGCGTATGATCAGCTAAGTGATCCGAGTTATATTGTGGCCTGTGGGGCTTGGAGACACACCACCATTTTCTTCACACAATAATATTTATTAAAATTAGTATACATGTATACATATGTATTTTAATATGTATTTTTCAAATATACTTGAAGACCATCTTTTAGAATTGTTGACATTTTTGTATTAGATTAGAAGTGTCTTGTGACAAACTTCCGTTTTTAAAATGCTTCCATTGAGAAGAACTCGAAGGCTTGGAAATGTTATTTTAGATTCTGAGTGAAACGATGAATGTATTGATTTTACAATGATGTGTGTTTTTTTATTTTTGTGTCTGTGTACACGATAAGTAGTCGAAATAATGCTCCGATTATCAACTTCAGTATCTTGTTCGATTCGAAAGTGAATATCGTTGGTGCATTGGGGAGGTCAAAATTTAAATTTCCCAGTAGTTTTCAAAAGCGCCGGGAAAAACAAAAGAAAAATTAAGAAAAAACGGGAATTCTTACGCAAAATCTGTTTTCGAGAAAATCGATTTTGGTTTTTGGTGTAACTCTAAAAGAAATGAACGTGAAATACATGAAATTTTCACTGGTTGTTTATATTTGCATTTTATATACACGATAACGTTTTCAAAATATTTTGATTTATTTTGAACTGTTTAGGGACATTCTCATTTTCCATCTTTTTTTAGTTTTTTTTCTAAAAATATCAATAAAATTTTATTTGTTGGTTGCGAAAGCTTGAAAACTTAATAGAAGGCTCCTAGTATATTGTTTGAAAGGCAGATGAAAAATATTAAAAATCGTTAGTCACAGTTTTTTTTTATAAGCATTTAAAGTTCAAAAGTTGTAAAAATATGGAAAAATCACGAAAATTAGCGAATTATTTTGAGTTAAGAATTCGTAAAAATTTTTCTTTTTAAATCTAAGATTTGAAAATGTAATACAAGATTACTCATAAGTTTGTCTACCTTTATCAATAAAAAAATCTCTACCGGAAAGTCAAATTAAATTTTTATGAGCGTTTGAAATTCAAATTTTTACAACATTGGATGTTCACTCGATTTCTCATGTAGCGATTTCCTTATTTTGTTGTAATTCAAAAACGAATAACTGTAGACACACGAAAATTTCACTGAATGTTTATATTAGCATTTCCTATACACCATACATTTACAGCTTTCAATTTTTTTTAGTTTTTTTTTCTACAAATATCCATAAAGTTTTATCTGTTGGGCCAAAAAGTGTAAAAATTTAATACAAGGCTCCTGATATATTGTTAAAATATCAGTTGAAAAATATTAAAAATACATAGGCACAGTTTTTTTTTATAAGAATTTAAAGATCAAATTTTGAAAAAATTTATCAAAATCTCGAAAATTATCAATCATTGTAATTAATAAATTATAAAATGTTCAGTTTTTATAGCTAAGGATTGCAAATTCAACACAAAGGTTCTCGTAAATAGTTCATACTGTAACCAAAAAATCTAAAAAATATATGAACACAGTTATTTTTTACAGACATTTTAAATTCAAATTTGGACGAAATTACATATTAAAATCAATATTAACGATCTTTGTTATTGTTGCTATTTAAAAATATTATTCGGGGATGTATGAAACTGAAAAATCAAAATATTATGGCCTATCCATACAATCTACCATAGTATAAGGAATAAGAAGTATGCTCATGATAAGACTGTGCATATTTTAAGGAATTTATTCATAAATTCCATATAATTTAATACCATAGATATATATACGTATATAATATGTCTTAAACCTAGACTGACATACCGTCTTCACTCAGAATCGTTTTTCTTATACAATGATATTGTATCATTGAATTCAAATTTAATAGCATCCATTATACAGTGACCCACTTGTAACCTACTGTACAGCAGAGCGACATCCACTTACCCACCTTTTTAAATATCCACCTCTCTTGCACCGTCGACTATGGAGTATCGGTCGAAATAGTACTATTTAACTTGAGAGTGTCGAAACAGATAACCTCGATAACCTCGTGATACAGACAAGCCCGGATTAAGGGTGGGTCCAGGGGGGGCCATGGCCCCCGGGCATCCATTTATTTAGGGGCCTCAGATTTGTCCATTATAGGCTATAACATCGCATAAATCACTTTAAAAAAATCGATGATTATTTAGCGAGGAAAAAAGCTTGTAAATTATAATTTATAAATAAAATGATACTTAATTCTTGATTTATTGCTATGTACCTAATACCTATATATATTTATTATAACAGGTACCTATATATTAATATACATTATTTTTTTTTACGTACAGGGGCCTCATTTAAACTTTGGCCCCTGGGCCTCAAAATTTCTTAATCCGGGCTTGGATACAGACAAGATAATACAAGACAAAACTAACCGTGACATTCGGGGTTATTTTTGGGTATCGAATATCGATACGAGTGTGGACACGTAAAGTATGTTTGGGACGGTAAGTGTTGTCACTGGATGTAAAGTGCACTTGACTGTTATAAATTCAGTCGACGTACGATAGAACTATATTATTATGTTGCGAGATTATTGTCTCATAGGCGTAAGTATAGAACTTCAAAATAATTGAATGGATCAATATTCCACCGAAACACGTTAAACTACTTTAATATCTACACAATGAAATAATATATTATATAGGTCATCTTAAGTTTCAACAAGATCATTGTGTGCATTACACATTTGTTATAATTTTTTAATTTTTTCCTCTTTTATAAAACACCCGAAAAGGTAGAATGGCTCTTTCTAATTTTTGCGATTTGATGCTATAATATCATCGATAGGTAATGGAATGGTGGAATTTTGAAAAAAATATAAAATATAATGTGTATTGTACGTTTATTTTTTAACTTTAACAATTTG
Organism: Macrosiphum euphorbiae; assembly: GCA_949089665.1. Lineage (NCBI taxonomy): Eukaryota > Metazoa > Arthropoda > Insecta > Hemiptera > Aphididae > Macrosiphum > Macrosiphum euphorbiae. The sequence continues at coordinate 116,794,579 of CARXXK010000001.1, forward strand.
TAGGTAGTGAAGAAACAGGCGAAGTTTCCTTGTTGTATTGTAAGTTTCAAGTTCATCTCTTAATGCATGTAGGAAGTCACTTTAATACATATTGTAATGGATGATTTTAGTTTGAATTTATAATTAAATCATTAAATTCTAAAAATAATTGTTTCTTATGATGTTTTATAATTTATTTATACTACTGTAGGCAGGGCTTGAAACCGAAAAAATTTTTTCCGGTTTCGGTTTCGGTTTCGGATACCGGTTTTGATTTTTTCCGATTTCGGTTTCGGTTTCGGATACCGGTATCAATTTTTTCCGATTTCGGTTTCGGTTTTGGATACCGGTATCGATTTTTTCCGATTTCGGTTTCGGTTTCGGATACCGGTATTGACTTTTTTCGATTTCGGTTTCGGTTTCGGATACCGGTATTGACTTTTTTCGATTTCGGTTTCGGTTTCGGATACCGGTATCGATTTTTTCCGATTTCGGTTTCGGTTTCGGTTTCGGATACCGGTATTCATTTTTTTCGTTTCGATTTCGGTTTTTAACGGTTTTAACCGGTATTCAAAATCAGTATCGAATATCGGTTTTAATCCCTGTATTTATAATAATTTATAATGGCATAAAATACTGGCGTAGGAACCTACTTGCCAATCGCCAAACATTGCGTGGCGTACGATTTAGCGTCTGGTTGCCAGACAAGTACTATAGTATTTGCAATCAATGATAATATTTACACTGGAATGAATACGTAATTATGACGTATTTAGTTATAGCCTCTCCACTTCATAACACATTTTCCAAATGATTTGCTACCTAATTTTTTAAGATTTTGTGTAACTTCATCGTTTATAAGTTGAAACTATTTTCTCAATGAGGGGCTAACTTCATGTGTGTCCCACCCACCACATTAATCAAATTGATCACAGCTTGATTATATTATACCAATCTAGGTTAGGTATATTAATCCAATAGAGTATGGTTGGTGGTCGGTTGGTAGGGAGCACATTTTTCAGTCGACGGCTTTTAGGGAAACCCAGACAATATTATGTTAAGGCCTTATAATGTATTATAATAAATTATAAATAATATAAATTATTTATAAATATACTATAATTATTGACTCAGTATTTCATAATTTATTGTTGGCTATTGTGTTAATTTAATGTAGGAAAATTATGCCACATAGTTATTTCTGTCTTCTGATCGTCTGTGGCGGCAGAAAAACACGACAGCTTATAATATAGTAAATTTAATAATAATAGTATTATTGTTATACAATTATTATAGCGTAGGTATTTCTGCGTATACTGTTTTAGAATACGACTATACGATTAATCCATTTACCAAAATAATATATAATATATAAATATAATAATTATTATATTGCGTATAATAATAATATATTATGCGTCTAATAATTTATATACCCTGTGAAATTACCTATGCAAACATACGGGTGCCCGTAGACGAAGACTACAGCACCAGTGCAGCTAGACTTACTTACATAATAATATACTATTATATTATAAAATATTAATTATAATAATATAATATATTAGGCACCATTAATCATTATTAATATCAATTGTATTACTGCAGAACTCAGAAAGTATACATAATAATATAAATATCTATATAGGTGGGTACTTTCGAGTTAATATTTTAGAATCCAGTAAAAAACTAAGTAAAACTAAGAAAAAAAAGAAGGCATAGCACATGACCTAGGCTATAGGTCTAATAAATGGACCAAATTAATAATTTTTAATAATATTATTATAAACGCGCCATGGAAACGGCAATATAAATATTATAAACTATTAAAATAAATAATAATATATAATATTTATATGATAATTTATAAAAACTAATAATATACCAACAAAAATACTATGTCAACTCCATGTAAAAAAAATGTAATTTAATTTAATTCTTCGTTTTGCGCACGGAGTAAACAATTACCCCAGACGTATTAATACAGTATATTAATAATTTAATATGATAATTTATAAAAGACTAATGAACTTTAACTTATCATAGTTATTTTTTATTTAAGGATAACTTAACTTTAACTAGTTAAAAAATTGGTTAACTTGCCCAGCTTTGCCATCATCCACATGATGTTATAATAAATAATAATATCTTATAAGTTATAATATTATATTTAATATTGATCGCATTGTATGATAGAAGGATAGAACAAATTTACATAATATACACGATATTTATTATTTTCTACCATAAGCATTATAAATTATATTATTCATAGCTTTTAAACAGAAATTCAATTATAGCCTATAGGTTTATTTTAAATGCGTAGAACTTTTTAAATGTTAGATATTAATGTTATAATTTTTCGACTTCCGTTTCGGATATCATGTTATTTCTTAAGATTTCGTCTTAAGTTTCAAAAAACGGTATTATTTTTTCCGATTTCGATTTCGGTTTCAGATATCGGTATTTATGTTTTCCGATTTCGGTTTCGGTTTTGGATATCGGTATTTATGTTTTCCGATTTCGGTTTCGGTTTCGGATACCGGTATTTATTTTTTCCGATTTCGGTTTCGGTTTTGGAAACCGGTATTGATTTTTTCCGTTTTCGGTTTCGGTTTCAGATACCGGTATCAATTTTTTCCGATTTCGGTTTCGGTTTTGGATACCGGTATTATTTTTTTCCGATTTCGGTTTCGGTTTCGATTTCGGTTTCGGTTTTTAACGGTTTAAACCGGTATTCAAAACCGGTATCAAAAATCGGTTTCAAGCCCTGACTGTAGGTAATGTAAATAAATTATGTCTGTAGGTTGAATAAATCTACTTTGTCGAAAACCATGTAATTGTTAATAACATTTGTTGGTGCTTAGTAAAATAAGTGAACCTTATATTAAATGTTCAGGTTTCAAAAATAGCAATCACCTATAATAGCTTTAAATCTATTAATCTGAATATATTTTAAATATGCACTGCTTGTGGGCGATATACATATTATATTATATGATATATGGTAATATTTCAATATTTTCAGTGGAGTATTGTGGTCAAACACTATTATGCAATTACTTCGGTAAGATATTTAAATTGGCTCAGGTGAAATAAATGGATATATATACCCACTAGTCACTACCCATGTTGAATATATGATAACTGATAACTATTTACCTCTCTTTTGCAGTTTTTAATCTTTCTTCTAACGTTTTGTATTTTATCCTTATTTTTTGGAGCTTGATTACATCTTTTTGAGCTAAAATACCAAGCTCAAAATGTTGCTGCTGGTTTTTTAATTCTTTGATCAAAACAAAATCGTATACATATACGATATGGTCTGTTTCGATGCTGAATATTCCGGCTTCACTAGTGTGCAGTTTTTTATTTTAATAATATAGGCACTCTAAAAGTTTTCTAGGTGTACCTAGTTTAAATTTTTAATAACAATGTAAAGTAAAATATAGGTACATACAGTGAGTCATATACCTACATGTACATTACTTTGCACGTTTTTCAGACGGTTAGTTCCCAGGGCTTAGTGTCTAGCCATCCAAAGTCTGATGAGTAAGAACCTAGGAAAAGTGGTATTAGGAAAAATATTATTCGGCCAAATTATGGAATTTGTTATCAATCCATATACAGCTGGTTTTTTTTGTCAGCCAAGTGGGATTCGATGAAATGGGATGAAAATGTATTATAGAAAAATTATTCAAATTAAAAAAACCTCAAATTTTGTTTACAATACCTACACTTATACACAAAAACAAATTGATCGTGCTTTGACACATCAGTTGTTGAATTCAGTATAAGTGACTACATTTCAGCCAATTTCACATTAGAGAAGAGTTCAGTAATATAACGATTAACGATATTATTATAATTCAATAGACATTCTAGTATACAATTGATTGCGATTTTCGGATAACAAAATAATGTCACATAGAAGTACTTTATGTTTATAACTTCACAAGTTGATAAGTTAACGTATGTGATTGTAACCATTTTTATATTACCTATACGATTAGTGATTACTAAGACCAAGTATACCTACCTATTAAAATAACACCCACCCTAAACTTTTTGGCGGTTCAGTGAACCACAAAATGCATGATCAAGCGGCCTCTGTGTTCAAGAGGGTATGATCCAAAAATCTTGAAAATGGCAAAACTATGAAAATTGTATATTTACTATCAACAGGCACTAAAACAGTTATTCCCAACCTATAGTCCACAGACCACTTTTATCTTATAATCTTATAATCTTGGTGGTCTGTGAACCGTTATAATAAATATAATAATATAATGTATATTTTTTTAGTAGTACCTAATTTGGGTTAAATTATTAATAGTATTAAACTTTTACTTAAACTTGATCAATTGAAAACATTATTATAAGCCTGCTAGGTATAATGAATTTCATTGTTTTTCGTTTATTCTTAATCTAAATTTTAAAATGTGTGAAGTAAAATTATTTTTTTTATGGGAAAAATTAGTTCTGAAATTGAAGGGGGTCCGAATTTTTCTTTTTTGTCTAATATTTATATATTTTCAATGATCGTGTAACCCCTACCTACCTCTGACTATGTAGGTAGACATGTATGTATTATTTTTTACCTACCTTAATATTTGTTTACTTAATACTTGCATAACATTTTAAAAAGGTTGAATTAGTTTAATTATAAATGTGTAAAAAAATATTATTTATAAACCACTGCTGATGTAGGTAGGTAGTAATGTAGTGTACCTACAAATATAAAATTGAAAATAATAACAGGGCTTTTCAGTCATCGATGAACTAGACTACCAAACTAGACGTCCAAAATTGTTTTTGCACCATTCATGTGAAGTTACAACTATTTCTTTAATTAGATAGTAATTTGGTTAGCTCAGTGGAGTACGCAAAATTCGTTAAGGGGGGGAGGGGGTTACCATATTTTATATACAATTAAAAAAAAAAAAAAAATGTTTATACAATTGTATTCTTCTTATATCTAAAGACATGCACAATAGTTTAGTTGGTATATAATATTCATTATTATGTCAAATCGCATGATTCAAAGTAGATGGCAACGATATTACGATTACAAAATATTATCTATTATACACATTACATGCACACGTATATCTGTGTATGAACTTAGTACTTTGCTCATAAACAACCATGACCCATGTAATAAAATGTAACATGGAATGACAGTAATTATTTTTCGACAAAAATATTAACGTGTTATCGGGACCAGACTAGACCGATATACGGAACCTTTTAAAACCACCGGGAAGTGACCGACCGACAAAACGCATAATATGATCCTATAGTCTAAATATAATATTCCATAAAAAAAATCATTATTCGTATTTTACTTGGGGGGGGGGGGTTAAACCTCCCTTCCTCAAAGGGTCTCATGGAAATATGAAAACGAACTGGAAGACATGCAGACAGGGCTTATTCTAAAGCGCAGTTGGGCTTATTTTGCGTATTTGGAAAAATTGACGCGCACTTGATAATCAATTTTTGCGTACTGATTATTAATCTATGAAACTACTGAACTATGTTTATTATTAGAAATTGTAGGCAAGATCCAACGCTTTGGAGTTAGGGTTTTCTAAGAACACGTAATATCGAATACCGATAAGGCGACAATATTCCTTATTAATTTATTATATTTATAATATTTTATATTATGCCGGCTGCCGGCAGTACACATTCGCAGAATGTACCATTAATTAAGATTTGGTGTGCTGTTCATCGTTCAAATCTTGCATGGAAAGATGTAAGTTCTACCGTAGTAGAAGTATCTCATATCGTAAGTAAGTTATCAGGAATTTCTGCTTTTTATTATATATCTTTTTATTCATTTTAACATGCCTGCTCTTCAAAATTGGGACCCAAGACCAGCAATACAAATATGGTTAAACCAAAATGAACGCCGTATTAAAGAAACTCCTAAAGCCAAAGAACAGGAATGGTTCAGTGGGATATTTATGGAAGCGACAAAAAGAAAATCTGAAGACCAAACTGAACAAACGATTAAAAAAAGAATGTTCTAATAGTATTGTGTTATGTGTTATGTATATAAATTATAAATAGTATGAAAAAAATAAAGAGGATATTATTTAAAATACAATATTTTAAACGTGAATGTTTATTTTGTTCATAATAGGTTAAATTTTAAATTCTTCCACATTAAAACTAAAAATATTATCATTTTTAACTAGTTTGATATTACATTTCGAGATTATTATAGTTCTATTTTTATAGGCTTATTAAAAAAAAATGCGTAGTTGATAAAAATCCTTAGAATAAGCCCTGCATGCAGACAAATATGATGACTGGGAAGTGGCTACCACAGCGTGATATATTTTGTAATATATGGTGGAAATCAGTGTATTTCAGAATCAGTTCTGTGTATTGTTTTACAATTTTTAAGTAAACTAGCAAAGATATATTGGTTAATCTCTGAATGCAAGTTTTAGAAACCGCATGCATAAAAAAACATTTCCATGATCGTTGACGGATTTGAGACGTGACCGGTGATTGTGCGATCCATAAAGGCATTGGCTGGCAATTGGTGTGACATAAATCAAAGGCAAGTTGAGCTTAGTTGCAATGTACGACACACAATCTGGCTCAAAGTATTCAACGATGACAAGGTCGAATTCTGTACGAGCACTCCCCAACACTTCTTTCATTTTGCTATTCTCATACACTTGATCACACTGAATTCTACAAATTTCTACTCATCATTACAAACTCACCTATTATTGTAAGTCTTCTACTCATCATATGTTTTAGATACATGTCCATAAATTGCATAACCCCCTCTAAAGTTGTATCCACTTCGGTATAGTTTTCGCGGTTACCGTCGGTAAACTGTGTGAACACAGTGACGTTGTGGTGTCCGCTGTTCACCAACGCCCTCAGTATACCACTCATAAAGTTCCTGTGGCTTTTACCTTCGACTGTCTTCACGGCTAAAATTCTGGCACTCGACGCAGATTGAATACACGAACCGACAAGAGCCCAAATCATGATAGATTTTGCGCATTATATTATGTTGTAATTTTAAACCCATAACTTGAACGATATCGAGATATACAATTAGCGTGCGTAGTGTAATATTTGACGGTTGCAATATTTCGTTCTGTTTCAAGATTCAGTTCTTAAATTGATAATATATTAATATTTAGAATGATTTAGATATATAGTCATTGTTCATACAAACACTTTAAAGTTTAAGCTATAACTAATAATGACATATTTGATTTATTTAAGTACACTTGTACTGTATATAAATTCATAAGTCTTGGTGTTTTAGTAAAGGTGTCAGTGTAATTTTGTACACAAAAATACGCTTTACGGGAATAATGTCCTGTTCTGTAGATGTAGAATCAACCAAATTTGATAATTTTTTTTTTTTTGAATTAATAGAGGGTAATATTCTACAGGCCGCATCAAACTCTGTTTTTCAATATTTTTATCGCAAACTTTATAATATGTCTTCAAAAATAATACAATTTTAAGCATTTTTTTATAAATAATATTGTACTATTTTTGAAATTAAATAAATATCGGAGTTGATGCTGCTTTTAGGATTAGTCTTTCGGATAAAAAAATATTTATCAAAATCCGAAAAATCTACAGACTACAAGGTCTGAGAATTATCCCCGTGAAGTCATTTTTTTCGATATAATACAGCGCCTATCAATCCCTCCGCCCCGGCCCCCTAAATATATATTGGTATACATATGGGGCAGTACAATAGTGGAAAAGGTATTATAATTAAAGTGGCATCTAAAATATAAAATTTTAATTTCAAATCTTATAGAATTGCCGAAAATTTGAAAAAATGCCACCGGACCCCTTAAGCCTTAAGGATTACGACGAGGCACGAGGTACTGAGCTAGGTACTTTGATTTGTACATTCTAATATTCTATAGTTTCTATTTTTGTTTTAATATGGTCTAATAAGAACTTGATATCTTTTTTGATCTTAAAATCAAATTTGACTGTCATATAATTAACATTGTTAACAGATAAAACCAAATTCTGAATTTTATTCATCGTAATTGTGCTGATCTTAATGATATATTAGCTTTTAAGTCCATATATTGCTGTTTGGTATGTTCTATCTGTGAATATGGCTCAATTAAATTGTCTCCCTACTCAGCTGTACATAAGTATAAAATTGAAAATATTCAACAAAAGTTCTTACGATTTCTCTCATTTAAATGTTCCTTAGCTGGAGAGCCGCATTCTTTGCACAACCCTTTTTAACCTTGAAACACTTGAACAACGCCGCTTGTGATTAGATTTATATTTTTCGTATAAGCTCTTTACAGGAACATTTGACTGTCCTGAGCTCTTGAGTTGTTTCTCCTTCCATATTTCTCCCAATAAACGTAACACCAGGTCTAAAAATAAATTTTATCTAGTCAAAAAATTAACTAATTATTCAAGCAACACCCCCTCAACAGAATTATGAAAACTATAAATGATTTTAAACATCGATCTGTTCATATCACCAAACTCCAACTCTTTTAAAATGTATTGTAATACCATATACCTACTTGTAATTTCATACCTAGCTATTAGAATATTAATTGTATATTGTATTTCATGGTTTTTTAATTTTTAATCATTATTAATAAGATTGTTATCATTATAATATAATGTAATATGTAACTGGGCCTGGCCCGTTTAAAACTTAGATAAATAAATAAATAAATATAAACTTTAAACTTAGCAGTACCTTTTTTTTTTTTCAGTTTGAAACCGACGACACCGCGGGAATTGCTTTCGCATTAGGTACTTCCGCGGCGCCGTTATCGTTTATTTGATAAATCAAACAATTTGTACACACGGATGAGGTAGACGGGACAATCCCCGACTTACCCTCCCCCCTTCAACATAAAATTTTATACATTTACATTTTTTACAATTTTGTTTAATCGCCTTCCTCTTGTCTTCTCGGGCCGACCGGAGTCCGACACCCTGGCAGTCTCGTTCATGTCCACGTTAGCGAACCGACAGTAGTCCGCCGCTCTGGGTCACACGTTCTCTATCCTCCTTTTGGCGAGCCGACCGTAGTCCACCACTCTGGATTCGCGTTCTCGAATGTCCCGCGATAACTTAGCAGTACCTACCTATAGCATACCTATTGTTTTTAATATTGTTGTACATGTCTTTTTTTTTTATTATTATTATTTTTAAAGTTTTCCTGACAGTCAACTAAACTTATGTATATAAAATTACATTTTTTAACATTTGAAAATTGGATCTCTACATATGGTATAAATGGTAAGAACTAAGTATTAAAGTGTAACAATTTTACAATACGAACGATTACAAAGAGAGAAAGAAAAGAAAAAGAAAAAAAAAAGTTATACATGTCTTGCAGTATAACCTAACCTATATAATTTAATGATGCTTATATATTTAAAAAAACAATAATTGTATACCTATATAAAAACGAAATGTATATAATCACTTGAACGACTAACGAGTATACCTAATGACTATTATAGACATTAAACAGTTATTGATAATTAATTTGTTGAAATGTATCGTGCTATACCAATCGTTTTCTTTTTTAAAACTACGAATATTAACTGCAGAATATGCAAGTTTACTATTCTTTATGCTGTCATCCCAGCTTTTTTATTAGAACACCCAATAACACTGGCAATTTTGAAACATCTTAAAGTTTGGATAAACTTATTTTCCTGTCATTATATAGAAGATTTGCAATGTCTCATTATTAACGTTGCGCCTTTATACTGCTCTGCTTTAAGTTTTAATGCTATAGGTACGCATTCGGAATCTTGCGAAATAGAAGACTATTATAATATGCATCATTGAATCATAATGTTTTATGTAGGTAGGTAGGTACCTACTTGGATGTTTTTGATTTCAACTCAGTTACGCTATAAAATATAAATATTAACATACCTAACTTGATTCGACTCACTACAATTATATCGCTATAGGTACCTATTTGATTCCATGTGATATTATGTCTATTTTTGTGACTCGTTAATTGATAAGCGTTGATAATTTCAAATGTGTATAGGTATTGTTGTTATCACTTACCATGCTGTACCTACTGCGATTCTACGGTCCTTTTCTATGCAGTAGGTACCTATCCAATCGTTCCCAAATCATGATTGTTTTACCGGATTACCTATTTTACTCATCAGGACGTGATATTATACATTCAATAGGGCACGTAGGTATTTGTATTATTTTGTAGATTTTGTTATTTGAACGAATTTTAATGTAATTTGTGTATACCAAGTTGGTTTTGTTAAATACTTGTGTTTAATGTTTCCGGTTAATGCGAGGTCTTTAAACCTCAAATTAGTTAATGTCTTAACTAACACAAGACCTACAATCCAACATTCGGCCTTTAAAATTACCTGAACGTTAGGTATGTTCCGTTTGATTGAGAACATGGTCTGTGACTGGCTGCTGACAGTCGAAGTCCAAGAAAAATTCTCAATTGGATAGATTTCCGCTTTATTTGCTGCCTTTTTAAGAACACTTTTCAGTTTGTTCATTAATAAAATAACTGAACACTTTTTAGATTGATTGAGTACCATCAGAATAAAATTAAAAGTGTAAATATTAATTATTATTATAAGACAATTTTAATCTATATAATTCGCACCCCTGAAAGAAAAGTGACACAACTCAAAAAATATGTTTTTCGAGTTAATTATTAGTTATTACCATCAAAATTTGCATTGTTTTAGTAGGTATACTTGAAATAATAATTTAAGTACCATTTTACCATTGTTTTGTTGTAAAACTAATTTTTTTTTTACTTGTGTCATTATTCAGACTTTGATTTATAGCTTTTAGAAAAACTTAAACCATACTTATTAAATCGATTTAAAAAAAGTTCTGGTCATAAAAATTAGAACAGAAATAAAAATTATTACTAAAGCTAATACATCTAATGAGTAGTATTCATACCAGCTTAGATTCAATGCATGAGATTTCAAATGTGGTGCACCTTTGTGCCGAAGAACATACTCGGTCCAGTAAACAACAGATTCTTCAAGCGACATTGGTCGATCTTTGAATATTTTTGAAGCGGTTTCAGCATTTTCCTTGTACCTATTAGAAATTATGTCAGTACCTAATTTTAAATATTTATAATTTAAAAATTATTTACTTTTTATTGTTGAGAAGTTCTAAAATATTTTTTAAGAAACTATCCTTTGTTATAGACAAGAGGTCCATCGAAATAGCCATTCCCGCATTCACTAAATTGTCTAAATTTCTAGGTTGATCACCAGACACGGGGAATCCAAGAACCGGGACCCCAGCGTCTAAGGTTTCGTATACCCCAGATATACCTCCGTGACTGATGAATAGTTTCACATTTGGATGCACTACAAAAAAAAACCCTCAGGTGTAACTTCATTTGATAAAATAGCACATTTAATCGACAATATATTACAAAGTATATCACGCTGTGGTAACCACTTTCTAACCATCACATTTTTCGGTATGTCTTCTAGATCGTTTTCATATTTCCACAACACTTTTTGAGGAATTTGTGCTAGGACTTCCAATAACGCTTTTTTTATTTCTTCCGGTATCGAAGACATTTTTATGGTCGAACCAAAAGTGAAATAAACAACTCCATGTGGTGACTGTTCAATAAATTCTAAATTATAACAATCTGTATTCAAATATTGAGAATGGGACAATTTTTTTTACTATCATAATATACACTTTAAACAAGATTATTGGTTTATATATATTTTAATTTCATTAAGTACATACTTTTGGTAACTTTTGAGCTGTCTTTAAATGAATTCCACCAATGTTGATAACGTTTGTTGGTTTAGAAGTTGGTGCATCAGTTATGAAATGTCTATTTACGAATATCAATGATGGTGAGATAAGTTTGGTTAAATCATATTTTTTCGGATCTGTATATTTCAGAACTAGTTCTTTGTATTCTTGCGCAATTTTGAAGTAAGTAGACAAACACATATTGGTTAATCTTTGAATGAACGTTTTTGGAATAGCATGCAAAGAAAATATATGTGTGTCCGTTGATGGATTTAAGATATGTCCGGTGCTGGCGCGTTCCATAAACCCAATGGTTGGCATTGGTGTAACGTAAATCAAAGGCAAGTTGAGCTTAGTTGCAATGTACGATACGCAATCTGTGGCAAAGTTTTCAATTATAACCAGGTCAAAATCTGTGTTTTTACTATCCAACACTTCTTTCATTTTACTATTTTCATACACTAGATCACACTGCATTCTACTTGTCTCTACCAACAAATCCATCACTGTAAGGACATTAAGCCTCATCTCTTTGATATCCATGTCCAGAAATTTCATATGTCCTTTAGATATATCCACTTCGGTATAGTTTTCGCTGTTACCGTCGGTAAACGGTGTGAATACAGTGACGTTGTGACCCCTGTTCACCAACGCCCGTAGTATACCACTCATAAAGTTCCAGTGGCTTTTACCTCCGACTGTCTCCACGGCTAATATCCTTGCACTCGACGCGGGTTGTATGCACGAACTGGCTAATGCCAAAATCACCATCGATAGTACAGGTAAGAACATTACGTGTTTTAATTTAAAATCCATAATTTAATGATTGATACGACGTTACGTTATAGTTAGTTAATACAATTTGTATGCGAACATAACAGTTGAAGATTGCCACTTCAATACTGTCGCATTCCTCTTGCCGATTTTCGAAGAAACTATTTTGAAACTAGTAAATTATCTAATAGTAGAAATTACTACAGGAATCTGTTTTGAAGTATTTATCTGCAGTGTGAATACAAACACTGATACTCGTACGTACCTACAATATTATACAAACAAGATATCATAATGCGTATGTATTGAGTACTTTATTTTTCAAAATTATTTCGAGAGTTGAAGTGCTCTTGTAATGTTAAATGCTTACTATTAATTAATTGCGCCTTGTAAAGTAGGTGGAGACTCATTTGCGCACATATTAATATATTTTTTAAATATACGACAACTCATTTGCGCACAAAATAGTAAACAATGAAAACCAGCTTTTAGGTACAGTTTTGGGTGTACAGGGTGTCTTAAGCTGTCCAACACGTTACAAGTTCAATATTATTGATATCGATGATCACCCTTAAACAGGTCAATTGGAGTATCTTCAATATAGCCTTATATAGTCTTAAAGCATAACGTGATTTCACATCAGTTCTTATCTATCAAAAATGGCATTAATACTCGCCAAGTACACTAGTCGTGTGGGACAAGCTTTAATCTTTATTATTGATATTATTGCTATATCTTACCCTATTTTTGTTAAATAACATTTTTGTCTATAACATCAGAATATGATGATACAGAAAGTCCTAAGCCTTTTAAAGGGTGAAGGAAAATGTTGTTTGAGTATAATAATTGTCCACTATCAGTATTGACCAAATCGAAAATATGGTGATACGGAGATTATGTACACCCTATAGGTGGATAAAATTCTTGGAAAAAAGGTTTCTATTGTTCGTAAATTGTGCGCAAATGAGTTATGTTTTTGTGCGCAAATGAGTTGTAAAAAAGGTAAATGTGCGCAAATGAGTTGTAGCCGTAAAGTACTGAGATGTATACATTTAACTGTTTAAGACTAAATGGTTAGATTTATCCTGTTTTCAGTTTTGTATATTACACAAATACGCACTAATAATTGATCACGTGTATGCATTTAGTGATACCATACCGTGTTTGTAATTGTTTTGCTTTTTTTTAAAACATCATATTTATATTTTATAATACTTAATAAATAATAGGTTATTATTTATGTTTACAGACTTATAATAATCACGATTGATTAACAATATGTTCAATGTTCAAATTAATCTAGTTCAATCCATCACTTTTGTTCAATACCTTATTGAAAGTTGAAACTAAATAAGGACATTAATTTTAATGATAAGTACCTACAGCTTAGATTTAGTAGGTAGGTATATTAATTCATACTAAAGATACTGATTAATACCTACATATATTTTAGATCTAAAATACAATTAACTAAACTTACAAACTTATTAATATCTTTTAAATATATAAAATGTATTATTATATTTCAGTAAGATGAACATAAAATTAAAACATTTTATTACGTTTTTTTAATTTATAAAATATTGTAATTTGGCGAGTTATAACAATAGTAATAAAAAATAATTCATAACTGTTGAAATTTTAATCTGCACAGAATGTACTAGCTGCATGTCCTGCACTCCTGCCTGACTTTGTCCTAATAAATATATTTGTACAACATTTTTATTTGCGATTTTCTATTATAATAAAATGTATAATGTAGCTGATCCCGCACACCTCGTCACCCGTAAAAAATGTCAACTGTTGTTGTGATTGTTCAACTTCTTTTGGGTGTGACTCGCTGCAGTAAGTTGTAAGTGCAACTCAGGCACTCCGGTATAGGCAATAATACTACGTCGGATCGTGGACAATGTGCGACAGCATATCAAGTAGGCATTGCAAACTTGATTATATGCATGCTTGTTCTGCTCGATTTACCAATTGCAACCAATATACAAATAAAATACTAATTTCTGTTAATTATTATTTCTTCTATAACCAATAGCAATCATTTATAAACAAAAATGTCCATCGTAAAACTAAAAATCCCTGTTTGAGCACCTCCCCGGTTTGAACCTACTGGGTCCAATTGTGAATTTAAATCATCCAAGGAACCACTCAAACACACACAAAAAACTTCATAAAAATCGGTGCAGCCGTTTAGGAATTCATAAATTACATACTGACAAACATTAATTTATATATACATACTATTGTTATTATTTTCGACCACCCAACTAATCTTTCCAAAATAAATTATACATCAAAGTCTCTCCCGTGAATTAACCGGTGCATTAGTGAAAACGGTATTAAAATCCGTTGAGTACTTTTCGAGATAGGCTATGTCTAGTAATAAATATAGCCAATGTTACTCAGGGATAATGAAGCATTGTAATGGTGAATAATTTTTGAAATCGGTCCAGTAGTTTTTGAGTTTATTCGTTGCAAATATAGAAATCTTTCTTCTTTATACTATTATAGTATACATGAAACAGCACTATATACATGGATAGGTATAAAATAATGTATAATAATATGTAGTTATTATATTTTACATGTATTTCTGAATACTGAATGCAAATTAACTTTTTTTTATCTCATTATGTGTTCCTCGTCGAAAGACATTATTCTAAAATTTAACTGCCTACCTATGTGATCAAAATTTCTGACGTATTCTATTGAAGGTTGAGCTTCAGCCTATAATTATATTATATAACATGACAGAATAATTCTTCGATTGTTAAATGAGGGAAATGGGCCAGGTACTTATAGACTACAACACTAATAAATGGATGGTAATACTGTATTTTTATACAAGCAATGGTCGTCGTGGTTGTGGGTTCGGTGGGGTTTTGTAAGTAGCAATTCTTCTTCTACATATTTAGTTATGATTTTCCATCCTCCATTTATTTTGTTTAAAATAATTCGTTTAACTTATCCTTTGAAAAATGAATTGTTTTTATAATTTGTGGACCTTATAAGCGAGATGTTGACTATTTGTTTTTGTAATTAAGTGTATAAATTAATTAATCTTATAAAAAAATTTTGTTTTCTAAAATTTTAAAATTTGACAACGAAAGTAAGTAAACCAGAACGTCGGTTAGTCACTAAAGATATAATTTCACATCTCCAATAATAATATAATGAGTGGGTTGATTATTATTCACTAATAACTGAGATAAATATCAGCACATAGGTATTACCATACCGGGTGGAGGCGATTCTCGGGCGGAAGGAGGATGCAGAGCGGGTTAGGCAGGCGCGATTATTTTAATGGTGACTGAGTTTGTGGGCCGAAGGCCAAATACCTAGGGTGGTTAGAGGCCCCCACGTATGTACTACTATTTTGTAGTGACGGTGAATAAACGATACGGGCTCGGGTGGCAGTATTGTGCTAAACAGTTCCCACCCGTTCCTGTTTATAAAATAAAAAAAAAAAAAAAAGGTATTACCATACCGATAACTGCTGTACTGAAGCATATGAAAACAAAAAATGTGGGAATTAGCTGGATTAGTTTCAATACTTAACTTATTTTCGATGCATTCTAATTTATACCGGGATGAAACTAAAATAATATACCTATTAGGTCCCAATTACGAACTAAAATCTTGGTCTGTGGTTCCGGTATTATACAGAAAAATATACCAATTGAGCCGAACTTGGGAAATGTATAATATATCAATAGGTAGGTAGATTTTTTACTTTGGTAAATGTCATATAGGTACTTTAGTACTTATTGTGCATTTCTATAGTTTTAAATGAAATATTGAAATAGATATACCAACACTATTAAACATTACCTACCAACAATACACTATAATATATTACAACTATTTACCAAATATTTCCAAATTAACATTAAAAAAAAATGTTTTGCTTATTATTTTTAGCCATTTTGCCCACCATTACATATTAGTGAACGATTTTCTTGATAAATAGAATAAATATTTTTCACAATAAATTAACACGAACTACCTGTATCAATAATGTAAACCATTTTTATAATAATAGCAATAACAATTCGTAGTTATTGCGTAAAAAGGTGACACATAATTGTTATTGAGCACGCACAAATGTTTGAATAAATAATAAATCTAAAATCATAATATCTATTAAATTACCCACAGGCGTGAACATTTTAATATTTGAACTCTGAAATATTTATGTTAGAGGAATATCGAAATAATGAACTCGATTTACTTCAGTGATGGAAAACATAATTTTATTAAAATGACGACTGTTTTTAAATCAACTCTTGTGCCTGTCTTAGCTTTAGGCAAGATTTTTGGTTTGATTAACATATCTTATATACTTGATCCAGATGGATTATTGACTTTGAATTTACACTCAACATATTATTATTCATTCCTTGAATTTACACGGATGATTGTGTTGTTAATATTCACATATATGGTTTTTATCGAAGAGTTGTATTATATCATACATTACCGTTTAGTTAAATTTTGGATAGCTATTATTGCAGCAAGATTATCAGAAATATGGACAGTAAAGTAAGAATGATAAATAATTATACCTAAATTATTTAAAATTTTTAAAACATCATCGAGGATAAAATGCCCAAGATCAGGACTCAAACTTTAAGACAGTGAACATATTATACCAATTACCTAATATAGTAGATACAATACTATAGATAGAAGTAGTAGTAGTTAGTATTATAATTCCTATGTACATAAGTAAAAATTATTGTTGATTAGTCAACAGTTGTTATTATATTTTACACAGTCAATACAGATAAATATTACACTTTTTATAATTGAACACTAAACATTTAGTTAAAGACTTTTTGTACATATTGACTATTTACAATAGGGTCTATTTTATATATATTTGCTGATTTTAATATCTGATTAATCAGTGAATTTGAATTTAAAAATGTGGTATTAGAGTTAGGGCAGAATAAATTGATATAACGTAACTCGAGTTCGTTTATTTTAAGATGTATCATTGCTAATAGTTCAAAACAATATATGCAATAATGTATTGCTTTATACTAAAAAATTAGATTTGATTTTATACGTCGTATATTTAACATGTCTAAATTTACACAAATTGAATAAATTAATTGTATACGATGAATGTGGAGTTCTATAAATATTGCAATTAAAGGAAACAAACCGCAGAAATCGTGTTTGAATAGATTCTAAAGAGATGAATTATATTCGAGACATGAACGAAAGAGATAACAGTAAAGTATTTTAAAATTATAATGTTAGGTATTACAATTATTACAATGTCTTCTAATGAATATTATTATCATTATTGTCGTTTTGAAATAAAAAAAATGAACCGTTAAATTATGTTATTATTAATTATATTTATTATTCGGCATATTTAAATATAATTCAATATAATAATAATATATTATATGAAATAGATATAAGTATTATTTGTTGTACAAAGAAATGTTTATTAATTTTTGTATAATATTTTTGTAGATTGATTAATGGCATTATACAATTCGATCGAAAACTGGCATTATTATCACCGGCATTTACGGTTCACCAGCATTTAATAAGTAAAAAGAAGTGGAATATCATATTGACTTCATTATTTTTATACTTCGTTTTTTACGAAGTATATGACATATATTTGTGGCCACCGAACACATTTGATATTAACACTTTCCTCTTTTTTTTTTTCGGAATGCCATTTGTTTTGGACTATGTGATTATTATAACCGTATGTTTTTATCTCAGTAATATCGGGTGTAGATTTCAAATATTAAACGATTTCTGGACGTGCCTTCTTCCTGGATTAGTATCCATCTCGGGCGAATGGACAGATTCTGAATTAGTTATGTTAATGGAGAGCATTAGGTTGTTACATGCCGAACTATCTCAGTTGTTCAAAATATTCAGTTGCAGTTACGGTACACTGCTATTAGTATTTTTTGTTTGCTGCATTATCGATGTTATATATTTAATTTATTTAATGATCAAGCTCGAAAATGTTATAAGACATGTACCATTGCACATGCTAAATATTCAAGTCGTTGTTTTTTTGATGTCCGTCATCCTCGCTGCCTCGTGGATAAATGAAAAGGTACCAATTAATAATTATACATATTATATATTATATTATACCTACGTCGATTTCAATATATAGTATTTTTACTAGCGATATTAACTAATTACTAATCAGCGATTTGCAATGCCTATTCTTATAATCTAATTATTATTAACTTAACATCCGTCAAACACAAAGTTCATTGAAACGATAAAATTTACGATGTCAGTAGGCCAATAATAATTGTTCAATAATGATTTTAGAAAATGAAAATGGTATCGTATTTACGATTGACTCCGATTTCAAAACTACCTGTAGAAGTAAAACTACAAGTAAGATATATTTTATACCACTATTTCGTTGGTATTTAAAAGGTATACTAAAGTGCATATTATATTTAAAAATTTAGTTTTATAGTGTAACACTAAAACATTATCACCTGGCATAAATATTTTTATTTTATACTTTTATCGCCACCGTAAATTCTAAAATAGTGTAGAAAACGCTATTGTTATTTTATCATTACATTATTTTCGATAATATTTAGGTACTATTATCTTGGTAGTTTAATATAAATGGATTATTATATTGGTTTTTTATCTGTCTTATGATTTACGAATTACCTATTTATGGTTACCTATATTATTAACTATGGTTAATTTATGAATAGATCAAAATGTTTCTGTATCAAATATCAATGTTGGAATCAGATGAAATAAGTGCTTTTGGGTTTTTCAATATAAATTTGAATTTAGTTGTGTCAGTAAGTATTTTTCTAAAATAATGCATACTTTATTTGTATATCCTCTATCATATATTCGTAGTAGGAATAGTGGTCATACATTTATTTATCGGCAATTTAAATGATCAAATTGTATATTTATTTTTTTTATACATAGATTGCCATGTTACTCATGACTGGATTTTCTACCCTTGTACAGATGAAAGATCACCCCATTATTTTAGCGTTGGTCAATAACACACACATATATCACAGCAATTGGGTAAGAAATCTTATATAACCTCTAACAATATTTCAAGTACACAAACTCAATTTAAGAATTGATGGATTTTGTTTGATAATATAATATTATATCTTACATAATTTTCTTTTTATAAATTATATTTACACTCCAACTCAAAACTCAGTGGCACAGCTTATCCATTTATTCATTTTTTCAAGAGGCCGATAAAAATTATAAATAATTAGTACAATATATAAACTTATTGTATAGTGTTACACTACAAGAATAAACATTATTCAATTAGATTTGGAAACCTAGCTGTTTATTTAATATAATAGAAAATAAAGTTAAGAAGACAGCCCAAGGGGAGGTGAAGGGGCCTTCGCCCCCCTCGTATCCATCACTGTGTTTAAACTGAATTAATTTTCCACTAACTCCCTTTGAAATATATTTTATTGTCCATGACTACTTTGTTTAGGATAAATTAAGTGCATTTTATATGGATAATTTTAGTTTAAATATAACAAACCGGTAATTGGGTGTAATCGTAATTGCTCTTATACGAAAAACGATTTTGAACGGAGACGGTTTGTCAGCCTATAGGATATTTTATATTATATTTTTATTGTTATTATTTATACGGTGCCGGTAAGTTGAATTAATATTAATTGCATATTATCATATTTCAATATTTGCATATAATAATATACTTGAGAAATTTCAAGTACCCATAAATAATATTTTTAAATTACAACAAATTAACTAAAATCGTTATTATTGGTTACTTAATATGTATTATATCCAAATTTAAATATACTTAAAAATAACTATTAAAAAAACTGTGTTTTTACATATTTTATATTTTTGGGATACAAAATAGCCTAAATAACCTACCTCTTGAAAATTGTATACATTTTTAACTACAAAATCATAATTAAATTTTTAATTTAAAAAAAAATTGTGACTGTATTTTTAATATTTTTGAACTGTCATTGTGACAGTATATTAGGAGCCTTCTCCTAATTTTTAAGCTTTTTGACCCAACAAGTAAAATTTTATTGACATTTATCGAAAAAAAAACTAAACAAAATTGGAAACTGAAAATGTTCGTAAACAGCTCAAAACAAGTCGAAATATTGGAAAAATGTTATGGTGTATAGTAAATGTTAATATAAACATTCAGTGAAAATGTCATGTTTTATAATTTATTTATAGTTACACCGAAATCCAAAATCCTTGTTCAAAACCGATTTTGAGTAAAAATTCCAATTTTTCTTAAAGTTTTTGAATTCTACTATTAAATTTTAACCTCCTGAACCTACCAACTAGATTCACTTTCCCATCAAACAAGATACTGTTAAAAAAAATCGAAGGAATTTTATTGCTCCAAAAGGTGATGAGACAAAAAAATTTTAAAATTTTAAAAAACACCCATCATTGTAACATCGCTCCGCTCAGAATCTAAAATCGAATGATATATAAAATAAAAATATTCACCAGCTAGTTTTTAAGTGAATATATTAAATTCTTCGATTTTTTTTAATAAAATCATAATGTATTTTATGTATTATGTGTACTATTTAAATATAAATTGTATAATACATTATATTTAATAGATAATATGAAACTTTATTTTTAGGAAAATGTGTATGCTAGCAACTATTCAAAGAATGTTACATCTCATTAAAAGCACAAGTTTTTATTCATTAATTAACTGTTATTAACAATATTTTAAGACGTATTTTAATAAAATATATAAGTAGAAAGTAGTAGATAAATACTTATACATGTAAGTAAGCACCTGACACTAAAACCACTACACAACTTGTTAAAATCTGCCATTTATAGAAATTATATTATTATAATATTTTAACTAAGTAACAATATCTTATTTGTACCAATTTTATTATTTTCTTTATTTTGCATCTTAATTAAATGATAAGTTAGTAATTATTAATATCACTAGTAAACTTGCTGTTGATGTGTATATATAAATAATAAATATTAATAATTAAAAAAACGTTTGAAATCATTGTATTCTATAACGTATTTAAAATAATGTACTTACTTAATTTTAGATATTGAGTAATCATTTTTTCCTTTTTCTTTATGATAGCAATATTATTATCAAAATCGTTAGGTCTATAAGAATTATATGAGTCCAATCAGGGCTCGAAATGGACCAGAACGCACCGGAACGCAGTTCCGGTTCACGACAAAAAATTTTTTAGCGTTCCGGTTCGTAAAAAACATATGTTTATCGTTCTGGTTCAAACAAATTTTTACTGTAACTACCATATTTTTATAAAATTTAAACATTTTGCAGAATTGTGCATTGTAAAATATTTAATAAACGACAAACGACCGCGACGGCGACGCATTAGTAAATTTATTGCTTATCTTTAGATAATCGTCGTCCGCCGATAGTGTAGTTTGTCTATATATTCACACGATACGTACCTATGTGTATTTTTAACGTGCGATAAGAAATACTATGGAACGGTGCATAAGACGTTTTGACATCCCCACGATTGATACTCGTATGTTTTGATCAGCGTTTACCGTTTAGTATCGTTTAAGCTGCAGTAATACATGTATTATATTTTGCCGATCATTAATTACATTAGTTTATAACTTGTATTATTCCGTGCGAAAAATATGAGTTCTCCTTTACTAAATTTGGTAAATAAACGTTCCAAGTCCAATGAATGTCATAATTCGTCAAATAAAAAACTGTCCGTTGAAAGTGAACATATATTATCTAATAAATAATCAAATTAAAATATGGAACTTCACGAAAGTAGTGACTTACCCGAATGTTGGAATAAAGGTCAGTACGAAATGACTGTAAATGAGTGGCTATAGTAGTTAAAAATGAAGCATTAGGTTGTTTGATTTGTAAAAATATAACAAATTTAGGATTATCTGTTGTTGATAAAACTCTTCGCTTTACCAAACCTTGGCAAGACTGTTCTATAATTTCGAATGGAAAGTCAAAAGAAACTCAAATGTTTAGTTTGAGAAAAAAAAATATTTGAACACAAAACATCTGACGCTCATCTTAGAGCAGTAGAATTACATAAACAATCAAAAGAAAAACAAATAGAAAAAAGTTTCGAAAATGCATTGAAATCAAAGTTCTCTACTACTGAAAAAGTTTTTAGAACAGTTTATAAAATTGTAAAAACTCAAAGGTCTTTTGTTGATTTACCAAATGAAATAGATTTACAAGTTTTAAATGGTATAAATATGGGAAACATTTTACATTCCGATAAAATGTGTGCGGATAAAGCACTCCACATTGAATCAGAGATGAAAAAAAATATTTGCAAAAATATAATTTTAACTAAAACAAAAATATCTATTTTAATCGACGAATCAACTAATCTTAGTAAATTAACAATATTAGTAGTTGTTGTTCGTACATTTATTGAAGATTTTCCCGGTGAACCTTATACTTTTAATCTTGACTTAATTGAACTCCTTAATACCTCTGCTGAAATTATTACTAAATCATTACTTGATTGTTTGGGTGGACACGGTTTGATAAAAATTTTTTAAATTTATGTTTTATTGCTTTTGCATGTGACGGAGCTTCTGTTATGATCGGAAAAGATTCGGGAGTAGCCACGCGACTTAAAATTCAATTTCCTAAATGAATTATTTGGCATTGTTCAAATCACCGCTTGGAACTGGCAGTAGGTGATGTTGTTGGTGAAGTTTGTGGTATAAACCATTTTAAAATATTTATGGATAAACTTTATACTTTATTCCACCAGTCACCTAAAAACCAAAACGAGTTAAAAAAAAGGTGGGCAAGTGGGTGTCGCTCTGCTGTACAGTAGGTTACAAGTGGGTCACTGTATAATGGATGATATTAAATTTGAATTCAACGATATAATATCATTGTATAAGAAAAACGATTCTGAGCGGAGACGGTATGTCAGTCTATGTATAAGACATATTATATACATGTATATGGTTTTAAACAAAAAATTGACCTATAATAGGAATAGGTACCTATAATAAATTCCAAATTAATCATATCACAATATCCATTAGGTACTGGTAACGCGTTATACATCAACAAAAACTGTGAATTGTGATGCTATCATAGATATATAATAGTACACTTTAGAAGTTTCAAGTACCCACGAATAATATTATTCAATCACAACAAAATAACTAAAATAGTTATTCTAGGTTTTTTAATATGTAATTTCGTCCAAATTTGAATTTAAAATGTCTGAATTTGCAATCCTTAGCTATAAAAACTGAACATTTTATAATTTATTAATTACAATGATTGATAATTTTCGAGATTTTGATAAATTTTGTTAAAATTTGATCTTTAAATGCTTATAAAAAAAAACTGTGCCTATGTATTTTTAATATTTTTCAACTGCTATTGTAACAATATATCAGGAGCCTTGTATTAAATTTTTACACTTTTTGGCCCAACAGATAAAACTTTATTGATATTTATAGAAAAAAAAACTAAAAAAAATTGAAAGCTTTAAATGTCCATAAACAGCTCAAAAAGAGTCAAAATATTTTCAAAATTGTATGGTGTATAGAAAATGCTAATTTAAACATTCAGTGAAATTATCATGTATCTACAGTTGTTCGTTTTTGAATTACAACAAAATAAGGAAATCGCTACATGAGTAATCGAGTGAAAATCCAATGTTGTAAAAATTTGAATTTCAAACGCTCATAAAAATTTAATTTGACTGTCCGGTAGAGATTTTTTATTGATAAAGGTAGATAATCTTATAAGGAATCTCGTGTTTCATTTTAAAATCTTAGATTTAAAAAGAAAAATTTTTACGAATTCATAACTCAAAATAATTTGCTAATTTTCGTGATTTTTCCATATTTTGTCAATTTTTGAACTTTAAATGCTTACCTATAAAAAAAAATTGTGACTAAGGATTTTTAATATTTTTCATCTGCCTTTGAAACAATACATTAGGAGCCTTCTATTAAATTTTCAAGCTTTCGCAACCAACAAATAAAATTTTATTGATATTTTTAGAAAAAAAACTAAAAAAAAATGGAAAATGAAAATGTCCCTAAACAGTTCAAATAAATCAAAATATTTTCAAAATTGTATGGTGTATAGAAATTGCAAATATAAACAACCAGTGAAAATTTCATGTATATACGTTCATTTGTTTTAGAGTTACACCAATAACCAAAATCGATTTTTTGGAAAACCAATTTTGCGTAAAAATTCCCGTTTTTCCTTAATTTTTATTTTGTTTTTCCCGGCGCTTGTGAAAACTACTGGGAAATTTATACTTTTGACCCCTCAAAGTACCAACTAGATTCACTTTCCTATCAGAAAAGCTACTGATGAAGAAAATCCAAGCACTTTTACTGTCCTAAAACTTGATGACAGACACAAAAAAAAAAAAAAAATATAAAAAGTGGGTGTCGCTCTGCTGTACAGTAGGTTACAAGTGGGTCACTGTATAATGGATGGTATTAAATTTGAATTCAATGATATAATATCATTGTATAAGAAAAACGATTCTGAGCGGTGATGGTATGTCAGTCTATGTATAAGGCATATTATATACATATCTATGGTATTAAACAAAAAATTGACCTATAATAGGTACCTATAATAAATTCCAAATTAATCATATCACAATATCCATTAGATACTTATAACGCGTTATACATCAACAAAAACCGTGATACTATCATAGATATATAATAGTACACTTTAGAAGTTTCAAGTACCCACGAATAGTATTATTCAATCACAACAAAATAACTAAAATCGTAATTCTTGGTTTAAATATGAAATTTTGTCTAAATTTGAAATTAAAATGTCTGTAAAAAATAAGTGTGTTTATATATTTATTAGATTTTTTGGTTACAGTATGAATTATTTAAGAGAATCTTTGTTTTAAATTTTCAACTCTTAGTTATAAAAACTGAACATTTTATAATTTTTTAATTCCAACGATTGATAATTTTCGAGATTTTGATAAATTTTGTCAAAATTCCAACTTTAAATGCTTATAAAAAAAAATCGTGCCTATGTATTTTTAATATTTTTCAACTGCTATTGTAACAATATATCAGGAGCCTTGTATTACATTTTTACACTTTTTGGCCAAACAGATAAAACTTTATTGATACTTATAGAAAAAAAAACTAAAAAAAATTGAAAGCTGTAAATGTCCATAAACAGCTCAAAAAGAGTCAAAATATTTTCAAAATTGTATGGTGTATAGAAGATGCTAATTTAAACATTCAGTGAAATTTTCATGTATCTACAGTTGTTCGTTTTTGAATTGCAACAAAATAAGAAAATCGCTACATGAGTAATCGAGTGAAAATCCAATGTTGTAAAAATTTGAATTTCAAACGCTCATAAAAATTTAATTTGACTGTCCGGTAGAGATTTTTTTATTGATAAAGGTAGATAATCTTATAAGGAATCTTGTGCTTCATTTTCAAATCTTAGATTTAAAAATAAAAATTTTTACGAATTCTTAACTCAAAATAATTCGCTAATTTTCGTGATTTTTCCATATTTTGTCAATTTTTGAACTTTAAATGCTTATAAAAAAAATTGTGACTAAGGATTTTTAATATTTTTCATCTGCCTTTGAAACAACATATTAGGAGCCTTCTATTAAATTTTCAAGCTTTCGCAACCAATAAATAAAATTTTATTGATATTTTTAGAAAAAAAACTAAAAAAAAATGGAAAATGAAAATGTCCCTAAACAGTTCAAAATAAATCAAAATATTTTGAAAATGTTATCGTGTATAGAAAATGCAAATATAAACAACCAGTGAAAATGTCATGTATATACGTTCATTTGTTTTAGAGTTACACCAATAACCAAAATCGATTTTTTGGAAAACCAATTTTGCGTAAAAATTCCCGTTTTTCCTTAATTTTTATGTTGTTTTTCCCGGCGCTTGTGAAAACTACTGTGAAATTTATACTTTTGACCCCCCAAAGTACCAACTAGATTCACTTTCCTACCAGAAAAGCTACTGATGAAGAAAATCCAACCATTTTTACTGTCCTAAAACGTGATGACAGACACAAAAATATAAATAAAAATATAAATAAAAATATAAAAAAAAACATACATCATTGTAAAACCAATACATTCATCGCTCCGCTCAGAATCTAAAATATAAAAATATAAAAAAAAACACACATCATTGTAAAACCAATACATTCATCGCTCCGCTCAGAATCTAAAATTATAAAAAATAAATCTAAATGTGTTACGATACTAAAATTCTTAATGAACGAACGATATGTCCGACATCGATTTTATTGCTCTAACAAATAAAACCTCCATTATAGGCAATAATTGTAGTCTCGTTATCTATTGTTACATTCACATTAGATATTGTTCTCAGATAATATAATATGAGAACCTATTTTATCGTTTATTAAATACTTATAATTTATAAATTTATATAAAAATCATGTAAAAGCATGTAAAAATCTTAAAATAAAATTTAAAATTCAAATTTGTGATTCAAAAACTCCAAAAATTTTAAAGTGCTCTAAAAAATTTAAAAAATGATCTGAAAATTTAAAACTGTCAACAAATGCAAAATAAAAACTTCTTATTCTAACTCAAAAATACGTATATCGTATATGTTATAGAACAAGCATTGCTTAGCTTCGGAAAACAATGCAAAATGCATCAAAATTCCCAACCATGATATCACATTATACATCTTTGTTGTTATTTGACCATCTTTATTCAGCAAATGTTGTGTTGTTGACAGAAGCTCTATTGGAATGTGCTTGTTTCAGATATTATACTATATAATGGTTTGAACTCGTGTTTTGTCCATTATGTAATATAGTGGCATAAGGTTTGTAAAGCGCTCCAACAATTTCTAAAGTAACGACAACGATGGTACGCCGCTAAGTTTTAGATATAGGTTATCTTGTTGGAAACACATTAATCGTTTATGAAGAGGGTGATAGATAATTTTAATTGAATTGTTATATTATAATATTATCTAATATTATATGATGTTTACATTCATAACTAGGACTCGCAACTTATAGAACCTGAAAAATGCAAAATATGCATATATAAGTAAATACGCACAACAAAATTGTAAAATTTGCTTGAACCAATTTTAAATATGCAAAAAAAATTAATAAAAATGCATACATAACAATTATTCAAACCACCCCATTATTAAATAATAAATATGCATATTATTCATATATAAAATCAAGAAATATGCCCTTTTTCCAAATATGTAAGTGAATCGCTAGTTATTTTCTTATTTTCAATAGATTCTCCGACAAAACAATTTGAACCATTCTTGCCATTATCTTATTATGTACATCTACTGAATATTATACATCATTCAATACAGTCTATGTGTCAGTTGATTTTGTACTGGTTTTTTCGAAAAACATTATTTAGTTGAGAATGCAAATTAAGGTTATCCACATTAATATGATTTTCACATTTTTGTAATGACCTTATATTATTTGAAATACAGGATTGTTGTATATCACAATTCTAGATAACCGTAGATTAAGGGTACAACCAAGCAGTGGCGTGTGGTACTTATTTTTGAGGCCAAGCGACATTTTCTATACCTATATAATATATTATCTATCCCACCCACCATCCTTTGATGATCAAATCAGCAAGGCTGGGCATTAACGAGTTAAAAGTTAAAATTAAGTTAAAACGTTAAGTTAATTTTAATTAAGTTAATTAACTCGTTACTTTTTTTACAAATTAACTTTTAACTTAATAAGTTACTTTTTTTTTAAGATTAACGTGTTAACTTTAAGTTAATTTTATTTAAAATTATCTAAATTAAGTTAATTTTAGTGCAAAGAAAAATGCAAATTATTAATGAGGTTTTTAGTATATTTTATGATTTACTATTTTAATATGAATTTCCTGTAGACGAAAATAATATGAAAAATAACTTTAATAGTCATTATATGGGCTATATAATATCTACCTACACGTTTATCATTATAAATTGTATTAATAATATTTTCAAAGATAGGTTATACAGATTATCGTTTAAATGGGTTCCCTGAAGTGGATGTCGAATGTTGTCGTGAACGTAATAATATAGTACAAAGTAATTATATTTTTACTGATAATAATTGTTCATGTTGTGCTGAGCCTAGGTTTTAAAACTACACGGTGGCTGCATTTTGTCCTCAGTATAGAAAATATATTTGGGTGGTAGGTACTGCCTGTTTGATTTTTAAAATTTATGTGAATCAATTAAAAATATTGGTATCTTGGCAGTTGGGAGAAAACTATTAAGGTGTTTTTTTTTTTTTTTTTTGATGTACCACTTGGGTAAATTGATTTGAGTATGAGTTCAGGACTAAGATTTATTTTGGAAAAGTCGGTTTTTTGATAGCTAATTAATACTTTTATGTCTCATTTAAAAAATTTCCCTAGTATTTTTCTTGAGTGTAAAAAAACTAATATTATGTGTGCAATTTTTTATTTTTGCAAAATAGAAAATTTTAACTTTAAACTAAGTTAAGTTACTTTTTTTTCAAAGTTAACTTTTAACTTAACGAGTTAACGTAAAAAATATGATTAACTTTTAATTTAACTTAACTTTATTATTTTAAAATAACTTAACTTAACGAGTTAAAAAAAATCGTTAACTTGCCCAGCCTTGCAAATCAGTATATACTTATTTTAGTTTTTTACATTTTATTTCAACTGAAATTATTATCATTCTATTATGTACAAGTAACTGAATATTTTTGAATACCTAGTATGAACAGAACCATTTCATTGTAACCATATAGGTAGTAAAGTATCTAATGATACAATTTTTATTTTTCATAAATTCATTAAATATACTATACGTCTATAGTCTATACTCTATACGCTATAGGTACTCGATCGCTGCCATTGATCGAAGACTACCAGTCAATTGAATTAACAAGTGATTTCTAAATAATTAATTTTTATTTTTAGTATAACAATATACACGAAACAAAATAATCCAGAAAATAGGTAATATATCTTGTAAATATTTACAACATAACAGGGTTACTATCTTCATCAATAACACAAAATAAACACAGGATAAGCACGAGATAAACACAGAATGAATACAGGATAAACACAGATTTTCCATCCACCAAATCTTATCTATACCTACTCGTCTCACTGAGTCTTAAATAAACAGAGTTTGAAATAATCTATCAAAAATAATTTCACGAATAAACTCAATTTAAATATTTAATAATTATTTACCAATCATATTATTCACAGACTACAGAAATTGTGCTTAGAACTTCAACATAATAAAAATGTGAACATATTTCTAACCACCTTTAAATGAAATAGATGTTCAAAATATAAAAAGATTTATGTTAATAGACTCTTTAGATTCACTTATTTGTTGTGCATACTTGTTTATTAAAGACACAATATATCAAATTAAAATGGTTTTTACTCTTGATGTATGTACCTAAATGAAAAGTTTCCTCGAGTTTGGTGTCATAGATAATATAATAAATATTATATACATTATCTTTATAATAATAAAGTAATCGTGTTCAAATGTTTTAAATTAAATATTAAAAATTTTTATAAATAATTTTGTTCTTATGAAGTTACACTTTAAAACAATGACATTTTCATATACATAAAAAAAAGGTGGGCAAGTGGGTGTCGCTCTGCTGTACAGTAGGTTACAAGTGGGTCACTGTATAATGGATGGTATTAAATTTGAATTCAATGATATAATATCATTGTATAAGAAAAACGATTCTGAGCGGTGACGGTATGTCAGTCTATGTATAAGACATATTATATACATATCTATGGTATTAAACAAAAAATTGACCTATAATAGGTACCTATAATAAATTCCAAATTAATCATATCACAATATCCGTTATAGATACTTATAACGCGTTATACATCAACAAAAACCGTGATACTATCATAGATATATAATAGTATACTTTAGAAGTTTCAAGTAAACTTTATACTTTATTCCACCAGTCACCTAAAAACCAAAACGAGTTAAAAAAAAGGTGGGCAAGTGGGTGTCGCTCTGATGTACAGTAGGTTACAAGTGGGTCACTGTATAATAATGGATGATATTAAATTTGAATTCAACGATATAATATCATTGTATAAGAAAAACGATTCTGAGCGGAGACGGTATGTCAGTCTATGTATAAGACATATTATATACATGTATATGGTATTAAACAAAAAATTGACCTATAATAGGTACCTATAATAAATTCCAAATTAATCATATCACAATATCCATTAGATACTTATAACGCGTTATACATCAACAAAAACCGTGATACTATCATAGATATATAATAGTACACTTTAGAAGTTTCAAGTACCCACGAATAATATTATTCAATCACAACAAAATAACTAAAATAGTTATTCTAGGTTTTTAATATGTAATTTCGTCCAAATTTGAATTTAAAATGTCTATAAAAAATAACTGTGTTTATATATTTTTTAGATTTTTTGGTTACAGTATGAATTATTTAAGAGAATCTTTGTTTTAAATTTTCAACTCTTAGTTATAAAAACTGAACATTTTATAATTTTTTAATTCCAACGATTGATAATTTTCGAGATTTTGAAAAATTCTGTCAAAATTCGATGTTAAAATGCTTATAAAAAAAAACTGTGCCTATGTATTTTTAATATTTTTCAACTGCTATTGTAACAATATATCAGGAGCCTTGTATTAAATTTTTACACTTTTTGGCCCAACAGATAAAACTTTATTGATATTTATAGAAAAAAAAACTAAAAAAAATTGAAAGCTTTAAATGTCCATAAACAGCTCAAAAAGAGTCAAAATATTTTCAAAATTGTATGGTGTATAGAAAATGCTAATTTAAACATTCAGTGAAATTTTCATGTATCTACAGTTATTCGTTTTTGAATTACAACAAAATAAGGAAATCACTACATGAGAAATCGAGTGAATATCCAATGTTGTAAAAATTTGAATTTCAAACGCTCATAAAAATTTAATTTGACTTTCCGGTAGAGATTTTTTTATTGATAAAGGTAGACAATCTTATGAGTAATCTTGTAATAGATTTTCAAATCTTAGATTTAAAAAGAAAAATTTTTACGAATTCTTAACTCAAAATAATTTGCTAATTTTCGTGATTTTTCCATATTTTGTCAATTTTTGAACTTTAAATGCTTATAAAAAAAAATTGTGACTAAGGATTTTTAATATTTTTCATCTGCCTTTGAAACAACTTATTAGGAGCCTTCTATTAAATTTTCAAGCTTTCGCAACCAACAAATAAAATTTTATTGAAATTTTTAGAAAAAAAACTAAAAAAAAATGGAAAATGAAAATGTCCCTAAACAGTTCAAAATAAATCAAAATATTTTGAAAATGTTATCGTGTATAGAAAATGCAAATATAAACAACCAGTGAAAATTTCATGTATATACGTTCATTTGTTTTAGAGTTACACCAATAACCAAAATCGATTTTTTGGAAAACCAATTTTGCGTAAAAATTCCCGTTTTTCCTTGATTTTTCTTTTGTTTTTCTTGCACTTTTGAAAACAACTGGGAATTTTAAATTTTGACCTCCTCAATGCACCAACGGTATTCACTTTCCAATCGAACAAGATACTGAAGTCAAAAATCGAAGCATTATTTCGACTACTTATCGTGTACACAGATACAAAAAAAAATAAATAAATAAATAAATAAACACACATCATTGTAAAATCAATACATTCATCGTTCCACTCAGAATCTAAAAGCTGCTAGTTCATTAGAAGTACAAATTTTGAAAATTGGTAGAATTTTGTCAGTTCGATGGGTAGCATCAAGCAAACGGACAGTTAATGCAGTCATAAATAATTGACTTCTGCTTTGTGTGAACATTTCAACTTGGCTTCAATGGACTCTACCAGAGACTCTAAAGAAAGAAGTAAATACTGTGGATTGTTTAAAATGATAACAAGTATAGAATTTGTTAGTAATTTAAATACCATGTCTGATGCCTTAGACGAATTAGGAGATTTATCAGAATACTTACAAAAACGTAGTTTTACATTAGTAGACGCTGGTAAATATAGAAGAACAACAATACGTGTATTAAATTCTATGGCAACTAATCCGGGTCCAAAATTATCTGACACATTAAAAGAAATAAAGAACAAAATGTCGTATAAAAATGTAATATTACACAGTGACAATGTTCCTAAGATAAATTCTGCACAATTTTACAAAAGCCTAGCTAATAAATTAAAATCTCGAATGATGACTACCAGTTCATCAAATGTCAGTCGTAATGAAAAAAATCGCAAAACAATGAAAAAACGTTTAAAAACTTACTTGATAATATTGAAAAATTGAATCCAAAAAATTGGCCACTTTCGAATGATGGCCAAATAGAAAACATACAATTTGGTGACTGCAATATTCGTAATTTATGTCAAAAATTTCAAATTGATGAAAAAAGCACTATTCAAAGTTTTAGAATTTATAAAATGGACTTGGGCAAAAAGGAAATTCCAGAAGATTTGAAACCCCTTTATAAATCAATTACAACGATTCCAGTATCGCTAGTGAATGTGAATGAAATTTTAGTTCTATGAAAGAAATCATGTCACCACAAAGAACTTCATTAAATATAAAAACTGTTGCTGCTCTTTTATTTATTAATTGTGTTGGACCACCTCTAACGAAATTCGAACCCGAACAATACGTTCGATCTTGGTTATTGAATGGTCGACTTTCAGCTGATGATACCGCAAGTCGTAAAAGAAACCAAAAATGTGATAAGACCTATGAATCACTGTGGAAGTTATTGTAAAAAAAAATGTATTGACGCTGTACTTTTTGAGTTATAAATATAGAATTTAAATAAAAAATAAAAAATTTTCTGAGTCCAATTAAGGTTCTTTACAACGTGTATCACTATTGTATTTATTTTAGAATGTTTGTCATTATAAATATTACAATTATAATATACTAGCTGAATATTCCGGCTTCTCCCGAGTGCAGTTTTTTTTGTGGAAAATCCTATATAGTATATAATTGTACACTATATACCTAATAGCCAATAGGTGTATCTCAGTTTTAGTGTAGGTACCTCAGATAAGGCAAACTTAGCTTTGTATAAAATAATTTGACCTAGATGGGAAACCGCATTTCATGGATTGGATTTAGTACTTGGTATATTTTTTAACATAGTTAACACTACTTACTCTCTAAAAATTTCTGACATCTCTAAAAACAATCTCTGTCAATTTTCGTCAAATTCGATTGAGCAGTTTTTGAGTATATTTGCTACACACATACATTTGTTTTTAAGATATAGTTTTATTTATTCGAAGCCATCATAAGAGCGAAAATTGTATGTACCTATGCTTGTACCTGATTCACCTGAGGGCTGAGTAACCAATGGCAACCGCTATATAAAAAAAAAAAAATAATACTAATTTCTACTATTTTTTTTCTGTATCATTGTTCATTGATACGACCTCAAGGTCATTGTCAATGCGATTATCACAAGTGGGTAGTAGGGGGATCATATGGTGATATATTTATATATGTATATGTCTATGCATGATACTAATACGGTGGCCAATAGAGGTGGCTAATAGAGGAGACATGTGCGGTCTTGAATGAGTGAGTGAGTGAGTGGTATTTGGCATAGATAAATAGATTATCATAATAGAATAGGTATAATAATATCATGAATGAAAATTTGTTTATGTTATTTTTTTTCTTCATTATTATAATTGTAAGTAGCTAGTGCCTATAGTATATGTATATCCCAACGCTTCAACGTATAATAATATAATATTTTTTCCTTATAATGTGGGTATCTTCAGCGTTGGTTTACGTTACAATAATAAGGCCCAAAGTTTGTTAATGATGTTTGTAGCAATTCGTTCTAGACTTTTCCGTAAATGTATGTATAGTATCGCTGCTCTCTATGTTTCTATAGCTATAGTTCTATTTAAGTTCTAATGTAGGTATGTTAAGTATTTATAATTATTATTCTTCCTTGCCAGTGTAATGGTCCCAGATCAGCATGTGTCGATTTATGGCTATACCTTATTAGTTATTACCTTACTTATTATAAGTAGGTACTAATAATATGTACTATATTTTTCTCGAAAGTGTCATTAGTGGGTTGCTTCTTTCCCCAAATTACGTAACATATACATTATACTTATTATGTCTTAGATACAGATTGTATATATTCTTCTAAAAATAAAACTATATTTTACCATTTCTACCTATTTGCATATCCTTTCGATCCGATCCCCACTCACCACTATGTTTTTCTAAATCATAACATGTAATTAATTGTTATATTTAATTTATCTTATTGTTTGAGATGGATTGCCAATTTTGACAGATTAAGTACACGACATAATTCCTTTAACTTTTAAGATATTGCAATTATATTTGTAATCTAAGATAATATTCTACAATTCACGTAACTACAATCATACCTAACATGTGAGTTGTTAGTACAATTATTTATGCAATGCAGTCGTGTACCTATTATAATTTATGTTGTCTCAATAACGTTGTTAAAGTCAAAGTGACATATGAATAAGCATAACATAAAGCAAAAAACTATTGAAGGTGGCATTGTCTGGGACGGACAATGAAATTTCATACAGTCCGACAATGTGGGTATAATTTTGCTTATACATGGTTATATTGCTTGTAAGGCCGTAACATGTTATATAGAGAAGAATTTAATAAATATGTCTTATGAATAGTATACATAGTATAGTGTATACTTTATCCACAATCAACTAATATTACGCTTCAAAAAACATGTCACCTCAAAATCAAATATTAGGAGGTAAAATAATAATATTATATAGAAAGGTGGGCAAGTGGGTGTCGCTCTGATGTACAGTAGGTTACAAGTGGGTCACTGTATAATAATGGATGATATTAAATTTGAATTCAACGATATAATATCATTGTATAAGAAAAACGATTCTGAGTGGAGACGGTATGTCAGTCTATGTATAAGACATAGGTATTATATATATACTTATCTATGGTATTAAACAAAAAATTGACCTATAATGGGTACCTATAATAAATTCCAAATTAATCATATCAAAATATCCATTAGGTACTTATAACGCGTTATACATCAACAAAAACCGTGATACTATCATAGATATATAATAGTACACTTTAGAAGTTTCAAGTATCCACGAATAATATTATTCAATCACAACAAAATAACTAAAATAGTTATTCTAGGTTTTATATATGTAATTTCGTCCAAATTTGAATTTAAAATGTCTGTAAAAAATAACTGTGTTCATATATTTTTTAGATTTTTTGGTTACAGTTTGAACTATTTGCGAGAACCTTTGTGTTGAATTTGCAATCCTTAGCTATAAAAACTGAACATTTTATAATTTATTAATTACAATGATTGATAATTTTCGAGATTTTGATAAATTTTGTCAAAATTTGATCTTTAAATGCTTATAAAAAAAAACTGTGCCTATGTATTTTTAATATTTTTCAACTGCTATTGTAACAATATATCAGGAGCCTTGTATTAAATTTTTACACTTTTTGGCCCAACAGATAAAACTTTATTGATATTTATAGAAAAAAAAAACTAAAAAATTGAAAACTGAAAATGTCTGTAAACGGCTCAAAAAGAGTCAAAATATTTTCAAAATTGTATGGTGTATAGGAAATGCTAATATAAACATTCAGTGAAATTTTCATGTATCTACAGTTATTTGTTTTTGAATTACAACAAAATAAGGAAATCGCTACATGGGAAATCGAGTGAATATTCAATGTTGTAAAAATTTGAATTTCAAACGCTCATAAAAATTTAATTTGACTTTCTTATAGACATTTTTCTTTTGATAAAGGTAGACAAACTTATAAGGAATCTTGTGTTTAATTTTCAAATCTTAGATTTAAAAAGAAAAATTTTTACGAATTCTTAACTCTAAATAATTTGCTAATTTTCGTGATTTTCCAATATTTTGTCAATTTTTGAATTTTAAATGCTTATAAAAAAAAATTGTGACTAAAGATTTTTAATATTTTTCATCTGCCTTTGAAACAATATATTAGGAGCCTTCTATTAAATTTTCAAGCAATAGCAACCAACAAATAAAATTTTATTGATATTTTTAGAAAAAAAACTAAAAAAAAATGGAAAATGAAAATGTCCCTAAACAGTTCAAAATAAATCAAAATATTTTGGTTTTCGTGTATAGAAAATGCAAATATAAACAACCAGTGAAAATTTCATGTATATACGTTCATTTGTTTCAGAATTACACCAAAAACCAAAATCGATTTTTTGGAAAACCAATTTTACGTAAAAATTCCCGTTTTTCCTTAATTTGTATGTTGTTTTTTCCGGCGCTTGTGAAAACTACTGGGAAATTTATACTTTTGACCCCCCAAAGTACCAACCAGATTCACTTTCCTATCAGAAAAGCTACTGATGAAGAAAATCCAAGCACTTTTACTGTCCTAAAACGTGATGACAGACACAAAAAAAAATAAAAAATAAAAAAAAAAAAAAAATAAAAAAACACACATCATTGTAAAATCAATACATTCATCGTTTCACTCAGAATCTAAAATGTTATTTAGAATAATACCTATATCAAAAATAATGTGACATTTTATATTAGATTCTGAGTGAAACGATGAATGTATTGATTTTACAATGATGTGTGTTTTTTTATTTTTTTTTTATTTTTTTTTGTGTCTGTCATCACGTTTTGGGACAGTAAAAGTGCTTCGATTTTCTTCAATAGTACCTTTTCTGATAGGAAAGTGAATCTAGTTGGTACTTTGGGGGGTCAAAAGTAAACATTTTCCAGTAGTATTCACAAGCGCCGGGAAAAAACAACATAAAAATTAAGGAAAAACGGGAATTTTTACGCAAAATCGATTTTCCAAAAAATCGAATTTGGTTTTTGGTGTAACTCTAAAACAAATGAACGTATATACATGAAATTATCACTGGTTGTTCATATTTGCATTTTCTATACACGATAACATTTTCAAAATATTTTGATTTATTTTGAACTGTTTAGGGACATTTTCATTTTTCATTTTTTTTTAGTTTTTTTTTTAGAAATATCAATAAAATTTTATTTGTTGGTTGCGAAAGCTTGAAAATTTAATAGAAGGCTCCTAATATATTGTTTCAAAGGCAGATGAAAAATATTAAAAATCCTTAGTCACAATTTTTTTTTATAAGCATTTAAAGTTCAAAAATTGACAAAATATGGAAAAATCACGAAAATTAGCAAATTATTTTGAGTTAAGAATTCGTAAAAATTTTTCTTTTTAAATCTAAGATTTGAAAATGAAACACAAGATTCCTTATAAGATTATCTACCTTTATCAATAAAAAAATCTCTACCGGACAGTCAAATTAAATTTTTATGAGCGTTTGAAATTCAAATTTTTACAACATTGGATTTTCACTCGATTACTCATGTAGCGATTTCCTTATTTTGTTGCAATTCAAAAACGAACAACTGTAGATACATGAAAATTTCACTGAATGTTTAAATTAGCATTTTCTATACACCATACAACTTTGAAAATATTTTGACTCTTTTTGAGCTGTTTATGGACATTTTCAGTTTTCAATTTTTTTTAGTTTTTTTTTCTATAAATATCAATAAAGTTTTATCTGTTGGGCCAAAAAGTGTAAAAATTTAATACAAGGCTCTTGATATATTGTTACAATATCAGTTGAAAAATATTAAAAATACATAGGCACGATTTTTTTTTAAAAGCATTTAAAGTTGGAATTTTGACAAAATTTATCAAAATCTCAAAAATTATCAATCGTTGGAATTAAAAAATTATAAAATGTTCAGTTTTTATAACTAAGAGTTGAAAATTTAAAACAAAGATTCTCTTAAATAATTCATACTGTAACCAAAAAATCTAAAAATTATATAAACACACTTATTTTTTACAGACATTTTAATTTCAAATTTAGACAAAATTTCATATTTAAACCAAGAATTACGATTTTAGTTATTTTGTTGTGATTGTATAATATTATTCGTGGGTACTTGAAATTTCTAAAGTAATTTACTATATATATCTATGATAGTATCAGGGTTTGTTGTTGGTGTATAACGCGTTATAAGTACCTAATGGATATTGTGATATGATTAATTTGGAATTCATTATAGGTCAATTTTTTTTAATACCATAGATATGTATATAATATGTCTTATACCTAGAAGGACATACCGTCTCCACTCAGAATCGTTTTTCTTATACAATGATATTATATCATTGAATTCAAATTTAATACCATCCATTATACAATGACCCACTTGTAACCTACAGTACAGCAGAGCGACATCCACTTACCCACCTTTTTTTTTTTTTTTTTATCTCGAGCACATCTATTATGGCCATTAGCTCAGCAGGCCCGTGCGCAAGGGAGGGGGTTTTGGGGGTTCAAACCCCCCCCCATGGCCGAAAAAATCGTGTTTTTCATTTTTGATCTATTACCTATATATCATATTTTCCAATCTTATTTGTAATAAATAATAATGCATAACATAATAGTACAATACTATAATAATATAATATAGTGTTGTCTTCATGTTTGCTGTTTATCGACTTTCGTAATCGTTGCCGTTATCGATAAAATATAATGACAATAAGTCAATAAATGTATGAATATAAGTATAGAGCATACATGCCACACAACAATATTTTATTCGACCGCAATTAGTAGAACACGAGATTACACGATAACGGATTTCGGGTATTTTAAAAGTTGTTTATAATCATAGTTCATACACAACGATTGTAAGCTCACAGTGAGACGTTAGTTATAGTGTTATACAAACACGCCGTTAGAAATAACATCAAAATGGACATTCGAACGTTTTTCAAAAAACCACGGCTAGAAAATGATGAGATAGTAAGTACATTAAAATTAATTATAATTACTAATAATTCAAATCATTTTTAAAAATTAAATTGGACTACTATTATAGTATAGAGGTATGTTTATTTTTCGCGTGTGCTATAGAACATAATATAGTCATCCCGTTCGTGATTTGAAATCTATTGTTAATTGTTGTCGAAATATTTTATATAATACATTTTATTTTATTAAATGCAATATTTAAATCTATATACACAATTATTCAATTAATCTGATTAATTTTTACATTTTATTTACAGGAAAATAGTTTTAATAACCAGTCACAACCAATTGAACCAGCGAGAAATGCATCTCCAGAAACAAATGTATCAGTGTCACTTCCAGAGATTGTGCACCAACATGACATAGGATTATATGTGAATAAACCTGCAACTGAAACTATTGACTTGTTTCCGGGACTTCAAAATTTGATTTGGACTCCTCCAGAAGACTATAAATTTCCTGTTTCCGAAAAAAGAAATTTCAAATTTCAAAGAAGTTGGTTGCTTAAATATAAATGGTTGGCTTATTCAGCAATTATGAATGGCGTATTTTGTAAGTATTGTGTGTTGTTTTCTGTCGGAGGTGGAGGAATTGGACATCAAAAGTTGGGACTGTTAGTTAAAAAACCGTTTACAAACTGGAAAAAAGCTTTAGAATCATTTAGTTACCATAACTCACTAGAGTATCATAAAACTTCATTATTAAAATCAAACATGAGAGCAGAAATTGATAACCAAAACATTTTACCAGTTGATTTACAAATTTCGGAACAACAATTAAATTTCATTAATGAAAGTAAAAAATGTTTGATACCTATAATCGAAACTTTAATATTATGTGGCCGGCAGGGTTTGGCCCTTCGTGGTTCAAATGATTCAGGGAGAATAACCTCCGAAGAACCTTTAACTAACGATGGTAATTTTCGGGCTCTTTTAAGATATCGAGCAAAAACTGACGATCAGCTTAGTACTTTTTTGCAAAATTCCTCAAAAAATGCCATGTATATCAGTAACCGTATACAAAACGAATTTATTGTCATATTTCATAATTTAATTCAAAAACAGATTATTGAACGAGTCAATAAATCTCAAGCTTTTTCAGTAACAGCAGATGAAACTGCCGATATTGCTGGCATAGAACAAGTCTCAATATGTGTAAGGTATTTAAATAATGATGACGCTAAATTAAAAATACGTGAAGATTTTTTAAGCTTTGTACCTGTAGCAGATGTAACTGGGAAAGGTTTATCAAATGTTATTTTGGATTTCCTTGAATATTCTGGAATTGACTGTGCGTATTTATTTGGACAAGGGTATGACGGGGCTAGTACTATGAGTGGTGAATTTCACGGAGTTCAAGCGTATATCAGAGAAAAGTATCATTTAGCTCTCTACTCACACTGTGCTGCCCATAGTTTCAATTTGGCAGTTAGTGCCGCATGTAGTATCCCCCAAATTAGAAACTGTCTTGGTACAGTCCAATCTATTTACAACTTCTTTAATACACCAATAAACGACAAATTGCACTTCATGATGCAATACAAAATAATGAATTTTTGTTACAAGAAAAGAAAAAAAAACTTAAAAAATACTGCGCAACAAGGTGGGTACAGCAGCATGAATCAATTGGAACCTATATAGATTTACAACCAGCTGTTATTGACGCCTTAGAAAACATTTCAAGTACTTGGACAGATTCAAAAACAACATCCCGATCTTTTCAACTCCTTTCAGCAATAAAAACCTTAGAGTTTCAAGTATCAATTCACGTTTTGCATTCAGTACATGCATTGGCTTTATCATTGAGTAGAGTTTTACAAACAGAAAATCAAGATTTGGTTGAGGCTGTTAAGTTAGCAGACGCAGCAAAACACGAACTTGAAGAAAGAAGACAATATTCTACAGAAAACTTCAACAAAATTGTTGTGACTGTAGAAGATATTTGTAAGAAGTACAATATACCTGTGACTAAACCAAGACTCGTATCACGCCAAACTAACCGTTCTAACATTATAACAGACTCCGTAGCAGATTATTATAAAATTATTATTTACATACCATATCATGATTTATTTATCACTCATCTTCAAGATCGCTTCCTCAAACATCGAAATATTTTGTCCAACTTCTCATGTCTTTTTCCTATTGAAACTAAATCTTTAGACAAAGTTGCTTGTAAAACGTTGTTTGAAACCTACAGTTCAATTTTACACGACGATTCCCCAGAAATTTGGATAAGTGAGGTAGAAATTTGGCGACGACGACTAGTTGGTAAAAATATTCGAAACGCCCTTGATGCCCTTGATATTTGTAATGCAGATGCATTTCCAAATGTCCATAAAATGTTACGTGTTATGTCAGTTTTGCCTGTAACTACAACGACTAATGAAAGGTCGTTTTCTACATTACGTCGGCTGAAAACTTACCTACGATCAACAATGGGCGAAGATCGCTTAAATGGACTGGCATCATTGAATATACATCGTGATATAAACGTGGACATAAATCAAGCACTGAATCAATTCTTTTCAGTCCCTCGTCGAGTTAATTTATTAAAAAATGATTTGTATTTTATAGTAGGTATTGTTAAAAAACACATTTAACATAGGTACTTACAAAATTAATAATAAATATAAATATGTTATAATACTATTTGCTGATTATTGATGTATCTATGTTATACATTTTTTTTTCAAAACACCCCCCATTCTAAAATCCTGCGCACGGGCCTGAGCTATTGTAGGGGTTTCAGTTAGTACGGTTGATACGGTTTGTTCGGAATAACACGTGTATGTGTGACAAGGATTTTCCACTAAGAACCCGGGTGGTCCCCCATCCGGAAACTAGTAGCACATCAGTGACTGAAGCTAGACACCACTCCACATCAAGCCATTATAATTATTACTTATTATAATCGGGAAAATGATTTTTTACATGTATTTTAAGGTTAATAAGTACAAAAATGACCAAAGAAAAATAGGCCACTGAAAATGAATATGCACAAAAATTTGTTTAAGACATTTATTGTTCTTTTAATAAAGTTTATTAAATTATTGTAATACAATAATTGATATTATAAAATATTATAATGTAATGTGCATAACACAATAAAATATTTATAATAGATAATAATAAGATAAAAGTCAACATAAATATATTATAATAATATGCATGTCTTGTTGCGCATTCATATAACATAAGGGTACATAATATATATTAATATATTTTTTACCTATTTTAAATATCTAAAGGTGCATATTATTATGTACTAATTGAGTATCATACCTTGAATGTGGGAAAAATAATATACTAATGAGTCTAGGGTATAAAGGAAAAATGTACCAATTTAGTATTATAGGATTATTTTGAATAAAATAAATTATCAACCGTATACGGAGGTGATTACGTGATACCGTTCTTCCTATTTTTATGACTTGTAGCAAATACATATAATACTAATTGAATAACATAACAAATAGGACGGGAATTTTGGATTTTATTGGAATTTATAGGCGTGCGCAGACCTTTGAGTCAGGTAAGGCTAAATTCAATCTGATCATTCACCCCTTTGTCATGGTCAAACAAGAAAAAAATTATAGACATTTTCACTACAAACTTTTAAGTGACCCTTTTGTTGGTGACTGGAAAATATGTAAACAATTAGTTTTCATTATTAGCACATACAAAATTCATCAATATTGATTTAAAATTTTAACTGAATCTAGTGGCCATAATTTTCGATATGTAACCTCGTACCACTCAACTCCCCTCATCTAAACTTTAAATACTTATAACGCATAAACTACTAGCACTAAATTCGATTTTTACATATCGAAATACTTAGAAAATATTCTGCTTTGGAATATAAAATTAAAACTGTACCTACGTTGTCATTAAAAAAAAATAAAAAATTAAAAGGATAAAAAATATTTAAAAATATAATTTTTTAATAACAAAGTGGTTTTGTAAACGACTTGAAACTATATGTAAAAAAATATTTTCAAAAGCAATTACACTTTGAAATAATGAGTGTTCAATTTTAAATGAATCGCCCAGTATAGTCTCCCGGGTAGAACACAAACGTTTAAAAACTAAAAAGGTTATACCTACTTTCAGTCATATCTTCATAAAGTACCAACGTCCAACCCACCCTGCCATAAAAATTCTCAGTTGGGTCTAAAGCCCAATCAGCCCTACCCGTGCTCACGCCTATGTTTGAATTATATTGTATTTT
Organism: Macrosiphum euphorbiae; assembly: GCA_949089665.1. Taxonomy (NCBI): domain Eukaryota; kingdom Metazoa; phylum Arthropoda; class Insecta; order Hemiptera; family Aphididae; genus Macrosiphum; species Macrosiphum euphorbiae. The sequence continues at coordinate 116,838,382 of CARXXK010000001.1, forward strand.
AAGCAATTTAATTATACATAATATTACACGCATCAATCAGATTTTTTCAAAACAAACATTTTTAACCATACCTCCGAAGTCTAATAAAATGGGAAGGAAGAGTTTTTTTTTAATGTTTGACGGGCCTCTGTTAGTATATAAAGAAGGACTCAATTATAAATGTATAATATAATATTTTAAATTTTGTGGGACTCAATTATTAATCAAGTGTACATTGTTAATATTTTATGTTATTTTAGTCAACTAGGTAGTTTATTTATTTATGGAAACAATTATGTGAATGAAATAATTATATGAAGACAAGACCAAACAAATAATATTATTAATGTACACTCGAAGCGTATTGTAAAATAACTTTTCAGAATAGTTAATAATATTTGATTAAGTAATAAGAATGTTCTATTTCGGTTATAATTTGACTACGGCAAACCTACCTACAATAGTTTTAATTTTAAAAATATTTTTTAATTCACTGTAAAGCCTATTTTAATTTTAGACAAAACTTTAGTTTAGTTTTTATCGGAAAAATAAGAAATTAAAGAAACATAAACATTGTTAGTTTGAAGTACAAACTCCACATAATATTATTAATTTATTGAATTGACATGGAGGTCTATGTTATACATATACCTCCATCGATCACAGCGTTGGATTGTAACGAAACAATAGTAACGCTTTACAACATTTTGTTAGAATTTTCTAAGTAAAGAAAATGTAACGAAAATTACTTTTATAAATATTTCCCAAAATATGGAGTGTTAAAGCTTCGAGGATCAATAATAATAATAAAAAAAAACGGTAAATTGATGTCACTCTGCTGTACAGTAGGTTACAAGTGGGTCACTGTAAATGGACTGTATTAAATTTTAATTCAATGATATCATATCATTGTATACGAAAAACGATTCTGAGCGGGGACGGTTTGTCAGTCTGGATATTTTATATTGTTATTTTATTTGACTATAGCATGTAAGTTGAATTAATATTATAAATTACAATAAAATAACTAAAATCTTTATTTTTATTTTTATTTGTTTCTATGGTAATAAACAAAGCGTTAGAAATTAAAAGCCCATTTTTAGCGGTTTTTTGTAATTTTTCGGTGGTTTTTTTTCCGTGGCACTATTGAGAAAATCGAAAAATGATTTTCTAAAGTACCGTCTTGATCCAATTTGCTAAAAGATAAGATATATACTTATATGTTGAAATCGAAGCACTTCTTATGGTAGACATTTCGTATACAGGATAAAAAAAAATTAAAAAATTAAAACCATTGTAAAACTTACAAATAATAATAATACTTATAATAGTAATAATACTTAGGTAAACGTTATAAGCCATAAGGTATTATTAGGCACCTATTAGAACCCTATAGTTTAGTGATAAAAATTCTATAAACGAATTTAAATTTGTCATTTTTATTTGACTATTTAATGAAATTGTATACTAAGATCAGCTTTTTCACATTTTGGGGAATAAAATCAATAACGTTGACAAGTCTATCTGATTATCTGATGTAGACAAATAAAAATCTGTATTGAGAATTTCTATCGCTTCCTTTAGATACGTCGGAAATTAACAGTAAATGTGGTGTGAATCTCGAGAGTTAATTACGATTTCGTCCTCAAGACCCAAGCGTGATGAAAACAAACATGTTTGATTTTCAGTCGTGAAATCTGAAAGATCTGTCACACTCTGGTGATTCACGCCCTATGAGAACGCACCGTTAGTTAAGGATTTTTTAGTGACAATACTGACATGTTGGTAGTTGGTGGTTAGTGGATATATAGGTAATAGGTAATTAATCATACTTCATAGTAACCTTTACTTAATATTCAAATATACTTACTGCTCGTATATTGATTGGTTACACAATAAACTATTCTTATTAATTACTATGAATTTATTATAACTCTGAAACGGCTATTTACATTGCAAAAATAAATTAATATACAATTAATGTACAATTTATGACCTCAAATAAATTAAACTTTCGTTATTAATATTTCATAATGAAATATTGTAATTTTCCCTTTCGCGATAAACATACTAAAACGTCTTTGCCGGTTTTAATAAATAATTTTTTTTCAGCACCTATGCCTATAATAGTAGTGAACATACATACCACATACTAAAATTACCTCTGATTTTATAGCAACTTTCAAGCCCGTCTTAATTTTAGGCAAAATTTTTGGTTTAATCTCTTATACATTTGAAACTACAGGATTATTAATCCTAAAAAAATCATCATATCATTCATGTCTTGAATTAATTCTGACGTTAGTACTACTTTTATCGTTTACAATGCGTAAGGAATGCATTACGCACAACGGTTCCGCTTGGTTAAATTTTGGATTGTCATTATAGCTTTTAAAATCAGACAGGGGCAAATGCCCATCTTACCAATCATCAAATGACGCCACTGCTTGTTAGTTGTTGATAATATTATTTAGTTTATTTGGTTAAAAAACTTTAGAATTCAATACAAGGTTTCTCGTGGCATAAAGTATAAAGAAAAACCGAAAGTATACCTGTACAATATAAACAACATATCCACAAGCCTCATAAGTTAATTGTACACCAGCGTGTTGACGCGTTTATTAATAATAATATCGAATAAATACCAAATAAAGAACAAAACAAAAACGTTTATTCGTGTAAACTTACATAATATAGGTTATCCGATTATACATAATTACGGCAGTATAATAGCCATAATTTATAATTGATCGGTGTAATTTATTTACTTAAACATAGGAGCGGAGAACAGCAGTATTTACCGAGCATTTCGGCATTTCCACAGCAGATCTATGACGCATGTCGCAAACGGTGCGATTTCAACGGTAAATAAGTCAGTAGAGCTCGTGTGACTTGGGGAAACGTTCAAACGGTGGAGCGAACTCAGAATGAACGATTACAATGGCGGAAGTGAAACGATTTTAACTGATTTTCCGGCGAACAAGTTCAACCGGACATAAAAATGCGGAGCAAACTCGACATAAACACGCACATACACTATAATATATACCTACATTGCGGTCTATGCCGATATAGCTCCGCAACAAAGTATTCGCCGGACGAATCTCTTCGTCCGGATCCACAGAGAGCGGGTGTTTGGGAATTACCGCGGATACCGTCGGGTTCGTGACTGCATCACTGCAGCCGCCGTGGGTTACCACCATATCTCCAGGATACTATTTTCCTGGTGGACCGATGGTTACCTCAAACAGTTTTCAGACTCAGCACCATCAAACTGCACTGCTGCCGTGTTGTACATCGGACTTGACTGCAGCACTTCATCTTCGACCAGCCGAACGGTGGCAAAGATGACAAGATGTTTGACGCTGCCTCGACCTCTCCAACTTCTGCAGTGGCACCTAGATGTCGTTACAGACAACTCGGTGGACGGCGAATCAGTTGCAATCTGCAACTTTACCATGGATGCGAGGGAAGGTAACTCTATATCAGATACATCGTCTGCGGAGTTAAATCACACAGCCACAATAGGCGTCGATTTATATCGCCTGTGCTCCTGTGAACTCTTGATATCTCGAGATTCAAACGTTTTCGCTCGATTTGCCTAGAGCACGTCGAAAACCTCGAAATAATTTTCGGTCACTGACTGGATTATGGATTTGGGCAAAGTTTCCAGTGCTGCAATATTTGACATATTGATCTGATACGGTTAAGTTAATATTATTATATTAAACGAAAAGTGCGTTGAGACTTTTATATTGTATTATAAATGATCCGTAAAGTTCGTTGTAACAAATAGGTACTTATAACCAAATACTATATACGACAATACGGGACACTTACTACTGTAAAACCTGGCGACCGGACTTATCAATTCCCCCCGAGATTGATATTAAATTGCCTAACTTTACTCCTTAAAATATGATAATACTTCCCACCATTTTTGAAGTATACTAAGTATTACGTATACTGTTAATTTTTTATCAATTAACAAAATTCATAAGTTAACGGCGTAGTAATTACTTTTAAGTTGTATTACTTTTAACTGTTTAAAAATGGTGTCCAAAAAAGTATGCGCAATAAATCATTGTAAACAGAGCATATTTTAACATACAAAGTACGTGGCACTAGTGCCCCCCAGTGACGGTTGAATGCTACCCAGTGGTGGGTAATCGTGCCACTAACCAATACATTCTCATAACGAGGAACGACCGATGGCAATGTCTATTATTAGTATTATTATGTTATACAATACATATATAAAGAACATAAAACTATTTTAAGCTTTCGACTATTGTATAGTTTATCTCATATTATATAATAAACAATAATATTTTATTGAATGTATAGAACATGTCACATGCACGCAATTATAACTTTGCTATGCCCGGAATTGTTTATATATAAATAAATTGATATAAAATACAAATAGAATAGATATAGATATAGATGTATACGAAAATAATACACGTAATTTTAACAATGTTATCAATTTCTTCGGAAGTCGTCGAGCGACGAGCGTCATCGTCTTCATAAATTGATGGCTAGGTGGGAATAACGTGCTATGGCCTATGTTACTATACATTTCTGATTTTATACTTATTAGTTATTTGCGTCCTGACCATCCTGTGCGGCTGTGCTCTTGATGTTAAAGGCACGCGATCCAGTGACCGTCGAGACCATTACACTGTACAGGTACATTTTATATTACGTTTACCTATACAATTATTTAGGAGCTTACAGATACGACTATACGGGTACCGGGGTACAGACGTCTGACGTACAGACGTACAGTGTCAGTTATTTATATTATACTTTAATACTTTATAGATAATATCAGTAACAAAACATAGAACGCTTGTAGACCATCGCGGTCGTGTGCTGGTGTAATCATTACTCGTATAGTCGTATGACGTATGTAATATAGTTTATTCTGCCGCAGTGCCGCGTACCCAGGTATTAAACAAATATTATAAGTTTAATCGTATCATTAGACGCGCGTATTAATTGTTATTGTTTTAACTGTAATTTATTTTATCTAATTAATACTTTATTTCTTTATTCCGCCACGTTTCGTACGCCGCGCCGCGTGTTCCGTGGTGATTTTTTCACCAGTATAGCTCATCCTTATTTGAAACAATGAAAAATTAGGAGCTTGCGTTTTTATTAATTCCGCGTTTGCCCGCAAAACGCGGGTTGGCTTACGTTTTCCGCCGCGGATTTATTACGCGATTAAAACGCGGCGAATCACATCCGTCGTAATAATAAAATTATTTTTAAAGCCCTCCGGCTCATTGAATTTTTATGAAAAAAAATATATAAATATAATAATAAGAGAAATTTTTATAAATATTTGACGTATTTGTTTGGTATGGTATGATATAGGATTGGAGGCACTTATTGAAAAATTTATTATTATGGCTAAAAGAATAACAGATTTCTTTAGTTCAGTTCCCATTAAAAGTAGAAAAATTGACGAACAGCTAAAACAAGAAGTATTACCAAAAGTGTCAAATATTTGTTGTGATTTATCTTCCAACAATTCTGAAGACAGTAGAAATGGGCGTGATCCTAAAAAATTAGAATCTACCAGTGATCAAACTGAAAGTTATGGCAAAATAACTGATACGATTGCAGAACCTACTGAAACAAAAAAATCAGAATGGTATAAAGGATCTAAGCTAGATATTTCTTGGATTCTTCAGACTTATTCCTTTTTTCAAAAAATAAAATTGGGGAAAAGATATGGAATAAAATGCATGACTTGTTTTACACATATTCAAGAAGCAAAAAAATTCTCCAAAAATGGCACAATACCTATAGCTGATGGAGTGCGATGCGATAGCCAAAATAAATTAGAGAGGATCATCGATCATTTGACAACGGAAGCTCATAATGCAGCTACAAATCTTGACCAAATGCAGATAAAATGGATGGAACAATCTGATGAACACCCATGGATAAAAACCCTGAAATCACATGAAGCTGAAAAAGTAAAATTGTTAATTGAACTTGCAATTGATGTCTACAACGACAGTCGCCAATTAACACTTTCTGCACATTCTTGGCCTTCTAGATCGTTGTCTAAAATGCATGCAGACTCGCAAATAGCATCTTATAAAGAAGAAGGACTGACATCACAATTTGTCCAATTTAGCCCTACGGCTGCATTATTACAATATCGAAACCCAGTTATTTACCGAGAGATGTTAGATACAGTTGGACGTTCTGTAATGGAAAAAGTTGTAGACCAGCTGAAAAAAATTGACTGTTTTTCTATACAAGTTGATGGATCAGTAGACAAGTATGGAGTTGATAACAAATTCATAACTGCTCGGTATTTAACAGAAAATCTAGAGATAAAATCAGTGTTCTTAGGAGAAAGTAAATCTGATATACGAGGCGCAGAAGGTTTGCTAGATTCGATTAAAATTGTCTTCCAAGATCTTGATATTGAAGATACTGCAAAAGAAAAATTAACTGGTGTAACCACTGATGGAGAAAATGCCAATACTGGTAAAAACGGTGGATTATGGGTACGCTTGAAGCAATACTTAAAAAAGGATATATTTTGTATGTGGTGCGTTGCTCATAGATCGGATTTGGTATTATCTGATTTAGAATCCACTATTACAGAAGTAAGGCATTGGAAGACCAATTTGAAGGCTGTCGCCACCTTTTATCGAGGATCTACTCTTCGTTACGGATGGCTTGAAAAAATAGGTGAAACTAAAAAAATTTCAATTTATCGGTTTCCCGCATATTTTGAAGTACGATTTGCTGAGCATTTATTAAATTTGTCTAAAGCTCTTTGGAAAAACTTGCCATGTATGCAAATACATTGGCAATCAATTATTGAAAGCTCTGACTCAACAAAAATTGAAAAAGCTACTGCTAAAGGATTCTTACGTACATGGAAAAATGACGGTGAACAACAACATCTCACATGTCTTATGATGGACATTTTGAGACATATTGAAAAACTTCAAAAAGATAGTCAAAAGTCAAAGATTATTATGACTGATATAGAGCTCTCAAAGAAAGTTGCTGTGGATTCAATTGCATTGATGGAAAATGAACCTTATCCAGGTGGAAATGAAGAAAAACTTATGAATTGTCTTGCAGGTGAAAATATTGAAGAAACTAATACAGATATTGTTGAGGAAGTCCTGAGAGAACGACGTAATTATTTTGTTTCTACTAAAAGGTGTTGGTCTGCAGTGAGAAAAGAAATAGTATTAAGCTGCAAGGAATTTCTTTCTCAGAGATTGGCTGTAGACCAAGGAAACATTATAGAACGCATGAATAAATTTATTGACGCAAGATCTTCAACTGACACTATTCAAGCAGGACGGACTGACGTTTTAAATCTATTTGGAGAACACGCAGTTTCTTGTTTTACCGACGATGTTATAAGTCTTTATGCTGCAGACAAACTTCCACCTCCTCTAGAAATGAATAACTCTACAGCAAAAATGTACCATTTTTTAAAGGTATCAACACAGTCTTCAATATTTTCAAAATTGGTGCAGTCGTTTATCAGTTTAACACCACATAGTGCTGGACCAGAGAGAGCTGTATCACTACATACGACATTAAAAACGAACAAACAATCGAGTTATTCAAGAGAGGCTATAAATTCAAGGATGTATATCGCTCTCAATGGGATTGGGACAGCACTGTTTGACCCAAGGCCAGCAGTTGCTAAGTTTCTGGAGTCTAAGGAGAGAAGGAGGAAACTACCTGACCCAGATCTATACAAGAATCAAGAATTTATACAAAAATTTTTTTCAATTGATTCAAACTTGTAATTTTAAATTTTAATATATATTTTTTTTTAAATACAGATACTGATAACTATATATATATATATACATACTCTCTTCTACTTATTTTATCAAGTTTTTATAATTGAAAAATCGGTTATGTTGATACTTGATATATTTCTCAGTAGAGTACAGTTAATAAACCTATATTAAAATTTTTTGAGATAGAAGAGTTGATTCCCTCCTATGTTCCTGTCGTAGAAAATTTTATTGAAGTGCCACCCAGTTAAAATTACTTAAAATATGCTCTGATTGTAAAAATGATTTAAGTGGTCAACAGAGATTGTCTTTTCATTCATTTCCAAAAGACGTTCATATGTAAGTATTTGTTTATTATAAAAATCACTCTTAAATCATAATATACTAGAATTGTTATTGTTTATAATATTACAAATTACAGTTCTCAAAAATGGGTTAAGTTTGCAAACAATTCAAGAATAAATGAAGTTATGAGAACTTTTGGACATTTACATCTGAGTTTAAATTATAGTATTTGTTCAAACCATTTTAACCCAGAAGATTTTGTATCAAACAGGGGTTCTAGTAGAAGACTGTAAGTTATACATACCTATATATATAGTATTAGTTTTATATTATCAATGTTTTGTTTATGAATATTTTTTTAGATTGAAATATGGTGTAGTACCTTCATTAAATTTACCAGTTACATCTCCTCCTTTAGCTAAACCATTGTTGAAAAGTAAGGGTTTGATACATTTGATTATAAAATATATACCTACTTATACCTAACTACTATAAATAACAAACAATTGTTTTTTAGGTTTAAAATTAAATTTCAATAATATTATTGAAAATAGAAAGAAACAAAATCAAATACACAGTCCAGTATTTTCTATATATAAAAAATTTGATCGTTTAACAACTCCTAAAAAACTCACAAGTTCAAAAAAAAACATTACCACAAAAGTTTCCGAGGAAAATAGTTTTTTAACTGAAGAATGTAAGATGCATCAGAATCCAGTAAAACGATCACTTTTTGGATCAGACGTAGATGCATCAACATCAAATTTAGCAAATATGTTACCAAAAGATGAACATAATATTATGGATGAATCTAAAGCAGGTTTGAATATTTATAAGATGTTTCATTTCCAGTCTGGGACATGGTTTGTGTTGTATTTTTTTGTAATATTGTATTAAAATGTATTTACTACTAATTGTAAGAATAAGTACTAGAATTTAGATTTACAAGAGAAAAAAATTATTTACTCAGACATATGTAAATTGCTATTAAAATAATAATCATAAAATTATTATTTATAAATGTGTATTGTGAATGTTTTGTGGATAAATGTTACATAATTACATAAATATAATTGTTATATAATATTATATATTAGTTTTGTCTACGATCTTGGTTTTGTGTAATGGTATATTGGTATGTTATGCATTATGTTGGTTTAAGTGCTTTTTTTTCTTGGTCAACTTTTGATTTTATCTTATAATTTACTATTATGTTTTTTTTTCATCATGTTGATGTCACCATTTTTAAAAAAAGTATCTTATGATTTAATCATAACTGAGTAATGAATACATACATACATTTTTTGTTTTAGAAGTACTTTCTATGTCTGTTAAAACAAGAAATATTGTAGAACATCAAGAAAGTATGATCCAACAACTGAAGGTTAAGTTAAGAAATGCTCAGAAATTAATATGCAAGGGTAAAAAAACAATATTAAAACTGAAACAAAAAAATAAAAAAGAAGTGTATGACAAAAAATCCAAAATGGATAAATTTTTAAGATCTAACATGATAGCTAGGTCTGAATTTCGGTTAGGTCAATTGAAAAAAAGTGCAAAACGATACAAAGAAACAGAAAAGTCATTTGCGCTGGGTCTATATTACCACTCGCCTGTAGGCTATAAATTTATGAGATCATACCTTAATCTACCTGCTGTTAGATCACTGAGGAGATGGTTGCAGGGCTTAGATGTATCATGTGGTATAAATGAAAACATTCTGAATATCTTAAGTTTAAAATTTAAAACAGCTCCAATAAAAGAAAGATTAGTTTCAATAATTATGGATGAAATGTCATTAAAAAAATTAATATACAATTCACAGAATGATATATTTACTGGTTTTGAAGATTATGGTTCAAATATTTTTGAAAATCAGTTGTCACTAAAACATGGTAATCAAGCGTTAGTAATAATGATTAAAAGCCTTGTGTTACCATGGAAACAAATATTAGGATTTTTTGTTTCTAGTGGTCCTGTATCGGGTGATCGTCTTAAACAAATTATGATACATACTATTCAAAAACTAATAGAATGTGGTTTGATTCCAAAGGTTATAATTTGTGACCAAGGATCAAATAATATGAAAATGCGAAAATTGTTTGGAGTGACAATGGAAAAACCTTACATCACTTATAATAATGAAAATATATTTTTTATGCACGATCCTCCACACTTACTAAAATCTGTTAGGAATAATTTAAAAAAATATACTTTTACAAATGGACATGAAAGTTATTGTTGGAAAGATATTGAAGACTTTTACAATATAGATAGTAAAATTAAACCACGATTAGCAAGTAAATTAAAAAAAATTCATATAGAGCTTCCACCCTTCTCACCCATGAGAGTTTGTTTAGCTGCACAGACATTTAGTAACTCAGTTAGTGCAGGAATTTTAACATTAGTTTCATTTAATCGTTTGAATAATAAATCAACATTTACTGCAAAATTTGTTAAATTTTTTAACGACATATTCGACTGTTTTAATAGTATTAAAATGAGTGAATCAGTTGTACTTAAAAGGCCAATAACAAGAAATTCAAAACATTGGTCATTTTTAGAAGAAGCTCAAATATTTCTTTCAACTCTTAAAGTTAATAATAAACGAAAAAATATCCCCCCTTGCATACTTGGTTGGCAAGAAAATATTAATTGTATTAAACTCTTATACAATGAATTAAACATAAAATATGAAATTGATTATTTATTAACCAGACGTCTAACCCAAGATTGTATTGAATGTTTATTTTCAATTTTAAGATCAAAAGGAGGTAATAATGTAACTCCAGATGCATCAAAATTTTTTTCTGCAATTCGAATGTCTATGTGCAACATGTTAATTAATCCATCTAATAATGCAAATTGTGAAAAAGATGCATCAAAGTTTTTAGCATTATCCAAAGACCTAAGAGTAAAGAATAAAGTACAATTGCATAAGTTGGCTGACAGTGATTTTGATTTTTCCAACAATTATGAAGATTTTCTTAGCAATATGAATATTAACTACATTCTTATGGATAACGAGACAGCAAATGGTATAGCATATATAACAGGTTGGGTTTGTTCTCAATTAACTCATAAGGCTTGTGTTGAAAAATTGGCATCCAGTAACAAATCTGAGAATAGTGCTTCTTTCAACATAGATAATACCTTAATCAATATGAAGGAATACAATGATTGTAATTTATTGTACCCTTTTATAAAAACACTTGAATATACAAAGCATATAACTGCATTATTCAATTCATCAATTGAAGAATTACTTTTTATAAAAAAAGAAAATATTAAAAGAAATCAAAAAATATTAATTAAAACTATTTGTAAAAGATATACATTGGATATTTGTGAAAACTGTGAAGATACATTTGTTGATAAGTATTTAAATGTCAGTATAAATAGTTATGTAAAAAAGTGCAATGACTCTTCTGTACCATATAAATATTTAAATAATAAAAAGTTAAAAAAAATTACTCATATTTAATATGCCTACCTAACATTATGTTAAAGTTAAATTTATTTTGTTAGTAATTATCAGTACAAATATTGAAATATGTAAATAAAATGTAGTTATACTCTTATACTTTTCTTATTTATTTTATAAAATTTTATTGAAAAAGAATTACAATAAAGAATAAATTATAGACACAAAACTTGTATTTTTGAATGAAATATTATTAGATCGAAGCAATGCAAAAGCAGTTTCGTCACCGACTCCCAGATCAAACAGATGAAAAAAAAAATGGAAATATATTGAAACTAATGCAGTAATAATTAGTTGGTATAAACATTTTTTTTCATATAATATAACATTTATTTTTAAGGGGTAAATTACGGCAACCACAACTACAATCTCGGGGGGAACTGATAAGAACTGGACGCCAGTTTTTACCATAGCTGTCCCGTATTGTCGTATATAGTATTTGTTATAACTGATTAGGTACTGAATACTGCGACGCACAGAAACAAATTATTTATGTTTCAAACACTTACACCATTGGCAACCATATTTTTTATAGATTTTTTAAATCGGGAAAATGGAAATGTATCTAGGTTCTTTTTACTATAAATTATATATTATATTTAATATATTATAATATATACATTTTATATTCAATAATATTATTATTTATTAAAATTGTATTCCTATGTTTTAGTTATACTGTAAGTACTAAATTGGTAAGCATAAGAATATTGGATATAGCTAGGCGCATATTGGAAGTTAAATAGTATTAATAATGAATGATGAATATCAATATTCTACGATTAAAAATCGTGGTTCAAAGTTATTTTTCATTATTCGACAATGCGTCGTCTCAGAATGAAAAGGTTCTATCGTTTTTTTAGGTTAACCTGTATCTATCATTCATGCAGTGGCGTAATTAGGAATTTGGTTTGGAGGGGGGTATATACTTCTTTAGCAAACCTGAATGGTCATTAGCAATACTTTGATCAAAATGTTAGCAGCAAAAAAAAAGATTTGGGGGATCTATCCCCCTAATCAACCCCTAATTACACCCCTGCATTCATGTATGAATTAGAACCTTTTCATTATCTATCTGTATCTCATTGAATAATCAACGGATCGATACGATTTCAAGATTGAATTATACAACAAAAAATATTAAATACAAATATGCATAAAAAACCATTTTTCTAAAAAATTTATTTAGAACCTTTTCATTCTGAGACGACGATTATGGCTGAATATTAATCGCACTTATAAGTCGTAATGCATAGTATAAGTTTTCATGATTCGTTGTCTGGAAAAGAATTTTTTAGATTCTGAGTGAAACGATGAATGTATTGATTTTACAATTTGTGTCTGTGTACACGATAAGTAGTTGAATTAATGTTTCGATTTTCTTCAACAATATCTTGTCAAATAATGCATAATGTAGACACATGAAAATTTCACTGAATGTTTATATTAGCATTTCCTATACACCATACAATTTTGAATATTTTGACTCTTTTTGAGCTGTTTACTGACATTTTCAGTCTTCAATTTCATAATTTTTTTTTCTATAAATATCAATAAAGTTTTATCTGTTGGGCCAAAAAGTATAAAAATTGAATACAAGGCACCTGATATATTGTTACAATATCAGTTGAAAAATATTAAAAATACAAAGGCACGATTTTTTTTTTATAAGCATTTAAAGATCGAATTTTGACAAAATTTATCAAATTTAAAATTGAACAATTATTTTGTAGTTAAAAATATATAAAATGTTCAACTTTTATATCTAAGGATTGAAAATTTAAAACAAGATTAAACGTAAGTAGTTAATTCTGTTACCAAAAAATCTAAAAAATACATAATCACAGTTTAAAATTACTATAAAAATAAACTGTGATTATGTATTTTTTAGATTTTTTGGTAACAGAATTAACTACTTACGTTTAATCTTGTTTTAAATTTTAAAACATAGAATAACTATTTTAGTTATTTTGTTGTGATTGTATAATATAATTCGTGGGTACTTGAAACTTCTAAAGTACACTATTATACATCTATGATAGTGTCAGGGTTTGTTGTTGATGTATAACGCGTTATAAGTACCTAATGGATATTGTGCTATGATTAATTTGAAATTTATTATAGGTACCTACCTATTAAAGGTCAATATTTTTTTAATACCTTAGATTAGTATATCATATGTCTTATACCTAGACTGACATACCGTCTCCGCTCAGAATCGTTTTAATTATACAATGATATTATATCATTGAATTCAAATTTAATACCATTCACTATACAGTGACCCACTTTTTTTCTAATGTTTACGTCATATTTCCTTATTTTTTTAAATAATTAAAATCGTTCTTTAAATATGGAGGTAATCATAATTATATGCATATATTTGTAATCAACTCGCTAACCACTTAGTACTTACGCATAATTCATCTCGGTTTAAAAAAATTTTACATTTTAGCTCTACAATATTATAAATATATTGGTTATTTAGTTATACTTTTATCATATTTATGTATACATGGGCAATAATAAATTATATTACATTTTCTTTAAAGTATATTAATTATATTAGCATTTGCTAAATATCGTTTAATTTGAAAATTATTTTAGCTATTTTTATTCAAAATTAAGCGCCTCATTAGAGAGGTTTCAGTAGTAACTACGACTGTCAGCTAATAATTTATTTCAATGAACCACGACAGTAGTGTAGCTAAATTGACTATCTAAAACGCCGTATGAATTGGCACAGATAAAATATCTATTGGATTTTGGAATCGAAAAAAACCGTAAAAACCTCTTCATCAAAATATAGGATTCGGTTTCGGTTTCTAAAAAAATGTATTTATGGGTTCCGGTCCAAAACCGGTCAATTTTGGTACGGTTCCTGTCCCTGGTAGCAGAACATTGCGAGGCCCATATGTTTGTAAGCGATTCATAAAGCCTCGAATTTTGCGTGTTTGTTTATGTATAATAAATTTAATAGAATTTCTATTAGAATCTCTATTAACATAGTTACATTATACTTTTTGTATTAGAAGGTGCCTGTGATTAAGTAACAATTAGATAATAATTTTTTTTTTTATTAAGGTTTTTATAAATACCTTTACTATTTAGTTTATTTGAGAAAATTAATAAAGTCTAGTTTTTGTTAGTTATTGAGACAAAGTGTGGTGTCAAGGTTGTAAAATATCTTATGATCAATTTGGTCTTGATCGTATTGGATCTAAGTAAAATTGAAAGAAACCGTAGAATTGCTTTGTTCAGAATATAATATACAAAATTACAAACGCAACATAGTATTATTCGTGTATAATGTATTTTGAATAACTCACTTCTGAGTGTGTTAGGTTCTGAGTTATACAAACACCGTTATTATATAACATATTTTTACTTTTCAGAATTTAATAATATTAAATAATCAAATATTTGCATTTCCCCTAATACACGATTACAACTGTTTACCATACCACTGTACGTTATTGGTTTGAATAAATAATAATATTATTCGATTTCAATATTAGGTATAACTGCAGTGCCCGCTGGTACTTATTGCTCTTTCGACTTTTGTAAGCTTGTGTTAATAAATCGATAAAAACAACCTCATCCTTAGTTGTGAACAATATATTGAAATGACGTCTGTTTTTAAATCGACTCAGCTGCCTATTTTAATTTTATGCAAGGTTTTTGGTTTAATTAACCTATCATATACATTTGAATCTACTGGATTATTGGTCCAAAATAATACTAACACAACACAATATGCATTGCTTGAAATAATTCGCATGTGCGTGTTGATAATGTTTACATACATAGTTTATTGTAGAGGATTTTATTATATAGTATATTTCCGTTTAGTTAAATTTTGGATTGTCATTATTGCATCAAGAATATCTGAATTATGGATAATAAAGTAAGTTCATTAATATATTTTAATTGCTTTGAAAATTACTTAGACATTAAGGATGACACAATTATATCAGCGATATACAGCTAGTTATGCATTTCTAAGTTATTAATTATCTTTCATAGACATTTTTATTTTTTTGTATGATGTGCAAAATATAATATATTGTTTATATATTTTTATTTATATCAATTTTGCAATTTGAATAAAAGTGATATTACTCGAAAATAATTAGGTAGCCTATAACCTATCGTATAAAATATTTACATTATTTTGTTTTATATTATTTGATGTGAAAATGAAAAATTATTTAAAAAAATTACAAAAATAAACTTATTATAATGATTATTGATTATACTTTGATATACTTTGTATATTTACATTTCACGGTACTCGTTTTAAAAAGTGATTTAATATTCAATAATTTCAATTTCATTGATCGATATTAGTTTATAAGTTATTAGTTTGCATTATTTTTTTAAAGGTTGATCAATGGAATTATAGAGTTTGATCAAAAACTAGCTCTCCTTTCAACTGCATTCATGGTTCGTCGTCGTTCACTAAGTAAAAAGAGATGGATTATTATTGCGATTTCGTTATTTTTATATCTTGTAGGATACGAAGTGTGTGCTTTAAACTTATGGCATCTGAAGACTTTAGACATTACTACTATACCAGTGTTATTTTTTAGTATGCCATATATAACAGACTTTGTGGTTATTATCACAGTTAGCTTTTATCTCAATAACTTAAACTATAGATTTCAAACATTAAATGATTTCTGGAAATGTCTTCCTAGTGGATTAATCCCTACTCGAGGTGAATGGACTCAACCCGAAATAGTTATGTTGGTAGAAAGCATTAGATTATTACACGCTAAACTATCTGAAATATTGAAAATTTTTAATCTGAGTTATGGTTTATTACTGTTAGGTTTCTTTGTATGCAGCTTCATTGATTTTATCTACATATTTTATTTGATGATTTATCATGAGCTAGCATCACCAAAAGTCAGTTTTACCCAAAATATTATAAAATATTTGCCACTTCATATGTTTACCTTTCAAATAATAGTTTTTATGATGTCGATCATTGTTGCTGTTTCGTGGATAAAAGAAGAGGTATCTAGTATTCAATTTAAATAGGTATTATATTAGACATATAGTAAAATAAACGTATAATATACTTAACACGACCACGTGGTAAAATCTCTATTTAAATAAAACAATTGTGTTACTAAAACGTTAAAATATTTATTTAATATTATGTTTGATTTCAGCCACATACATTTTTAATTCTATGTTTGATTTTTGCAGAAAAATAGAATTATATCATATTTACGTTTGTGTCGGATTTCAAAATTACCAGTCGACACAAAACTACAAGTAAAATATATTTTTGCTTCATTGCCTATGATGTGTTCACTATAATTAGTAATTACTAAATATAATTAGTAGGTAGGTACATTAATTCCCTTAATTTTGTGGTAGGTATCTAGTTAACGATAAACATATACCTACATATTTAAAAAAGAGTCAATTAATATTTTAGTAGAAAGGTACCTGTGTGTATATTGTATACATTATTATTTATTATACATACAAACAACGTATTTTTCTTATATGGTTAACATAGATTTCAAATACAAAATTGGTAGGTATATTATATAAATCTTCCATGTTCTCGTTCTCTATGAGACAATATTAATTGATTGTTAAATTATTTAGACACATTTTGTTTAAACTTAACATATAGTATGATTCAGGACTGTTTCATACTCCCATATATTATAATGACTGATCGGATAGCGACAGATTTTCGTCCGGTTTGGTCAGACCACACCCGCCCGATAAATCGGTTTTCGTCGTTAACTTTTGTTTCCGACTATCGTCTGAGTCTGAAAAGTCGCTATATCGAGAAGTTAGCAATGTAGTTCTTGGAATAGTGAGCTACACCCATTTCCTGGTGTAGAAGTCAGTCGCCTGTGAACTGTTATGTTAAACAAGCCAGAGTATAATATTTTTATTTTTTTCTATAATAATTAAAATGTATTAATCAATTAGGTTAAAATGTTTTTGAATCAAATAACAATTTCGGACTTTGATGAAATAACAGCATTTGGATTTTTCAATATCAATTTGAATTTAGTCATAGCAGTAAGTACCTAATACCTATATTATAGGTATTATTATTAATATTATAATCAAATTTAATTTATTAAATATATTACATATATATAATATATACAAGAAGATCTGAGAAGTAGTTGTAGAATTTAGCCTGTATATATTTATAGTCTCTGTATTTATATAGTTACATATATATATTTAAATTAATTTTTGTGGGCACATTAGACCTCTGGGAAGAAGATAGGTTAATTTATAAAGGGTTAAATTTGTTTTTCTTTATTCATTAGATTTTAGTACGGTTAGGTTAGGATAGGATTTTGTATAAATTGATTATATTGATCTACCGTTGGTGGAATTATGTAAAAACGACAAAATTGGTATAACTTTGATACTTTAGAGTTAAATCATTCACTTACGTACAAACAGCACGGGGTCCGCGATCTACCACAGGTAGATTGCCTACTTGATAATGTACTGCTGCGAATCAGAATTTTTATTCGGGGCAACGGAAAAGTTAAGATAAATTTTGAACACCATACACCGAGTATTAAATAACGAATTGAACAAAGTTTGAGTCATATAGAGTTGATACATTTAACGGGCAACGAAGCGCTCGGGATCAGCTAGTTATTTTATAAATCTTGTTATTAATCAACCTATTTTAGAGTCTGAATATCTGGGCATAGTCTGTTGTATTGATATTTCAACAATGTGTGTTTTATTTTAAACATAATTTTTTATGCATGTATTATTGTCTTCATGTCATGTCATGTACTCATGTCACCTAACCATTTGCTTCAATTTGAAAGTCTGAGAGTGGTTTCTGCCTTCTAGTAGCAAATTTGATCTAGATAGACAATCCAAATGTTTTTCCTACACTTAGCAACACAAGATTTTAACAAAACTATTAAATTAACATTTTTTTTTTTTTTTTACAGATTCTCATATTGCTAATAACCGGATTAGCGTCATTAATACAAATGAGAAACCATCCAATTATTCTTACAATGGTCAATAATACTCTATCATTCTACAAAATTTGGGTACTTAATTAAAATATTAAACAATAGGTAAAAATTCCATCAAACTTTTTAAAATTGTTGATATTATTTATTTTTTATTTATTTTAAAAAGAATATTTACAATCTATACAACAGACAAGGTATAATGAGTAAGTGTGGTGACATAAGAACATTAGACATAAAATAACATAATAGGAAGGCTCCCAACAGTGCCACCTGACCAGAAATTTATTTATTTATTTAGTTATGAATTTAATTTACCTATCACCTATAAATACCTATATTAAGAATTTAGGTATTTTTTTACTATTGGTACTATATATAGGTACATATATATTATATAGCTATAATAGTAACTGCCTACACTATCTCTGTTATTTGGTATAGTGGTACCTATACTATTAATAATATAATTATAATAGTAAATAGGTACCTATGTGATATTTCAATGGCGTACCTAGTACCTATACACTTTATATTTTTCATACCATATAGGATATAGGGTTATTATAGGTATATATTTGGCTTTTTTGATGAATTAATTTCATTATAATAGTTCCGAGATATTTAAATTTTCTTTCAAAATTACATATGCTATAAGTAACCTAATGTCCTAACCTAACCTAACCTTACTTATAGGTAATTAATAAAAATCAGTGATGTATTTTCCTATATTATGCATTATTAATTACTATATATATATAATATACCTATATATTATTATACAATTTATACATACCTAGTCAATTTTAGGACTAACTTTAAAAGAACAAATTATATTTTCTAAATCAACATTGTTTTGTTTATTAAATAATCAAATTTTGTATTAAGCATTCTGTATTTTAGATTGTGTACCTATACTTTTTTAATTATTGTATTTAATGTTGTTTATAGTTTTTTTTATTGTATTTTTAGAAAAATGAAAATTCAGATGCGAATCGTTCAAGAAACACTACACTCTTATCAAATCAATTTTAGAATTATACTCCACTTTTTATCTAATGCTTATAGGTATGCGTTGAATTACTTTGAGTAATAACGTTACAATAAATAAAATAGTAAATTCCAATAAAATAGTTTTAAAATGTAATTATGTAGTCTAATACCTAAATCAACTGTTTTTTTATTATTATTATCATTACTCGTTAATTTATTCAATTTATTTCCGGGTAAAGTTAACTCAAAATCTGATGCTCGTTGCTGTGCTGTCCACCGATTCTCTCCCCTTTTCGCCCAGCGGTCTGATCCCATGCGCCTATATTATAGTCTTCATGAGGATTTTTTTTGGGGGGGGGGTACTTGAGGGGCTTAGCCTTCTCAAAACGTACAAACAGAAAATTTAGCCCCCTCAAAAATAATATAAGTAAAATAAATTACATAATATGATGTAATTGTAATATGTCTACTAACTTTTCTGTTTGTATGTATTGAGAGGGCTAAGCACGCTCAAGCCCCCCCCCCTCCAAAATATCCTACTATGTAGTCTTCGTCGCTCGCTCCGAGCTTTGGTCACCGTCGCACAATGGTATGAAATCCAATTTTAGGCGGCAAAAATTAACACCTCTTAATTTTTAGTTTTTATGATTGTTTAATATATCAAATCTATATGTTTTGAGTATGCTGAATCCAATTTAGGCATTGATTTTGAAATTGGCCCAATGGAAGGGGAG
The DNA here is from genome assembly GCA_949089665.1 of Macrosiphum euphorbiae. Taxonomy (NCBI): domain Eukaryota; kingdom Metazoa; phylum Arthropoda; class Insecta; order Hemiptera; family Aphididae; genus Macrosiphum; species Macrosiphum euphorbiae. Next base: position 116,858,654 of record CARXXK010000001.1, read on the forward strand.
CTAGGGGGAGAATTTATTTAAGTATTTCAAAATGTGTGTAATTTACATCAACTTATACGTTTAGATGGCTGCTGAATTCAAATCTTGCATCTGTTTTTGAATAGAAATTTTAAAAAAGAGGCTAGGTTATGCTTTTATAAAAGTGTATATTTTACATCAAATATATTATTTTAATATATGAATTATACATTTTTAAAAATATATTATATATTACACAATTTAGATTTAAATTTCGTTTTTTTCTTCATATTTCATATTATCAACGTTTAATAATGCTGTTACTTCACTATCCAACAACATATTTTTTTTTTGGTGTGTTGGGTATTGAGGAAATGTATGGATCTAATGACTGGAACAGGTTACAAACAAAAAATATTAAAAATATAGACGCAAATGGACACAAACCAAATTTTGGGATCTTATACAGTAGAATATGTAAAATACTTCTTATATATTTGTTAACTATTATCTTTAGTTATTTTTTAACTGCACACTTTGAGATAATTACTTTTAGTATAAGTATCAATTTTTTATGCGATTTTTCTAAATATTTTTTTGGTTTTTCATCATAAAAATACATATTATTATCAGGGCCGGATTTAGGAATGTGGGGGCCCTGGGCCCACCATTAGAAGTAGATATTTTTTTCGATTAAGTACATAATATATTTAATAACCAGAATTTTGGTTATGAAAAAAACAATGATTTATCGCCTGGTCGGACAGTCAGTTATATTCGACGGACACTTAATTTTTTTACAAATTTTTCAAACACAAATAAAATTTGAAAACAAATTTAAAAAATATATTCCAACAGTTTTTAGATAAACTTCTCGTGTTTAATTTGGTATAAAAACTATGTTTCTACGACTTACGAGGCCTGAGTACTATTGGAACTACGAAAACATGTTTTTAAGATCTATTTTTTTCTACCTACAGTGACGGCTCTTAACTACTATCGTACGTGCAGGAACAAGTTGTTATTAAACTATTATATTATATATTATTAAATTATAACTAGGTTTTTATCGAGGTGATTTTGAAAATCTATTTTTCCAGCTGTGCAATCAATAAATATAAAAAACGATATTTTTTATTTATATTTTTAATCATGACACTAACAATTTTTGGAATATTAAAAATCACCACGATAAGAACCTAGTAGGTTATCTCGTTAATCAATCTTAATCCGTTTTCAAAATTGAAATCTGTCAAACCAAATTACTACAGTTTTGTCTAAATTTTTGGTCTAACGTCTAAATGCCACTTTTTTACACAGACAGCAGCCCCCTTGATTGAAAATCGTCGAATTACTAAATTTAATTTAATAAAAAATACATTGTACCTACTAACCTGGATAAATATCACGATCAAAATATACTTTATGGTTGAAGCGTGAAAACTGAGTGTACCATCTACCTATTTGTTTTTATTTAGAACTTATTCAGCACTCATTTATTTATAACAGTCCACAGCGGACGGCTTGCTATACAAGTTATAATATGTGTTTATTTATAACTGTTTTTAATTAAAATATCTACAAGTCTACAAGATAATAATAACATAATAACATAATAATCGATTTTAAATTCACATTTGTAAGCTAGCTACTCACTTCTATAAATTCATTAGTTATTAAATATTAATAATAACATTTATTTATAAATTTATGACAATATCAATGATTGAATATTTTTATTCTTGTTGTGATTTAAATCCGTTTTGAAAATGTTATATTGTGTTTTATACAATATACTTGGATTTATTCATTCAACATAAATTGTTTAATAATTTTTCATTAAACTATGATGTAAAATTATTCTGTTAACACAGTAAAATGTCATTTCTTGTTTTTAGCATTAAAGAGAACGATTTTATTTATTTCAACATAATGATGGCCCCACTGAACATGATTAGGTATGTTCACTTGCAGGGAGTGTGGGGCCCAACAATTTTTTTGTTACATACAAAATCTCAATAATAATATTATAATATTGATATTTATGGTTTTGGCCAAGTGAAAGTATATATTATGGTGTGGTGGTATTTTTTCTGCCCCAAAATGCGAGAACAGACAGAACAGGGAATTTAAAAAGACTCACACATAATTTTAAAATCAATGCATTCATCGCTAGGCTCTGAATCTAAAATACCTAATAATAATTATAACTATTGTTCTATGAACCCCATATTGGTCATTGTGTTTACGTAAAAGTAAGTAGGACACTAGAACTTGCGTCTAACCGCTCATCGATCCACATGAGTCTGACTGTCAAATCCGTACACGCTGTCAATTGTGTATATGTGTCTAAAACCATAGGATATCCTTGGATGTAAAGACAATTTGGAACCAATGTATTATATTATTGACTGATAAATTCTGAAAAACAACTCACAACAAATAAAGTTAATATACTGGTAGTCCGGGTGACTACTTGTATATTAACGTTGCAGGTAGCTAGACAGTTTCGCTGATGATGATGAGGTAGTTGTTGAAATAAAGTGTAGACAGATGTAAATATAATGTGGTTTTATTATAATGTTCTTCAATAATTTGTGCAGAGTCCAAATTACAATTATGTTGTACTAAGTGTCGTGAAGGTGCTTTCAGTTCAGTCGAGTGAACACGTCTGAATCAGAGGCCATTTCGGGGTCCCTCTTGTCTAGTGATACTGTATCTCGGTTCTCGCGGATGTGGCCTATGTGACCATCGACCTAGCCCAGTGGCTAGCACTTGCGAAATTCATAGTCGATTCTGAGTATTACCATAGTGTCCTGATAGCTAATCTATGAATTGCCAATTTCATTATAAATAATCATTTTACTCTTTTATATTGAATATCCGTCATATATGGTGCTATTGCACAACATTACCTACATCCGCCTAGTCTATGCGATTCTAAAATCGTATCATACTGAGCCATAATGAATAATTGTAAATTTGTTTATCCTTTCGCTTTGGTCACTATACCTATCATTGGCTGTTTGATTATTTTGTATTAAAACATAATCGAAATTCGAAGGTTAACTAGCTATTTCTATTTCCATTTAACATACCTATTTGCAATATACTATACTAAATATGGTACCTGTTGGGACTTTAAATGTTACGTAGTAAACTAGTAACTAGGGTTACTAAAATAACAATAGAATATTACAGTTACTATAGGCTATAGCCCATTAAACCGGATGTATATATTATATGCATTGTAATAATATCACTAATTTTGATTTTTTTAATGATTCATTGTGTTTATTATAATAATCATTGTCACCTAAATAATGGACACTCTCTATGTACAACTCTGTAAGTTTGGCTCATCTTGTGTGTAATAAAATAAAATAAATAATGTACAAACGATGACGAGTTTGGAAAATGGTTAAAATTATACTTCCGGTTGCCTTTCTTTCTGGCACATTTATATTACATTTTAAAGCCTTACCTATAACATTTTTATTAATTTTAACTACAAAATAATTTTCAAATTATTGTAATTTTTAAGAAATGTTGTCAAAATTTGAAGTTCTAATGTTCATAAAAACATTCAAGTAACACAAAGCTTAACTTTTTTTTTTAATTTTAGTAAGAAAAACTTAGGAGGAATCTTTTAAACCTTAGATGTTAAAATAAAAACTTATTATAATAAAATATTTTTTTTTAATGATTAAAATTAAAAAGCTTTTAGCGTTTTGTGATACCATGCTACTGATCAGGATTAGTAACAGTGATTTAAATAAGAAAAGCCATCCAATATTTCTATGTTGGAACATAATTTATCCACAAATTATCCTTTCGGAACGAAAAGGGATTACTCTATTCAGATTAAGAACATACCAGATGGCCATGGTCAAAACCGGTTTTGCTACGTAAATCTGGATTGATCTTATTCTGAATAGACTAGATTCCTCTAAAATATATCAATATATTACTTTAATTTTATGGAATTGCAGCAATTTAAGTAAATTAACAAAAATATTACTTAGGGAATTGAAGGGTATCAACACTGCAATCATATTACATGAAAAGGAGTATAATGTGGGGGAAAAAAATATTAATAATAAATAAATTATACAATCAAAAATGTCATATAGTAATTTAATTATTCTAGCAATCAAATTCATAAAAACAATTATATTATTTAAAATAAATTAAATAATAAGAAGCTTAACTCTTACAAATAAAGTAACAATTATAAATTGTATAAACATAACATTCAATGTTTAGTCTCTTGTATACTAGTAATTTCATAGAAGCATAGGTCTAAAAACATAACACGTTCTAAATAATAGGATTGTGGCATGGATTTTAAATATTGTTGAGAGTGGGACTTGAATTTATTTAGTATTTTTTGAAACCAATGTAACAAAATTGTAACTCCAGATAGAATCTGAAAAATATATAATTAAAAAATAAGTTATAAACAATTACTCATAGAGATTTAAATAAACATAATTCATTTTTCAATTACCTCATGCCTTATCATGAAAGATTTGACATCACCTAAAGTATCAGGTTCACTTATTAAACTGTTATGATTATAAAGTCCAAACATTTTTATATTGACACTGATTGGTCCACCGTTTTGTAATTGTATAATTCTAGCAATCAACTCCACTACATCAGACTCAATTGATTGGAAAAAGTCATCAATTGAAACATATTTTGGTGAGAGTATTCGACAGCTTAGAAAGCAGTTGTCACTTTGAACTCCATTTATTTGTACTTTTTCATTTTTTAAATAAAAAAGTGAAATTTTATGCGCTGTTGTCTCTTGATGTTGCTCATAATTTTGTTGAACTACATATATACTACATAGTTTACACCGAATCAGCTGAAGGGGTTCAGTCTTTTTAGGATTACCTAAAATACATTTAAAAATTTTAGTTGATTTTTTTTAATACAGAAGGTAACGTTAATACACAAGCTAAAAAATAGTGCCAGTATATACTTGTGTCACTGAGAGAACGCTACTGGGCGGCAACCAAAACTCGTCTTATCTTCTCATTCCCACCACTATACCTGCCCGTACGCTGGCTGCCACCACTGTCGTTGCAACAACTAGGTGGTAAAGTGGGAGAAATTTAGACACGAAAACCAAGAGCTCGGTCATTTAGATGCGCAAATGAGTAGCACTCTCTCAGTGGAACGAGTATAGTAACATTGTCAAAAATCAACACCAACAGCTCCAGTGTTAGAATTTAAATCAATATGGATGGTTCAAACAATGTTTGGGACTTATTTTTCCATAAGAGTGTCAATAAAAAAATATAAACTAAATAATAACAAAATATTATCATTGTAAAACCATACATTTAATTTTTCACTCAAGTATAATATAAATACACTGTACTCAAATAGCTTGTACAACCAATCAGATTTTAAATAATAGAATATTCATTTTTATAAAATTGTTTTAAAATAACTGATTAGTTATCATAATTTAGCTAGTTTACCATGGTTTTATGTAAATTATTTATAGAAACATTATATAAGATTACCGGTGCTAATTTGTTCATCTCTAATTTCATTATTATCACTGATCTCGACAAGGGATTTTGATGAAACTTCATTTTCACATAATATTTTTGCTTTAGATATTTCAACATAAAGTATTTCTTCCAGAGTCCAATTAGATTCAGCAGTTTGTAATGCATCACTTTGAAACATAAATGATTTCACAATATCTTTGTACAGCTCATATATATCAGTGTTTTTGGTCAATTCCTAAAATATTATGTAATATAAAACCTGATCTTAAATAGATTAAAATATAATGTGCAAATGAGATTACTTTATTATAAACATCAAAATGTTTTACTTCGGCAATATATTTGTTTTCTATATTTAAGCTATCTTCGTGATAAAGTGCAAAAAAATATATATCTACCACAAGTGTATTGTGCTCTAAAATTATATGGTCTACTAAAATTTTAAAATATTGTTGAATAGTCTTAAAAAACTCTGTTCTAGTAACACAAACTGAACACGAAAATATTCTATAATTTTCAAAATCAATACGGTCTTTAAAAGTTTCCTCACATGCACTTATGTGTCTGGTGGTTTGAATGTGTTGATTATAACAATATTCATCAAAAAATGTACTACATATATGACACAGGATTTCATCATTTTTATTTTGAGTGGACATACTTGAACTACCTAAAAATATTAACAATTAATAAGTAAGCAGATTTATATTTGTCTTTAAACTAGGTATATAATGTGACATTTATTAATCATTAAAAAAAAAAATTACTAAATTGGAAATATAATACAAATAACATAAAACAATAATTTACCAGCATAATCATAAAGGAGACACTATGGTTGTAGAAAAAATATAAATGGAAAGAACTCCTACCCCTACCTGTATCGTTACCTAAACCAGTGTTTCCCAACCTATGGATGACATCCAAAATGTAGGTCGTGAAATTATTGTGACAGATCAAAAGCTTGTTATAATATGATAAAAGATTAAATTATATAATAATGCTAGTACCTACCGACCAATTATAGAAAACAATGCTAGAAGAATTATTTTTTTTATGTGTTGCCTGGCAAAAGAGCTGGTCACCATATAAAAAGGTTGGAAAACACTGAACTAAGCAATAAATAAAACTATATTATGATTACTGGTATCATAAAAAAAAATTGATTAATCTAGCATTTTTAATAAACAGAAAAAAAAATATCAATACAAAGAATTTCTTTATGAACTAGTGTTATAAAGTATAAAGCATCCCATTTATCTTGGATGAGGTCTATAATTATTATTTTTTTGAATATTATTATAAATGACATAAATTTGTTTATAGCTCATTTACACATACAGAGTGATTCTTTTATCATGAAACACTAATTATTTCAAAAAGTATTAATGTTTTTGAAAACATTTTTTATGTAGTTTCAAGTTGTTAAAAAATGATATTATTTATCCTTATCACTCCTTGGGGAAGTGGAGTAGTACGGAGTTACCCCGCCAAAAAAATGCTTGTCAACTACTCTGCTTGTCTAAACTTTAAAATTTAAATACGTATAACTCATAAGCTACTCGTCCTAAATTCAATTTTTATGTATCAAAATACTTAGAAAAATATTCTGCTTTGAAATATGAAATTAAGACTCCGTGTTGTCATTAAAAGAAAAAAACTTAAAAAAAATATTTAAAAATATGATTTTTAACAACTTGAAACTATGTAAAAAAATATTTTCAAAAACATTAGTACTTTTTGAAACAATGAGTGCTTCATGATAAAAGAATCACCTTGTATAGAGTAGAATCTCGGTAATCCAATACGTCTAGTAATCTGGCTATATTAACCTATACGTATCAATATGTATTTATATATAAAATTACTATTATAAACGATAAAACATTAGATAAAACTAAGTAATAACAAATTAAATCCGAATAAACCTATTAGATATTTTATTTTTATTCAGTTGACATTGAATTGTTAAGCGTGTTCATTGTGTACCGGTTAGATATTGTGTTATATTATGTACTGAAATGTCGCAACAACAAAAACGAAAACATACTACTTTAACTTTAAAGAAACTAGAAATTTTAAATAAAATAGAAAACAGTGAAAAATTAGTAAACCTAGCTAACAAATTTGGAGTAGGCCGTGCTGCTACAATATATGATAAAAAAAAATAATATCTTTTTTCAAAAATAACGAAATTGAATAGTATGTGCAAAACATTAAAAACTGGTGAGCTTCTTGAAGATGCCTTGTATTTATGGTTTTTGCAAGGAAGTAATCGACATAATCTATTTCCGGCAAAATGTTGAAAAGGAAAGCTAAGTATTTTTACAAAAATTCACACAGAAAGATGATATTTAAGCTAGTTGACGGTTGGCTAGATAAATTTAAAAATTGTTTTGGTATGAGATCATTGAGATCCCATCAAAATATTAATTGACACAGCATGCATGTATGTATGTATTATTTATATGTTATAATAAAATACAATAAGGTTATTCATTTTTTAATACTCTTAATATTTTTTTATTTTTTAATTGAGTAAAAATGTAAAATTTAATAAGTAAAAATGGGTTTTTATGTGAACCCCCATTAATCCGCAGTTTTTGTTAATACGGCAGAAGCGTGGTCTGATATCTGTTGGATTACCGAGATTCTACTGTACTATCAAACAACAGTAATATAAAAAAAAACATCAGCACCAAGTCAAGATATAATAACAGAACTTACCATATTTAATTTGTACACCATTTTTTTTTTTTATATTTTCAATAATATTCGTACTATTAACTGTAACACTAATGTCTTTTAAATGTCTTTCTTTGGAATTTGATTGGTGATCAATAAGGCTAACAAGCTTGACTGCTTGAAATTCCGTTGTATCATTAATATTTGGCATTTTGTTACCTGAAATAATTAAAACTTAATATTATCTTCTAATTTCAATACGAATGAATGTACCTATATCAGCATACAAATGTTTAACACAATTATAATTTTAGTGTTTTTATACATTAAAATTGTATTTTTAATTAAGAGTAAATATATTGTTAATTAATTATTATTATATAGTGCTTTATTTTATGCTTACCATCATCAAAAGTAGTCACAGTTTGTTCAATATTTTCCATACTTTTTGGCACATTATCAAGATTAATTGAATATATATTTTCAATATCCGTAGGTGAAAGTGATGATTTTGGTTCCGACGAATGAAATGCATCAATTTCATTCAACTCTTTAAAACCTGAAACAGAAACATGTCTTAGAATTGTGTAGTGGGTACAAATGTTATCAAATGTTATCATTATTAATATCATCATAAATGAAAAATGATGTAAGGTAATTTGTAGGCAAATTTCAAATTTGTTTAAATCTGTAAAGTGTAAATGTGTAAAAATAAAATTAACAAGAGACATAGGTACAACTATAGATAAGTATTCAGAGTGGGTCACGGGAATAGCGACAAAAGTAGACGGGTTTTTCTCAACGTTGAATGTGAGTAGGAAGGTCTAGTTTAGCTCATTCGATCCGTCAGATAATGCTGTTTTGTTGTCACTATGGAGCAGTAGAATGTCGTTCACCGTGTGTTTGTGTACGACGCATTTGAGAAAAACAATGAATCTGTGGTTAAGGTGCAGCGCGCATTCAGACGGTAAGATTCCGTATTCTCGGGAGTTGTTACAGTACGTTTGGGACAATTTTTTTTTTTTTATTAACTTTTCCCGTTTGAAAACTATCTACCTACCTCATAATTGTTTTCCCATAGTGAGCAGCACCACTACCTACGACGCCGAAATCTGAATGAGCGCTGCACTTTAACTACCGATTCATTGTTTTTCACAAATGCGTTGTACGCAAACACACGGTGAAAGACACTCCACCGCTCCTTAGTGACAACAAAACGGCATTATCTGACAGATCGAATAAGCTAAACTAGACCTTCCTACTCACATTCAACGTTGAGAAAAACCCGTCAACTTTTGTCCCTATTCCCGTGGCCCACGCTGTACGTAGTCTGGTATCCTGAAATTTGTTATAAATATTAAACCACTGACTATATTATATTATTGTTTTCTAGGTAGTTTAAATAAAATTATCATTTAAAATAATTAAAACACAGATAAGATAATGCTGATTTCCAATACCTAGTGATAAATAAACAAATATGAAGTACAGAAATAATAGAGAAATAGCTATTAAATATTACAGATATTCCAATGGAAGTTATCGTAAACAAATTGTAATGGTATGTCCGCTCATAATTTCTAAAATTTATTACAAAAGTGAAATGAATACAATAATATCAGATCAGCGGAGAAATCGATGGTCCAGTCAATTCGAAGATCAAATCAAAAGTTAATGCAAAAATAATAAACAGTCCTCACAAACGAAAGAACACTCACTTGGGGCAGCCAACACGTCAGTGAGGCTTGTAGTAGGCGACGTCATCGGCGTCTGTTTGGCTATGTCACTTGTCGCCATCGGCGTCAGTTTGGCTATGGCACTTGTCGTCATCGGCGTCAGTTTGGCTATGGCACTTGTCGTCATCGGCGTCAGTTTGGCTATGGCACTTGTCGTCATCGGCGTCAGTTTGGCTATGCCAGTCATTGTCCCTTTCTGTTGAGACGTCTCTTTTCCACTCACCGTCACGGGCGCGTGATTGTGAGACCGCCGCGGTACGAACGCCGTCAGCCGATTGCCGGCGACGACCCGACGAACGGTGAACCGTGGTCGCCGCCATCGCTTCGTCCGGACGGCGGTCGTGGCAATCTGTCCAGGGCAACAGCTTTTCACGCATTTCCACAGCACCCAGTTATTGGCGGCCACCACGACGGTGTTGCCCATCCACTTTTTCTCGTACGTGTGTCCTTCGTGCTCCAGGATTTCCCTGGACTCAATATCGCTGCCATGATCCATCACATCCATTGCCGTAAAATTCGACGGACAAGACAGTCCTAACCGATTAACCTAATCTGGTCTGGATAGTCACGGTGCTCTCTGCTCACTGTTCACCACCGGATTCTGGCCACAGTAAGGTGCAGTCTGGAGCCAGTGGGCAGTGGCCACTAAGGCGACCGGCACACGAAAACAAAACTGACAGTACGAAAACACCACACGTGCGTACGACTGGCCATGATAAAATAATATTTAAATTTAATTTAAATTCAATTATTTATCACGTGACTGGCGTTGATCATAAACTGATAGTGATATCAGTCGAAGAATAGTCCGTGGTCATGTTTACAATATAGAACAATAATGTTCACAAGCCCATGGTTCCCGGCACGGACTAAGATATACAGGACTGGACACGACAAGGTTGGAGGGTGTGGAGGGGTTGACTACGAAATGTTTTACAACAGGCAGTGTTCGGGGGGATATTTTCCTTTTAGCATTACTAGCGCCGTCCTAGTGGATACTTATGGAACTAGAACACATCATACAAATTTCTAGTTCCATAAGTATCCACTAAGACGGCGCTAGTAATGCTAAAAGGAAAATATCCCCCCGAACTCCGCCTGTTGTAAAACATTTCGTAACCACAATATTCATCTCGTGTCCAGTCCTGTATATCTTAGTCCGTGGTTCCCGGTAGCATATTACCATTCTGCACACGAAATAAAACCCATGATTAAATCCTGCCTTCTGATTGGTTTACACATTTGGTGGGAAAATTTAAATTGATTTATTTTTGCTATACTTTATCAACTGACATTATATTGATTTATTACAATAGTCTTATATAATATAACGTTCATTATTTAATGTATTTATGCATTAATTTTGTGTAGGTACACATATTTAATACAAGTTCTAACATAACATTTTTTTAAAAATATTAAAATATTATATCGTATATTAAGTTTGGTACCTATAGCTACATTCTGGAAATAGACAATGGTGTCTTTGTTATTGCACATATTTTGAAACTAAAAAAAGTAATAACTGTAAGAAACACATTTTAACATACCCATTCTAATTTGTCCTAGACAAAAGATATTTAAATCTTAAACTTTTTTTTTTTAAACATTTATTTCATAACCATGTAGTAGACATATTTATTTTAAACCCCCAATTGATAAACCTAAGCAAGATAAAATACAAAAAAATTGTATTCATATTAGGTAGGTACTATTAAACTACTACTATTTGAATAAGTATGTATGCTATTTTGTTTTTGTTTTTGATGATAATAATATGCATATAGGTTATGAATTATTATTTCTATTATTATATAATATAATGTTTTTTAACTTTTTTTACCTATTCAAAAATATGAAATATATACATTTAATTAATTTAAGTAGTCAACATAAATACAAATTTCTACTTATATTTATTATACTTTATTATCTTAATAATATAATAAATTAATAATATAGTCAATGAGATTTTCCGTTAGGCAAACAATGTTTTATGTTTTGTAATAGTTTCCTGGGGTTTTTTTTAGATGTACCATGATCACTTAAAGCTGGTCTACCTATAAGATAATCAAATTTGTTAAGGCACAATATTTTTGTTATATATGTCTATTATTATAAATTACCTGATGGTAAACGCTTGCTACCTCTTGTTATCCCTGGTCTACGCCTAGAAATTGTAGTCGGCTGTACTCTAATAGCTGCACCCTCTCTACGCCGTAATGGTATTGCCTCAGAACCAGCAGTTGCCAAAAATGTATTAAATTGCCCTTCTGTTTTTACTTTATCCAATCTATTTTTAAATTTAAGTAAATTTTCAAGAGTAGATTGGCTGAACTGTTTTACATTGTTAGTCAATAGAGTTTTTATATCTTCCAATACTGTATAACTATCCTGTGTATTTGATATCAGACTGTCTTCATTGGGCACTGTTGTACTTTTGAATACATTTTTTTTTGTAATATTATAGTTGTTTTCAGGTATATTATTTACATCTGGCCCATGAGTTTCTGATATAGGCAAGTGTATTGGATGAGTTTCGAGTTGCTGGTGTAATGCCTCTTTAGGTATAAGCCCTTCATAAAATGTCTTACAAGGCGCTTTGTCGCCCAATACTAATTTTGATATTGCAAATTTATCCTCTACAGTTATAGGTGGAAAATTAACCCCCACACATTTATAATATACATAAATTATTCCTTGGTGTTTACAAAATCTACCGTACATGCCTTCCTTACAAGAGCAAATTCCTATACTTGGCTCAACACAGTACATTAGTTGTTGATCATTTTGACTAGGAACATAGTAATGCTCATCTTCTACAATAATTTTATCTTTCGTAACATAATTACTTTTCTTGATTATGCTTTCAAAATATAAGCGAGCCGTAGCTTTTCTGTCATTGGAAAACTCAAGAAATTTTTTTTTATAATATTCTTCCAATTTTGTGCAACAAAAATCTATTAGTGAAATAACATTATATGCTTTTACTCGGCATAAAACATTTTCTTTAAAGATCCTAACAGACACCTCACTATAATTATTTGTATGATGGCCTCTAGTTGTATGGTCCCTCCAAGCTAAGCACCAACGCTCTTTATGCTCCCAGTGATGTACAATTACATATTTCTGCCATTTTGGATACATGCTACCTGCATCAAGGGTAGAGTTAAATGCTTTCTGAGCTTCTTCAGTAGTATCAGAATATAACATCTTTCTAAATGCTTGCATCATTATTGTCCGATGTTCTTTCTTTATGCTATTTTTGCTATCCCATAACCATCTCCAAACTGCTTGCATAACGTGAAAAATACATAAAAGTGAAGTTGAATTTGGCCATACTGTCATTAAAGCATTTATTTCGGCATCAGAGTTATCAGTTAAAAATATAGAAGGATAGCCTTGTCCTCCAAATGCATTTTTTACATTATTCTTAATTAGACTGAATCCACTTTTATATGCTTTTTCACTCTGACCATGTGTAATTATCACACCTAAAGGAGCGGCACCAGCTGCACATGGTGTCAATAAAAAAGTTACACAATGGTTCTGTGGATCACATGAACTTGTTGAGTCAACAAATACTATTTTTTTTGATAAAGGTAAGTCATGGGCGCGTTTCATGATTGGTGTTAATATTAGCACAGCAAATGGTTCAGACTGGGAGAATATTGAAACTCCACTTTCAGCATAGGTTTCTTTTTTTTCTTCTAATTTCTAGATAAATATTTTGAGTGACTATTAGTTGAGTTATAATGATAGGCCTACGTTATGTTTAAAAGTTAAAACCCAGTCACAAATTTTAAATTTTTAACGCTATAACTTTTGAACCATTTGTTTCATCAATTTTACATTATATTTATTTGGAATTAAGATATAAAAAAAAACTATATATAACAAAAAAAAATCATGACTGGAGGTGAACTTGATATTGCAACAAATTTATAGACACATGTAATTCTTTAGGTTTTATACTAACTTTGAAGATAAATATATACATTTTCTGATTAATTGTTATAATGTTATGTATACCTACATTTAAATTGTAAAGAAGGATTAAATTAACTATAAAATATGTCAATGTAATATACCATTTAAAGTAAAATTTAAACTAATGTTATGTCCATTTTAAATATTGAAAATATTGCCAATATTTATTATAAATGTATTAGAATTTTTTAAAAACATTTTAAGTATCAGAATAAAGCAAAGTATTGTTTATGCATCTAAAGAGTGGATACCTAACTATTTTATTTATTAATTATAATATTGATACCTTCATAACTCCTTCTCCAGTACGTGGTCCTAGATTTAACACCCTCCACTGGTCATGCCAATTTTGTATCGTTCTGTATGTTGGATTAATTCCAGCATTTGCAAAAACTTCAACAGGACAATCAGATATAGTTAGAACACTTTCATGATACCTGTAAAGTAAAGAAGCCGAAACCGAATTGTTAAAAATATAAACCCATTTTGATTATTTTAAATATTAAAATAGTTTTATAGGTAAATTGGATGTGTAAGTAATTAAAAATTAAAAATACAGAGCTTTTATTATCAACAATACATTATTATTTTTTAAAACAATATTATTACAAGATGAATCAACAAGAGAACAAAACATACCTAACAACTTTAGTTCTAGTACTTTTTCATAAGTAATAATTAAAAAACAACTCACCGAATTGCTTCTGTTATGGTCATACCATCTGTGAAATATTCTTCAAACTTCATTCTAATGTGCTTGTTTGCACTTAAGTATCTCAGTGCTTCAGCAGTGTTTAAATTATGATTATGTTCATTAAAAATTGTGATTACAGCTAGTAATCCATCCTGTAATATATTTAACAATGCATTTAAATGGTACCATAAATTGATTATAAGTGCCATTAATTAAAATATATAAATACATTTTATTATAAGGAGTAATAAATGAATAACAAAACCTAATTATAAATATTATAATAGGTAAAAAATAAATATTTAACAAACAGAATACATAGGTTAACTGGGTGAACATTGAATCATAAGAAGGTCTAGTAAAAAAAACTTGTTCTTACTTTTACAAATGGGTCTGTTTTCCTCGTGGAAACAGTATCAACTTTAATGACAATTTTAATTGTGGCTTTACAGCTTGTGTTTTTTGATCGACCTCTTTTGTTGTTTTCTCTATCAACTTTGTGGTAAGAGCTGTGATGACACACATATTGTTTTCTAAGATACATAATAATAATAACATAAAACATACAGTTAGGAAATCATTTTTATACTTGCAACTGATTTCAATTTAAAAAAGTTAATAAGGTGACTAACCTGCATTGAATGTATTTACCATTAGGGACAGATGTCCTAACATTCCATTTAGTACAAGTTTTAAAAGAAAATTCTTCTATCCAATAGGCCATACTCAATAAATCATTTACATTTGACCGTATTGTTGTAATATCATCGTTAATTACAGTTATAATGTTTTTAAATGATGAAGGGAGATTATCAGAAGTTAATTTAAGAATCATAATTTAATTTTAAGAAATGTAGGATTAAAATAAAAAAATGAACCAGGACTCATAGACTAAAAACACTTAAATACTCTATTGTGTAACAAAATATATTTTTTAATTACATATCATTTAATATAATTATCATGTTATCATATAATAAGCATAATTTGTTCTAAAAATACCTACCCATTCTAAATAATATTACACTAAACTATTATAATAACAATAATAATTTATTCAACAAAAACAAAAAAACATACATACTTATTCAAATAATAGTAATAACAATATTTTAGCATATTATTATCATCAAAAACAAAAACAAAATAGCATACATACTTATTCAAATAGTAGTAGTTTAATAGTACCTACCTAATATGAATACAATTTTTTTGTATTTTATCTTGCTTAGGTTTATCAATTGGGGGTTTAAAATAAATATGTCTACTACATGGTTATGAAATAAATGTTTAAAAAAAAAAAGTTTAAGATTTAAATATCTTTTGTCTAGGACAAATTAGAATGGGTATGTTAAAATGTGTTTCTTACAGTTATTACTTTTTTTAGTTTCAAAATATGTGCAATAACAAAGACACCATTGTCTATTTCCAGAATGTAGCTATAGGTACCAAACTTAATATACGATATAATATTTTAATATTTTAAAAAAAATGTTATGTTAGAACTTGTATTAAATATGTGTACCTACACAAAATTAATGCATAAATACATTAAATAATGAACGTTATATTATATAAGACTATTGTAATAAATCAATATAATGTCAGTTGATAAAGTATAGCAAAAATAAATACCTATAAGTATTTAAGTAAAGCTTAAAATAAGGTTAGGTACCTTGGCCCTTACAAAGGTAAAAAACATTACATCATATAATAATAGAAATAATAATTCATAACTTATATGCATATTATTATCATCAATTTAAATTTTCCCACCAAATATGTAAACCAGTCAGAAGGCAGGATTTAATCATGGGTTTTATTTCGTGTGCAGAATGGTAATATGCCACATTATCCCTCACCGGAATCTAACCATCCAAATTGAAACATCCCTATGCGTTTTTTTTCACACCGGTTATCCTAGTGATTTTTTAGGTAATAAATAATAATATCAAATAAGATTATTAGGGAATATTCAATTCAGCAGTACCATGAATGACTAAAAATATTATAATAAAAACTAAAAAGTAAACAATTTTCAGAACTTTTCTCAAGAGTCAGGAAAAACACTGACAGTTCGGTACCGTAGGTGGTGCACATTGGTAGACGTTGAATTAATAATATTATCTGCATATTATCAATTGTCATATTTGTATATAATAATATACCTTAGAGGCTTAGAAGTTTCAAGTAGGTACGACTGTACGAGTACCCACGATGCCACGAATAAAATTTTTAAATAACAAGAAAATAAATAAAACCGTTATTTGTGGTTATTTAATAATATATAATTTCGTCAAATTTTAAACTAAAAAACAATGTTCATTTATTTTTTGTTTACAGAGTTAACTAATTATGCCTTACGGGGAATCTTGTTTTATATTTTCAATCCTTTGCTATAAAAATTGAACTTTGATTAACTTAATTGATAAACTTGGTCAATATATTTTGAACTTTAAATTCTTATAAAAATCGTGCCAATGTATTTTCGAACTCGCATCCTCTTGCTCCACCGGCCGATTCGCGTTCAGCAGCATATTATGTTGTTGTACACCACCCTAAGCCGTTGTCGCGGCCCGACAAGAACGTGGCCCGGTCACCGCAGATGGGTGATCGCTATGGGGATCGGCCCCATAGCGGCACGGTCCGACAGCCCGCGGCTAGTCCTCTCTTTGTTCTTGTTGCAGTATGTCTCTTTATATAGGTGCCACTCTAGTTCCACGGAATGGACATTCTTCGATGATCTATCTAACTAAAGCGTTTATTACGTTTGCAAGCCCAAATGTATAACTTTATCGACTCAACAAGTAAATTGTTTAATCTTTATTAAATCTTTATTTTTAAATTTAACTTTTGACCTTTGTGTATCATGTGTATCAAAATATATCAAGCGAGTCTAATATTCAATCTTATCAGAGCTGATTACAAAGTTAAGCAAACGTCAGACCAACAAGTAGGACGTGTCACCCAAAAAAATCACTCGAAAAATTCCTTTAAAAACATGTTTGCGCGTTCCAATAATATGGGTTACTGAGTGGTTTTATCATAAAAACACCTATGAACAAAATTGTAGAGGAGAATTTTATCTGGTTCCGTAAGAAGCCCGATTTTTGAAATTTTCATTTCTAAGTCCTAAAATTAACTTCCGGAAAATGAAAAAAAAGTGTATTATTAATCATGATATATTTCATGATGTTTTAAAGATATCAAAAATCGGGCTTCTTACGGAACCAGATAAAATTCTCCTCTACAATTTTGTTCATAGGTGTTTTTACGATTAAACCACTCAGTAACCCATATTATTGGAACTCGCAAAGTATGTTTTATAAGAAAACTGCAGAAAATTACGCTCGGCAAGTGCTGCGCCCGTAGTCAGTGGCAGCGTTCGATACTAGCTGTGCATACCACCACCCCGCGCGCATTAACGGCGGTACCGCACCTAGGTCAAAACCGGTTCTCTATCGCAGCCGACCGCCAGTGCATAGTTTATAAATAACCAGATAAGAAAATGATTATTATATTTGTGACAAATAATATTTAATTTGGTTCGATTTTATATTTTGTATTCGTATCCGAATTTTATACAAATAAAAACTATACTTTTGTTCTTCAAGTAGGTAATAGTGTAATACGGCTTATTGAAGCGGTTTGCAATAAAAATACCTATTATAAAAATTGTAGAGGAGAATTTTTTTAACAATCGTAAAGAATCCGATTTTTGATATCGTATTCCAATCGTCCAATATCGCATGATAAATTAACAATTTTTTAGATTCTGAGTGAAACGATGAATGTATTGACTTTACAATGATGTGTGTTTTTATATTTATTTTTTTATTTATTTTTTTTGTGTCTGTGTACACGATAAGTAGTCGAAATAATGCTTCGATTTTCGACTTCAGTATCTTGTTCGATTGGAAAGTGAATATCGTTGGTGCATTGGGGAGGTCAAAATTTAAATTTCCCAGTAGTTTTCAAGAGCGCCGGGAAAAACAACATAAAAAAGGTGGGTAAGTGGATGTCGCTCTGCTGTACAGTAGGTTACAAGTGGGTCACTGTATAATTGATGCTATTAAATTTGAATTCAATGATACAATATCATTGTATAAGAAAAACGATTCTGAGCGAAGACGGTATACCAGTCTAGGTTTAAGACAAATTATATACATATCTATGGTATTAAAAAAAAAATTGACCTAAAATAAATTCCAAATTAATCATATCACAATATCCATTAGGTACTTATAACACGTTATACACCAACAACAAACGCTGATACTATCATATATATATAATAGTACACTTTAGAAGTTTCAAGTACCCACGAATAATATTATATAATCACAACAAAATAACTAGGTTTTTTAATATGTAATTTCGTCCAAATTTGAACATAAAATGACTATAAAAATAAACTGTGATTGTATATTTTTTAGATTTTTCGGTAAGAGAATTAAATACTTACGTGGAATCTTGTTTTAAATTTTCAATCCTTAGCTATAAAAACTGAACATTTTATAATTTATTAATTACGATGATTAATAATTTTCGAGATTTTGAAAAATTCTGTCAAAATTCGATGTTAAAATGCTTATAAAAAAAAATTGTGCCTATGTATTTTTAATATTTTTCAACTGATATTGTAACAATATATTATCAGGAGCCTTGTATTAAATTTTTACACTTTTTGGCCCAACAAATAAAACTTTATTGATATTTATAGAAAAAAAAAAACTAAAAAAATTGAAAACTGAAAATGTCCGTAAACGGCTCAAAAAGAGTCAAAATATTTTCAAAATTGTATGGTGTATAGGAAATGCTAATATAAACATTCAGTGAAATTTTCATGTATCTACAGTAATTCGTTTTTTAATTACAACAAAAAAAGGAAATTGCCACATGAGAAATCGAGTGAATATCCAATGTTGTAAAAATTTGAATTTCAAACGCTCATAAAAATTTAATTTGACTTTCCTGTAGAGATTTTTTTATTGATAAAGGTAGACAATCTTATGAGTAATCTTGTATTAGATTTTCAAATCTTAGATTTAAAAAGAAAAATTTTTACGAATTCTTAACTCAAAATAATTTGCTAATTTTCGTGATTTTTCCATATTTTGTCAATTTTTGAACTTTAAATGCTTATAAAAAAAAATTGTGACTAAGGATTTTTAATATTTTTCATCTGCCTTTGAAACAATATATTAGGAGCCTTCTATTAAATTTTCAAGCTTTCGCAACCAACAAATAAAATGTTATTGATATTTCTAGAAAAAAAACTAAAAAAAAACTAAAAATGAAAATGTCCCTAAACTGTTCAAAATAAATCAAAATATTTTGAAAATGTTATCGTGTATAGAAGATGCAAATATAAACAACCAGTGAAAATTGCATGTGCCTACGGTCATTTGTTTTAAAGTTACACCAAAAACCAAATTCAATTTTCTGAAAAATCGATTTTGCGTAAAAATTCCCGTTTTTCCTTAATTTTTCTTTTGTTTTTTCCCAGCGCTTTTGAAAACTACTGGGAAATTTAAATTTTGACCTCCCCAATGCACCAACGATATTCACTTTCCAATCGAACAAGATACTGAAGTCGAAAATCGAAGCATTATTTCGACTACTTATCGTGTACACAGACACAAAAAAAATAAAAAAAAAATAAAAAAAAAAACACACATCATTGTAAAATCAATACATTCATCGTTTCACTCAGAATCTAAAAATTAAGGAAAAACGGGAATTTTTACGCAAAATCGGTTTTCCAAAAAATCGATTCTGGTTTTTGGTGTAACTTTAAAACAAATGACCGTAGATACATGAAATTTTCACTGGTTGTTTATATTTGCATCTTCTATACACGATAACATTTTCAAAATATTTTGATTTATTTTGAACAGTTTAGGGACATTTTAATTTTTCGTTTTTTTTTAGTTTTTTTTCTAGAAAAATCAATAAAATTTTATTTGTTGGTTGCGAAAGCTTGAAAATTTAATAGAAGGCTCCTAATATATTGTTTCAAAGGCAGATGAAAAATATTAAAAATCCTTAGTCACAATTTTTTTTTATAAGCATTTAAAGTTCAAAAATTGACAAAATATGGAAAAATCACGAAAATTAGCAAATTATTTTGAGTTAAGAATTCGTAAAAATTTTTCCTAGTTATAAATTTAAGATTTGAAAATCTAATACAAGATTACTCATAAGATTGTCTACCTTTATCAATAAAAAAATCTCTACCGGACAGTCAAATTAAATTTTTATGAGCGTTTGAAATTCAAATTTTTACAACATTGGATATTCACTCGATTTCTCATGTGGCAATTTCCTTTTTTTGTTGTAATTAAAAAACGAATTACTGTAGATACATGAAAATTTCACTGAAGTTTATATTAGCATTTCCTATACACCATACAATTTTGAAAATATTTTGACTTTTTGAGCCGTTTACGGACATTTTCAGTTTTCAATTTTTTTAGTTTTTTTTTCTATAAATATCAATTAAGTTTTATCTGTTGGGCCAAAAAGTGTAAAAATTTAATACAAGGCTCCTGATATATTGTTACAATATCAGTTGAAAAATATTAAAAATACATAGGCACAATTTTTTTATAAGCATTTTAACATCGAATTTTGACAGAATTTTTCAAAATCTCGAAAATTATTAATCATCGTAATTAATAAATTATAAAATGTTCAGTTTTTATAGCTAAGGATTGAAAATTTAAAACAAGATTCTACGTAAGTAGTTAATTCTCTTACCGAAAAATCTAAAAAATATACAATCACAGTTTATTTTTATAGTCATTTTATGTTCAAATTTGGACGAAATTTCATATTAAAAAACCTAGTTATTTTGTTGTGATTATATAATATTATTCGTGGGTACGGGGTACCTACTTGAAACTTCTAAAGTGTACTATTATATATCTATGATAGTATCAGGGTTTGTTATTGATGTTGATGTATAACATGTTATAAGTACCTAATGGATATTGTGATAATGTGATATGATTAATTTGGAATTTATTATAAGTCAATTTTTTTTTTAATACCATAGATATGTATATAATTTGTCTTAAACCTAGACTGACATACCGTCTTCGCTCAGAATCGTTTTTCTTATACAATGATATTGTATCATTGAATTCAAATTTAAAAGCATCCATTATACAGTGACCCACTTGTAACCTACTGTACAGCAGAGCGACATCCACTTACCCACCTTTTTTTTTTTGAATACCTTAGATAAGCATATAATATGTCTTATACCTAGACTGACATACAGTCTCCGCTCAGAATCGTTTTTCTTATACAATGATATTATATCATTGAATTCAAATTTAATACCATCCATTATACAATGACCCACTTGTAACTTACTGTACAGCAGAGCACCTTTTTTTTTATCGAAATTGCGCCTATTTAACTGGCAAGCATTCGTGCTTATATTAATTATTAATATATTATTATATTATTAATCCTTTACGCCGTTAATCTGTTAGAAGCCAATTTTCTAAATGAAAAAAAAAATTCTCTAACGAATCTAATCCATCCTTCTCTTGAAAATTCTTTAGCACATCCCTTAGAATTTTGTGCTCATTCATACCAACTAAAAAATGTAACACCATGGTTAATTGTATAGGAATAGTAGGTTTATTATTATTTAGTTATACGTATGTAATATTAAGTATACATTTATACGCCTGATTAAATAACGAACTGACAGAATATAAGTTACCTATTATAGTAAATCAGCCATCAGGTATATTAAATACCTACCATAAGTAAGTTTGCTATAAAAATAAATTATTTATTATTTAATACAAGTAATATAAAAAGAATAATAATGATAATATATAAGTGTATAATAATAAGAAAATAATTAATAACACATCAAGTTATAATTTGATGTAGGTTCTTATCTAATAAACAAAATACAAATATTTTTTTTGTTTCAAATATAAAGATACATTATAATAATTAATAATATATGTACAAAATTACTCTTGTATTGTATTCCATTATGTAAAGGTACTTAATATTATAGTATACGGCATAAAGTATAAGTGAATGGTGAATGTACTGATGAGCGTCGTAATGGTAGAACTGCTTAATGCCATAATCTTCTTAAAATAAGAACTTCAATATATTTTTATGAAACTGCAGGACATTCTAAAACATCAAAAATACAATAGGTAACTAAATTAGTTTTTATAAATAATATAACTACTCAAATTTTGCACATCTATATAACTATACTAGCTGATCTCGTGCACTTCGTTTCCCGTTAAATGTACCAATTCTATATGACTCAAACTTTGTTCAATTCGTTATTTAATATTCATTATTTTAATATGGTGTTCAAAATTTACCTTAACTCTTCTGTTGTCTGGGATAAAAATTCTGATTTGCAGCAGTATATTATCAGGTAATTCCGTTTAACCCTTTACAATTTAACTCTTAAGTATCAAAGTTATACCAAGTATGTCACTGAACTCCTGCTAAACGGCTGGACTAATTTTGATTACCGAGTCTGACTGTCTGACCAATAATTCCTCCTCATCCACGAAGACGTGGCATTGTTTTATGTACGTAACTTATATGTGAGTATAATACTCTCAATATTTACGTAATTTCGATACATACAATATCAAAACACAGTGTACAAAAAATTAAATTCATTGAATGAATACACTGATTTCACAGCAACCAATAATTATTATTATAATAGCTTCAAAACCCATGGCAACCATTTATAAACAAAAATTTACACCGTAAATCTCTAAATCCGCGTTTGAGCACAACCCCTGGTTGGACCTATAGGGTGGTGATTTGTGAATTTAGATTATCCCGGGCGTCACCCGAACACATACAAAAAATTCATTCAAATCGGTCCAACCGTTTAGGAGGAGTTCAGTCACAACACAGTACACCATACAGTAAAATTATATATATAAAGATATATTTATATTGCACCACTCTTGTATTTTTTATATCCTGATTTCCTACGTTTCCGGTAGATTTTCTTAAAATTTTCTTTCGTAAAAACTTTCTACTGGTAATTACAAACATCTTAAAAAAAATTTGAGCCAAATCGGTTCAGCTGCCCTCGAGATTTGCGCTTTGCAACACATTCAACGATTAATTTTTATATTATAAGATATTCATTATCATTAGTCTCATAATGATAACCGATAAAATATTTCATGATCTAATGAAATAAAAAATATTTAATTTTCATTGTGATCAT
Source organism: Macrosiphum euphorbiae (assembly GCA_949089665.1). Taxonomy (NCBI): domain Eukaryota; kingdom Metazoa; phylum Arthropoda; class Insecta; order Hemiptera; family Aphididae; genus Macrosiphum; species Macrosiphum euphorbiae. The sequence continues at coordinate 116,882,501 of CARXXK010000001.1, forward strand.
ATATATTACTATAAAGTATAAACTATAATAAATGTTTAGAGTTAGATAGGTACCTAGTGGACTAATTATGTAGGTAACTGGCATGAATGACATCATAATATACAAAATATAAGCAAGGAGTATTATTATTTGTATGTGTTCTTCAATATCGAAAATTATATCAACTTTATTTCGTCGTTTCTATTGGGGGACTAAACCAGTTCCTATTTATGTAATTTTTATCACTTTATTTTTGTTTTTATAATTTATACTGTTACGTACTTTAGCTTTAAGGGGATTCGATACCGTGATTTTCTGTTTTTGTCTAACACACGCGTGACAGTATTTTAGATGTGTTTTTTGCCAAACATTCCAATTGATCTATTAAAGCGATAATATTTCTGAAAACAGATTTGAATTTGTCGTCAAGTCTACTTGAAATCGACTTCCCCACATTTTTGATTTTTTGATTTTAACTTCTCCAAAAATTGAAATAACAGAATTTTTAAATACTCTTTTTGAATATGACATTTTAAAAAAATTGGGGGATAATATCAAAAATGTGGGAAAGTCGATTTCAAGTAGACTTGACGACAAATTCAAATCTATTTTCAGAATTCTTATCGCTTCATTAGATCAATTGGTATGTTTGGCAAAAAACACATCTAAAATACTATGCCACGCGTGTGTTAGACAAAAACAGAAAATCAAGGTATCGAATCCCCTTAAGATTAATATCTAAATTTTTATTGGGCTCTTCCCGTTCCATAATAATAAATAAATAAAAATAAATAATTATTGATTTGTAGGTAGTTAAAATTTGACATAAAGTACAAATATTTAATATATAAGCATTAATATAATAGCACCTAATATAAATTAGTAACTATAAGTACCTATCTATAACCTAAAATTATTTTTAAGTAAACTATAATATATTTGTGACGAATTGGTTTCTACGTTTTGATGTGGATATAAAGAAAAATATTTTACGTCAGGTTACCACCTACATTTTTAGGTAGTTGTAAGTGAACGTTGAGAAAATAACCATTTACAAGTGACATTGTGACAATATAATATCACATATGTAATAAGAAGCTCAAACACACAATGAAACCATTTAGAGTGCACTCAAAACAAAACAATATACCGTGAGTAAAAAAAATAGAACATGAACCTGTTTGGTTGTCTCGACTAATTTAGTCACGCAAGAAGTCCCAAATGTCACTTTATGGGTAATGATGCATAATATTTAAATAAAATTACCTACTTTAATATCACCCATTTTATTTAATCCATCTCAATCACAGAAGATAGAACTAAAATCTTGGATTTCACGAAGTCAAAGAACTTCAGCTATACCTACCTACTGCGACAAGTGCGATAACCGTTACCTCTCACGAGAGTTGTTTTACTATGTTACATTTATACCTAAGTTAGGTATAAGGTATAGTCGTATAGATATTAGATATAATACAATATATTATAATATTATCCTTTTCGTTTACTAATTACTTAAATTATTTAATATTCAAACAGCGTTGATATTAATTATTTTAATTAAACACAATTATATACTGAACGTCCATTTTAAAACCATGAGAAAGTTTATAGGTACCACCTCCCTTAATATTTGGGTAATCGCGGTATGGTAACAGGCATTTTATACCGTGGTCTACCATGTACGCTATAGTACAAATGTCAAATTCTGTACTTACGTCCCGTAACCGGCGTAACCGTTACGACCACGATTCATAATATGCCATTTTATACTCTTGTTTCGGAAAATCGTAAAATTCCCCGTTGGTGGTCAGTCAAGAAAAATATATGGTCGCCGGCTCGTTCGATTATCGATCTAACCGTTTGCACACCACGGATGACTGTTATAGTGATGTCCTGTGTAATGCGACATTGGGACGAATTTCTACGAAAAGTCTTATTCGTAAGTACCTATATTAGTATGCTCCATAATGGTGTCCGTGGATCTGTCACTTCTAGTCCGGTGAACTTCGTCACCAGGTTTCAAATGATTTAACGTGCTGAGGACTGTGCGTCAAGGTATAATAAGATGATACATCAGTCACCTATACATATTATTTTCACCATTTACAGGTTCCTGTAGTATTCCTAACACATTAACTTGGAAATACTGGAATACATTCATAAACCTTCAAGGACAACTCCCCCCTGACTTATACCACCCGACAATTTTTTTTAATTGAGCTTGAACGGCAACTTAGGCCATTAGCTGTTTTGTTTGTTTGTAGGTTGTTTGTAGGGGAGGAAGGTTGAAAACACGTTTTGTATGTGTGGCAAGGATTCGTTGCTAAAAATCCCAGGTGGTCACCCATCCGGGAATTAGCAACGCAGGTCGTTACGTACACTCAGTGCGTTTCCGAAGTTGTGTGCACGCACTGCGCCACACCAAGCCACAATTATAAAATTTATTAGCGCATTTTAATTATAACTATAATTTCTAATTTTTATTTATCACAGCTCTATTATAATTTATAGGTGTATACAGTTCCAATAATTGTTACAACTAGAGAAAATGTACCCATATGAAAGGTTACTTGGCATATATTTGCACCAATGTATAATTCCTTAGAACTTTGTACATTTTTCTACATGAGTACCAGAGTACCTACTCTGTAATCCTCATAAATTTTAGGTCAAATCAACTCATTCTAAAATATTTTTTTATCATTTCAAATTTGACTTGAATCGTGAATTCGAATATTCTATTAAATCAATACTGCAGGACTCAGGTTTAGTATTATAAATCTCATCAGCATAACGTTTAGGCGTGAATCAATAGAAGACGTCCCACTGCAGCAGATGCTAAGACTTAATTACGATTAAATATTATACGATTTTGGTGTAGACATAACGCAGCGACGTGTCCTAATTTCGTTTAACGACAAACACCTATCGGGCTACAATCGCAGTTCGTCTGCCGCTGCAGTTTGTCGGCGCGGTCGGAGCATCACTTAGACACGGTTACCGTTAGTTGGAATATTCTTCACTCCTCCGCGACTCGATAGGTATAATAATAGCATATACTTTGGCGACATTACAGCGTTATTATAATATTATAACGTTAGTGGATTACCCACCTGCAGGCCGCCTATATCGCCCAACTTCCTACCTGTAACTACCTACCTACCCAAACAACACACCTAATTACTGGTACGGTAATATACTTATATACAGTACCTACCTATGAGGTTACTATAATAATATTTTGGGCACTTACTGCAAACAGAACAGCCCGATTCGTCCGACCCGTCGCCACATCCGTCCCGACCGGAACATAGTACGGCGGTCGATCGACACCGGCCATTCCTACACCGGAAAGGGCATTCGGCCGGGCTGTGCCGGTAGGCGCCACGGACGCGGGTCAACGGCTGCGGGGGACGCGAGGCGGATGTCCTGTTGCCAACGGTCATCGGTGCGCCGCCGCCGCACAGGCCTTCCAACTCGTCCGATTTGTCAGCGCACGTCACCACGGCGTTGCACAACTCGTACTCGGGTAGACACTGACCGTCGCCGCACTGGAAGGTATACGCCGGGCACCCTGTAGAGACGTAATGCACACGTAATATTACCATTAATAATTGTTCGTTGTCCAGCGTACTTATACTTATACTTTATGTACACTGCAATAGGTAGTCATACTTATCACTTGTATTTATTTAGTATTTTTAACCTATATAAGCCACCTAGGGACGAAATCCAACTTGCGACTGATAGTTTCAGTACAGTCAGTAGGTATTAGGCGTATATGGAAATATTACATGATTATATAAAATGAATAAATTAAATGGCACGGTTTTGTCTTTATATATTTTTATGAATATAATAATGATACACTTTTACCTTAAGGGAGTCAGAGTCGTTGACAGAATTTGTCGAAATCGTGAACATTTTCAAACTTTAATTTAAGTAGGCTCATATTATTTTTTATTTTTTTACCCAAGATTTTAAAAAGTTATTGAAAATTGTCATGATTTTTTCTTACAAGAATTTAAAAAAAAAAAGTTAAACCTACATTAATTTTTTATGAAGTGTAAGCGTTGAATTTCAAATTCTGACTAAATTCCTCCAAATCATTTTGTTGACCAACCGTTTCCGCCCATAATAATTTTTCATCATAATATGATATGAATTGTATATTATACAATTATTTACTATTGAACTAAAATATAACACGTCCATTAGGTATTTACTGTGGCCTAAGTAGGTACTCAATGACGAGGTCGAAATGAACTTGAAATCTACTATACGGCAGAGCATTACCTACTTGTTCTGTATTTATGTACACATTTTTCCAATCTGGATTTACTCTTCCCAGCAGAAAATTAAACGATGGTTGCTTTTCAAGTTACGTTGCTATTTCCTACATACAGTAAGTAAAGTAATGTAATTATTAAATGAATAATATGTTGGTACGCCTTAATCGTATACGGTACACGTACGTCTTATATTGTGTGCCTTGTGTGTGTATAAGCGGTAAATAAAGTGTAAAAATAATGATACGTTTCTTATATTGTACCTACTACAGTGCAAAATTGTAAATCGTTAGTTAGTACCTATAATTTTCTTACCTTTATGTTCAACGGCGTTGCAGCCCTCTTCGTCATCTCCGAGTGGACAGTTTTTCACACCATCGCATCTCGTTGATCTAGAAACGCATAAATTCCTGGGGCCTTTGCCAGACCGACAAGCAAACGTGGTACTTGGACATTGCTGATTACCCGAACATTCTTCGTCCGAATTGTCGTCTTCCCCACAGTCACCTGTTCGGCCATCGCATACAAAGAACCAACTTATGCATTTACCACTAGATCGGCACTGAAAAATAGCATTAATTACATTATCGCCATTTTAATTATTTAGATCTTTTAAGCCATTTAGGTATATTTATATAACAAGGTTTATAATAAATAAATATTATTGTATTAACAATGCCAATTTGCCGTATTTTTATCAAATTTATTTACTTGGAATGTATTCTGTAAACAACCTCGAGTTTTCGCTGTACACTGATCGATTGTCTTATTGTTTGGTAGGCAATCACAAATTCCATGTAGGCATCTGGAGTTTTCATCATTTCGCATACACTGTGCATCGCTAACACACGGAAATCCAAGACTAATGCGTCGTTTGGGTTCTCCCTTTCTTAACATAATACCTATGATTACACAAAAAAAGATATTTTATTATTTTTAAAAAATACTTGAATTTCCATATTTAGTATACTCATAGGTTATACATGATTTATATACAAATAAAATTCGGGGTCCAGAATTACCTGTATTACTAATTGGTTTCTTATGCACTTTTATAGATGAGTCGTTGACAATTGTTTGGCTTTTATTTTGTGAATCTTTCAATGGACTTTTTAAGTAAATTTTTATTGGTGACGGCGTGGGCACTATAGCAAATTGAGGTTTAAATGTTATGTTCTTCGATGCAAGTGTTGTGTAGTTGAGAGAAATTACAGATGACTGAGTGTTCGTCACCGGAACGGCAGTAAATTTTATACCATTATTCGTTAAATTTGTTTTTATAATGGGCCGTTTTAGAGGAGGCATTTGTGGTTTATTCATTGGTCGTAATGGTTTAATTGTTGAGGTAGTCGTCGTGAGTAGCAGATCATCCGTTTGCCAAGGTCGTTTTTGGTATGGAAATTTTTTCTTCAGATCTGGTTTACTAAATGGGTATTTGAATGCTGAACTATTAGGTTTAATCAAAATCGAATCTTGTCCTTTGTATATACAGTCCGGGGAAGCAGGATCACAAATACAAAATCCAAACACACCAGGCATAGTGAACTGGCATCGGTTATTTTCATTCGACAGTGCACAATGAGTGTCACTATAACACACTTCTCCCAGTTTGGCAGCTGTAAAAAATATTAACTGCGTGAAATAATATTAAGACAATATAATAATATAGTATGACAACAAATTACATTACTTAATGTTATTTTAATTGTACTGAATAATCAAACATTTTAATTTATTGATAACTTTAAATAATAATATATACATTATTTAAGTCATGCATTTTTTATATCAATACTTTACACTTATTTATAAATACTTATATATTTTTTTATTAATACCATTTATTTAAGTTTGGTTAAATATTAAAAATATAATTAGTTATATAAGTGAAATGTAAAGAAAATGAATAGGCCCAATAGGGAAAAATAACTTATTGGTTTATTCTATGGAATTTTATTAGCCACAGACATTTTAATATGCTGTTTTGTTCATATTTTTTTATAGATGCGATTTCAAATTTTAACACAATATTTTTACATGCAGTGTTCATTAATAAGGCTGAAAAATAGGTTAATGTTGAATTTAAGTATTTATTTTGATTATTTTTCTTTTCGAGTACAAAAATACAAAAATATATAGACATAATAAATAAACATATAAACTATATAATATAATAGTACCTAGTAATATAATAATATAATAGTACCTAGGTACATAAGAAAATAATATCCAGAATAATGATGTAATACGTTATCAATAATATAATTGGTTCTCTTATTGACTATTGAATAACTCAATAACGTTTAGGTAGGTATATATAGTTTTTTTTCGTATACAACTAACTCTTATAGTTAAATCGTACGGTGTTTAATATGGAAAATACATCTAAAATATGGTCCAAGCGGGATGTCCCACAATAGCATTCCTCTAATCTGAACCATATCGACTAGGAATTTTTTTTTTTAAATCGATATAATAGAATCTGGCGAACCAAATTGTATTATACATAATATACTGATGGTTTAAGCTGTAAATATATTTTTCAGCAGACTATATACTAATAAGAGTTTATTGCACTTTGAATTTAAATTTGTAGCGAAAAAATGTTGGTCTATAGACGTATAGGCGTTTTCCATTCAATAAAAATATAATAATTTAAATCCCTTCACGTGTAATGGAATAACTACCTACCTATGCACATACGGCTATCAAGAACAATATAAAGTCTCACGTAATAGGTACTCTACAACAATGACCTCCAATAATCCGTATACGTACGCGTGTATGTATAATGTATATATTACACACCTGGAACGTTTGAGTGTTATTATTATTTTTTTTTTTTCTTGACATGGATCTACAATCTGTTATGTATTATGAAAGCGTCATAAATGAAAACTAACGGGTTTCTGTATGGCTGTATGTTAATGAACGACGTCAATGAACCAAAGGATCAGGAAAATCGTAGTGTACGTTTTTCACGCAAATGAATTATTTCTATATTTACAGTATGATGGGAACCTATATTGGAACCGCAACGTTTATAATAATATGTTAATCTTTATTGTTTTAAAATGACTCACGTAATTATTAATTAAGCTCCATACGAATACTGAAAGAATGGAATTGCCCGTCGTAATCGAAATTGAATTTTAACAATGTATCATAAATACCTGTCTAAAATATTATTATACAGCTTAATCCATTGGGTATATTATATCTCTCGCATGATAATGATAATAGATAAATATATTATGGTCCCATATTCACACAGACGTATATGTGTTAACGAATATGTTTTAGTTTTTATTTCTCACATTTAACCATATAGTTTATAATGCTTATGTACATTTACTCAGTTAAGTCAATATTATTATCCATTTATTTGTATTTTTAAGTTTAAATTATAACCTTTTTTGTCCAATAATATTCACATACATTTTAATGACGCAGCTAAATGTATTTAAGATATTCTGTATTATAATTTTATAATAAATTACCAATTAGTATTAGTAAAAAAGAGTATAAGACATAAATATTAGAATGAACTAAATAACCAAACATGTATGGATATAATATTATATATTAGGACATTATAGGTACGGAATACTGGGTAATTTTAACCACGAATACAAAAAAATTGTTTTTCTGCAATATTTTTTATTACATTTATTATTAGGTACTAATAAATAATAATTATATAATAGTGAATAAAAGACGAAAGTGTCATCAGTGGGTGGCTTCTTCATTCAAGATTTTCTTCTTTTTGTATTATAGCCATACTCGTATTGTGTCTTATTGTGTACAGATTGTGTATTTTATTAATTAAGTAAAAAAAAGAAGAAAAAATAGTGATGGAAAAAACAAAACAAAATTAATTAATTTAATATCATATTCTGAAAATTTTAAAACAGTTATAATAAGTAATGATAATGATTACCAAAAATATTGATGGCAAAAAATACAAAACTAATAAATAAGTTATTATACCTACTAAGATTGCTTAGAATTTTATTATTAGGTACCAATTTATTTCGAAGTATTTATTTTACCCATTCCTATATTATTTACTAGAATCACAATTAAATTTTTCAAAGTCTGTCTGCTTTCCTACGCTTTCATTTATTTGTTTTGCAAAGCCGCGTTCAAGCAGAGCATCGGTCATCCGTCAATATTAGATTTATATTTAAAAGTAATAATAAATTGAATAAAAAATATTTTGTCTGTATTGACTATTCAATTTTTCTGGGTGGGACCAAATTGCAGAATACATAACAAATATTGAAATATACCTATTCCACATTTTCCGTAACATACAATATAATATTATACTATATTTAATTACAATATTTACATTAATATAAAATATAAAAGCATTGGTTATGAATACTCTGTCTAGTATTAATATACTAATGCCCGGTTGCATAAAACATTTAATGAATCAATAGTGAGCTAATGGTGCCTTAACAAGATTTAGTGGCCCACGATTGGTCCATTAAATTTAATAAATTGTTCATGCAACCCAGCATAATACTAGTATTCATAGTCAATGACAATGGGCATTAGCTATCCAGAATATCTTATATTAGATATGAATATAATGTATTTTGTATTCGCACTTATCACACGGTTGCATTATTATATTAATTTGTTGAATAATTTTACTTACGAGATAAACATGTATGTCTTCGATACTGCCAAAACTTCGATTCGCACTCGCATACATTATTTAGGCATCTACTATTAGCTACTTTCAATGAACATTGCTCATCCACAACACACTCAAATCCTAAAAGTGTAGCTGTAAATTCAAAAGTATTAAATTAAAATCAATAGCGAAAACTTTTTTTTTTTAATTGGACTACTTTTGGATAACATAATAGAAATTAGGTCTTCCAAATAATTCGTAACGTATCGTAGGTACATACATATATATATGATTCAATAGTATATAATAATAATTTAATTATCCGACAAGGATATTGTGCCTGAGGCTTTTATGAAAGGCGCCATGATATAACGAACAATACTAGATTTTATTACTTCTGAACAATAAGTATATGTTCCTGTTCCAGATTTTATCATCTGAACCTATAAAACTTAACGATACTAATAAATATAATTTACAAAGTATAATAATTGATATGTATATATTAATACGGAATACTTCTGAAACTGAAATATTGTATACAGTGCAAAGGTAGATATTTTAAGGTAGACCATTTTTAATTTTCAGTTTTCCACTTAAGCACGCTCTCAACTTTGATTATATTTTTTATTGACATCTTATATTTACACAAATTATTTAAGATATTAAAATTCCATTAATGTTATTACAATATTTGATACTGAAATTATGTTTTCAACAAGTAATTGTAATAATAGACATTATTAAAATAATATAAAGGTAAATGACTAGCATAATTAGTTTGAAAATTTAAATTCATCCAACTTCTAGAATTTAATCTAAGTAGCTAATCACTAATTTTGTTTCTGGTTATTTCAATTTAATGCAATAGATTTTAAAATGTTCGTTTGTGCAGATACATTTTTTAATGTAACTTAAAAATAACCAAAGTTTTTTTTTACCTTGGTGATAATTTAAAAAACTTAAGAACTAAATATTGTATAAAAATATTTGACTTACTATTTGGACTTGTCATGAAATACCAAAAGAAAATAAGCTCTAATAATTCCTATAAATGTAATTGAATGTTCTAATTTTATTTAAGTAGAATTTAACTGTAGTCGTTTGTATAGGTACAAAATACTGGTTTTTTTTTTTTTATTATTTATTCTTCAAGAAGATAATGGGCCCCACTGAACATGTTCGTGTGTTGGCCCATGAGTTCACAATTTGAAATATAAATTCATTAAATACTATATGCAATGTTGCAATAATATGAATGGTAGGTATTGTGAATTTTGATTTCTTCATGTCTTTATTAGGTAATTAATTAATATCTTAGTTATTAACAAGTTAAAATGTAATAGTATTTTAAATAAACTAGCAACCAATCATATAAAAAGGAACTTACATTGTAAACATGTATTGTTCACTCGTGCGTAGTATGGTAAACAAGAACAAATTCCAGACTCCTGGTGACATCTGCTAAATCCTGTGTCACATTCTTGATTAGATAAACACATTTCACCTAATTTTACTCCTAGTGTTCGTCCAGGAAAATTCTATAAATAACAAATTCAAAAATTTAATTAAACTTTTAAAGGTTTGTAAACAGTTCCAATAACTGAAGAACATATTATAAAGTATAAGTACCTACATATTATTTTACTAAATTTAAATAAAAAACTCCATGCTTAAAGATTTACTTTTATCTAGGAGAATAATAAAGTGTACACATAGCAGTGTATGTTGTTCAAGGACCCAAAATCTAAATATCCTATAGCCACTATACGTCTTCACGACATTGTTTTTAAAGAATAATCATTTAAAAAAATATTTATTATTAATTATTATCGATACTTATACTTAGAATTGGTAAAAATACAGTTATTACCTTCTATAAAATTATTATAAGAAACAGAATTTCGAATGTACCACCTTTTTGAATAAATAAGTTACTGCGTTCAATCATATTTAATCATAAGACATATACCTAATGACTAATACACGCTTAGACACTATCAAATGGTAAGAATAATGACTTTATTAGTTATTTTACGAACGATATTATTCTTGGTAGGTAATATAGAAACGTTTAACTATACATACATTAATTTTATTGTAAATAACAATTGTCCTGTCTATTCAGGTCACATTTTTCTGTGTACATGTTAAAAATCTAAACGAAAGTATCAATATTAGCAAATAAAATAATATTAACTAGGTATATAATAAGTAAAAATATCGTTCAGAATGAAATGTGAATACGATTGAGAGAATAAAATAATGTTAGACACGTAAATACCGTACAATATAATATATGAATATATGTGGTATTTCAAAAAAAATATAATATATTATATATGTGTGATACTGTAATTTGTATGACAAGTATAAGTACATAAAAAAATTGTGAAAATAGCAGTAACAAATGAGTTTAATAAAAATTATAAAAGTAAAAGTATGTAACAATAGAATAAACGATGGATTTTTTTAAACATTTTTACCTTGTGTTGTAATTTCAAAAAGCAGTAGGTAACTATTATATGTATGTATTAGAATAGGTGACACATTGAAGACCCTCTAAATAAATCAAGCTGTAGAATAACCTATATAAATAACTTAATAAAATAATACATAAATAGTATATTAACTATGGATACTTATGATCTTATGATAAAAAAAATATCTTGTGTTGTTGAAGTACCTAAATATATATTATATACGTATTAATAGGTATTTCATAAAATTAAACTTAGTAACCTAGTAAAGGTCGGTTGTTCTCTAGTTCTATGAATATCTTCACAAGTATTGAATTTCATATTTAATAATTTGTGGAATAAATAAAGTTTAAAAGTTAAAAGTATCAATGATTTATCAAAACCTCTAAAAGATTTTGATATATTTATATAAAAATTATATAAATATTTTTTTTTAATAAATAGCGTGTGGCCATGTAGGATCGTACAGGCTTGGTGTAAATAAATATGCTTTTCTTGAACACAGTTTTTCAATTTTTGTGATAACTGTAAAATCGTTATAGTAATAAACTAATAACGAATAAATGATAATAATTAAAATTGTTGTTATTAATTACTAATAAAATAAATAAAAAAAAATATTCGTAAGATAAATATCTTTTTAAAAACTAAGGGCCGTATTCATAATCGATGTTTAAGAATAAGTTAATCAGTTTCTGTTGCAGACACTTTTGAAAACTTAAAACCAAATTACAGCTGTTTAATGCTTTAATACACTACCTAGCTATTTACTATCCTATTCGAAAACGAGATTATTTACGCCTTTACATATTATTATGTATCACAAAAAAAAATATGGTTATTCATTGTAACATCACATGTGCACAGTCACTCAGCAAACATAAATCGAATAATAAGAATCTTTCTCTGTGTATTACCATTCTCACATTTCTCACGTAATACCGTATTTTAGCGGGAAAGTCTTACTGGAAAATGGCTCATACACGGACGTCCAACTTATGCCGTTACACCCATAGAATGTTATATAGTTTTAGCCTATTCGAAATCGTGTTTTTTTTTTTAGTTTGAATCAATTTTATGAATAATATTTTAACAATACAACAATGCATTTGTAATATGTTGGGCACAAATATTATAATATAATAGGTACCTACTACTTAATATGATCTGTTTTCATGGATTCTAAAAGATATTATATGGAACTTATTTTACGGTTAACACCAAAACACCAATTATTAAGAGTTAAACATAATATAAACCAACGCATGCGTCAAACCTAATAACACCAAACCGATAATATACAATATACATAATAAATCAATACATTGTATAAAACCTTTATATTATTTAACGAAATATAATTTTGATCAATTATGATATCTATGGACTATAAATACATATATAATAATTGATTGTAGAAATGTGTGGTTTTCCGCCAACCTATTCAATGTCTAATGCATTTTTGTCGCGTCATTGTCACGTTTCAACGTTTGATCTATTTGTTAGGAATGGTGTCTGGTCAGAGACAGACGACAGACGATACCGTCAAGTGTCTGGTCGAAATTTAATTTGACAAAAAAAAAAGTAAAATATAACGTTTACCAGTTTGTCCTAGTCTTCGTCTACCGTCTATGATTCACAATACCTGAATGTAAGATTAAAAGATATTTATTTTATGGTACAACTGCATTGACCACTATTATTATATTCACTATTATAATATAGGTATAGCAGCTGCGTGTTTAAGTAGGTACATTCAATTACAGACTATATCAATAGAAGTAGATATAGAAATTAAAGAATGGAAAATATATCGTAATTAGATTTAACTATTGTAAGACTAATTCAATTTAACTCGAATCGACACCATGTAGTTACCTATATAATTAAAAAAAATGTAATAATAATTTATATATGAATGATTGATATACTAGAAAAATCGACAAGATATAGATACCATTACACCAGCTGCTAAACCATTGACAGCTAGATTATTGTTATTTAGATAAATACATAATATAGGTAATAATGTAGTCTGAGAAACTCTAATCGAACATCCAGGCATAAACTATGCGATAGTTGTAGTCTCAAATAATATATTATTGCGATCATTTTAATATTAAATAAGAAAATTTGAATCTGTCACCACTGCGGTGACTTCTTTTTTCAAATATTATATTCATGTTTTTTTACTCTTAGCCTATACATATTTAACAATATTGTTCTCTTCAAACAAATACAATTGTTGATAATATCATTATTTAATGAAAACTACAAAAAAATAAACTGCCGTGTTATTATAATATTTGCTACTGAATTTAAAAATATCCACATATTTTTTTCCATCAAGTTACTCAAGAAAAAGTATTTTAAGTTTTTTTCGTACGTTGTGGATCTGTCTCTCTTTGGGCATTTTTTGTTTTGTCATTTGCAATATTTATCCGTATTTTTTTTTTATTAGTACTTGGATGATTAGTTATGCGTTAGTGTGTTACATACAAAATTATGTATGAGTAGTAAAAGAAAAAAAGTCACCCGGTTTAGTAAGTAGTAACTATTATAATTTATAATATTGGCAATTGAGTACTTGTGAAATAAAAAAGAATAATGTAGGTAATTATTATTAATATTCTCTAATTAAACAGAATATTACATTATTTTTAAATTTGGATATCGCTTGTTCTATTCGTTGGATATTTTGACTTCGAGCACTATTTTCGTACAGTTAATCTATCCCAATAACTATTTTCGAACAGTATAATTTTAAATAAAAACATTTTAAAATATATTATCATATAGGTACTTAGTTGAAAGTGTATCAATAATTTTTTTAATGTGCACAATAGTAATGACTTTAATAGTTATATGAATTTATGATATTTATTTAAATATGTTCTACGCACTGCAATAAGCCAATGTACCTATAAAATTATGATTAGTATAGACCCAGTAAAAATATAATTTAAGTCAATATACTTGCTTATAAAATAAATTGTGTCAAACAAATAATTGATTAAGTCAAATAACATGTAGTTTATTTATTTTGTATTATTAGTGCTCTATTCACAATTACCTACCATTTATCATTACTATCTGTTGAAGATCAAGTTATACATTGGGTCATTTTGTTTAAAATTGTATAAATATGAAGGTAGTAGGTACCTACCAGCCTCTGCAGATGCCTTTGTCCACCATGAATAGTTAGGTACTTACTACAAATCCATTCGTGCTTGAAGGCTATAACTATATGGAATACCATCTCTTATTCTCTTCTTATAATCTCTTCTATATAGAAGTCATAAGAATAATTGTATCCTCTAATATCCTTAGTCCTTATAAATCTGTATAATTAATCCTCCATTATCACTAATCTTTCACTACAAATTCTACTTGACAAATTCTCTAGCCAATGAAAACACACATAGAATAATTAATTTTCAACATAACCCTTTTATAAACATTTTAATATATTCATAACAGCATCTATATAAAATATTTATTGATATACCTACACATTTAAAAATGTACACACTTTGATTTAGTCGATAATATTACATTTAATAATGAGTAATGTACCTAATATGCAATGACAATAATTTAACAAATAGGTAGGTAAAATAGATATGTAAACCTATATAAAATAGATTCAGGTACAAAGTCCCTAATACTTTTTATAAACAGGGTTTGAAATCGAAATTATTTTTTTTTTCGGTTTCGGTATCGATTTCGGTTTTTAACGGTTTTAACCGGTATTCAAAATTGGCCCTGCAGTTTATAACAGTTGGTTTTTAACTCAAGTTCTATAGGAGCTTCCTGTTATAACGAAATTATAATTCAACCATATATGCCTATGGGCTATGACTGTATCAAACTATAGATTATCATTTTATGAATTCATGAGTCAATTGTTTAAATTAATATATTCGTGTTTAAATTCTTGAACGTATATTAGAGATATTTTTACAGTCAAACGTTACAAAATGTGACAGCAGACGACTGTTTTTAATGACGCGTTTGTCATTTAGACAATATTACCTATTATTATGTTCATAAGAGCCTGTCCCGTTAATTTATATAAATAAATAAATAAATAATATATTATAAATTTATAATGATATATAATATATAAATATATCATATTATAAGATTATAAGAAAATCACTATAGGAACGTATTATTGACTAGGTATATCATACATATAAGAATGAATTTTATATTTATATAAAACCAAGTTTCCTGTAGTTCCATTTTTCATATTATAATAATTAATATTAATAAAATGCATATTTTTTTTATTACATTTTTAATAAATAGATACAACTTTACTAAACGTTTTAAATTTAATCGTAATTAATATGTTTGAAATCAATTAAGTATAAGTCCAAACTATATATATTACGTACACTTTTAATGTACTTATTTTAATTTTTATACTACGTTTTATTTCAATTTAATCAACTTACTTTTATTGCCATAGTGAAACAAAAAATCTTGAAGAAATTTAAAATCATTTTATTCAAATTCTATTGTAACCGAAATCGTTTAGGTAGGTATATGATTTTTTTTAACACTTCCAATATTAGGTATAACTAACTATATAAACTCATTTAAAATATTCTTACGATTTTTTTGCGATGTTATCGTAACGTGTAAAACCACAGAGGTATAAGACATAGTTCGTAAATACTACGACCCATTCGGTCGCGCACAACACACTGTTGGTCAGGAAAACTGATCACAACCTGAGTGGCCTGTGCGACATTCTGTCATCCCCACTGAATTTCCATAACAGCGTTTGCACTCTTTTCTCTTGAGAACAGTATAATATAGAAGGATCTTCAAAATAACATATTGTATTTTATGTCATCATAATATCACGCTCTGGACTTATATGTATAGTAACTATATAGGTAGAGGTACTATAGATACCTATAATAAATAATATTTTAATATCAACATTAAATTTATGCAGACGTAATTCCGAAAATTTATAAGCCCAGCTATTCCTCCAATATTAATACACCATTGATGTAATAAAGTTTGAATACATAATTTTAATAGTGTTGGTAAACAACATTCTTCAAGCGATCATCATATACGAATAAACAAGAAAAACGAAGAGAATTGCTATTAATACGATTGGATAGATACTTAACACATTACACTAATATAGTATAATATATTACAAAAATTAAATGTTTATTATTTAATAGGTATATT
Source organism: Macrosiphum euphorbiae (assembly GCA_949089665.1). Lineage (NCBI taxonomy): Eukaryota > Metazoa > Arthropoda > Insecta > Hemiptera > Aphididae > Macrosiphum > Macrosiphum euphorbiae. The sequence goes on from CARXXK010000001.1 coordinate 116,899,120, forward strand.
TCTACTTGCATAACTTAAATATTTACTACATGATAAACTAACATATAGGTAGGTAGCCTGATAGGTACAAATGTATGAATGCACTATAAATTATGACAAAACAAATTATGTTAGGTAGATATAATCCGCTTAATAAAATTTAAAAACCCTACTTAATTAAAATAAAACATTATGCGAATTGCAAGGTATAATAATATTGTAAATTTGTATTTCAAAACAGTAAATGAATACCTAGTAGTATAGATACTAGATAGGACCACTCGTCATACACTTTAACTTATGTTAATTTATAGAGGTTAAAAATATAATAGTTTGCATGTATAACGTGTGAAAACATGGTACATATAATATTTGATAACATTTTTGATTAACTTTAAATTTTAATTATATACCAGCTATGTGAATATTTAATTACCAATTGTGTATAGATAAATATAATGTAGGACACACGTCGTTCATTTCTCATAAGTAGAACTATTATGAAAATTACAATATTTTATTATAATCATATAATAGTTTATTTTTTCCGCATGTTAAATATAAATTAGAGCAAAGAATTAATAAGACTTGCTAACTTTAATATTTTTGTTCATTACAATTTGCAAAGGTACTATCATATTTTATTAGGTATATTATTTTTAATTTTATATTCTAAGTGGAGCAATGAAAGTATTGATTTTAAGATATAATTTTAGATTCAGTAAGTCCTAAGGACGTTATTGACATTATAGTAACCTGATGAATTATGATAATTGATTGAGGTACATTTAAAGACAAATAACTACCTATGTATCATTCAATATTTGATTATTAGGTATTATAAATTATAACAAATAAACTCGTATTTAAATATTTAGAAATAACTTAGAATTACAATATTTTTTTTTTTTTTTGTATTATCCTTAATAATTGTAAGGTTATACAATATTTTACACATTAAAAAAAATTTAATTCGCATATCAAGTTTTTTCAATTCAATGAATTTCCGTTTTAAATCATTGAACTTCAAACAACCAATAATACGTACATATTATAGAGTTTTCAGCAAAAAAAAATAAACATACTATACAAATTATGAAGCGTGAAATGGCATGTAAAACCAATGTATTCTTAGAAATAAATATAAATATACACTTTTTAATAACTAGACAAATTATATACTTAAATATTTAATAATTATTATTCTAAATTAATCATATATTCATTTTGATTAAGTTATTATTTAGTTTAAAATTTATTATAAATGCACTAAAATATATATACATAAAATAACATGTTATTTTACTACAGTATTTAAAATCGCAGAAAAAATGTATGTTATAGAATAGAGATGCCAATTTCATATTTTATAGTATATTCTATTATTACCTACTATCACAAATCAATAATTGTTGTTATTTAAATGTATAAGTCATAAGCTCATATATCTAATGTTATATATAATATTAATATATATGGATATATATTTTTTATTTTATTGATCTCTAAAAAGTGTTAACATCGACAGCAAAGGCCATTAGTTGACCTATTATAATGTCATTTGTACTAAGTCTTTAATCTTAATTTCCTATACAATTATTACCTATGATCTCTTAAGATGGTATTCATAATATAAACTGTAATTATTGATTATTTGGTTAATAATCATACCTATAGTTTATGTTTAAACAATAAAATAAAATAAAATAAATAAATAATTTATTATAATTTTATAATGTTAACTACTATTATATATTTTTATGAATATTATATATATATATTAATTGTTAAAAACTGAAAATGTTTACAATTTTCATAAATAACTTTATATATGTTAACTTTTAAATGTATGGGCACTATAATAATATATGATAGCCTCTGTAATTTCTATAGATCCGATAATTTATAAATTATAAATAATAAACAAAAAAGCACTTATAGATAAGTACTGTAATTGTATATTTGAATATTTGTCACTGAGGCAAGTGCTTTGATTTAGCAAGATATAAAATACTAATAATTAACAACATATATTTATTTGAAAAAATATTGTGTAGTTATATGTTATACAAAAGCCCAAATGTGTTGGTCTATATGTAGGTCATAATGTGTATATATCAGTCATCTATACTTTTGTTGTATCGAGGCAATAATATAATATATATTATATATGTAGGTACCCATATACAAATGTACCTACAATTGATTTAGGTATAGCATTTTTTTGCAACTGGTCTCATTTATGTCGAATGACTAGTTTTAAATCTGAAAAAATAATCACGGTCATGACACATTGACAAATTGCCTATTGTTTAACGCTTAAAAAACTAACTATACGTACAGACACATTGTACATCTATAACGTATAGGTATAATATTATACTGCAAAGAGTACCTATTCTGCAATACAGACAAACCGATCTAATTTTAATGTTAGGAAAGATAAAATCTAACAAAAATAAGTTAATAGAATTAAATGCTCACCTATGTATCAATTAAATAGATAATAAAATAAATAAAATTGAATAGAAATTTTGATCAATTTTAAACATATTAAGACACGTTAGTAAAAATATATTGTTTATTTCATAGAAAAATACTAATTTTAGAGATGATTTTTTAACTCCACTTTAATAATATTTATTAATATTATTGTAAATAGTGTTATTGCCTATTGGTATTAATTATTATTATTTTATTATAATAATTTGACGTTTAGTAAATATTGCAAATAAATTGTAAATGCTAAATTGATAAAAATCGAAAGGAGTTCATAGCGGCTACAAAAGATTGTTTATGGGAGCTCTAAAGTATAGGTACCTACTTGAGTTTTATCACTATTTTATGAATTATTATTAAAATAATAATACCTATTAGTGGCATAGCCACTAGGAGGGTTGGCAGCTCTAGCCTCTTCGAAATTTCAGTAAAATTTTAAAATGTTTTCAACGTACTGTGAAGTTATTATATAAGACGTGTGGAATTTTGTATTAAAAATGTATTTTGTATGAAGGTTGCTGCAAAAGTCTAAAATGTTATATATCAACGACATCACTAAGTCAGCATACCAAACATATGATCCTAGTTAAGTTTCCACTAGTCTCTTATATAATAAATGATCAGCCCCTCCTCCAAAGTAACATTTATTGTGGCTATACGCATATATCTATATACTATGAAAATCGATAATATTTTACCAGGTACCTAATGAACAATTTTAAGGATGGTTTGAATCTATATAATAATAAACAGCTGTAATAATTGTATTTAATAAAGTGTAATAGTTATGTATTTGTATTTTTATTATATCTTTATAGAAGAAAAATGTATGTTTTTTGTTCTCTACATTTTTATAACGAGGAATTCGTTTGTAAATGTGCTGGTTGACATATTTTGGTATTGATCTTGAGATTTTGGGAGTAAAAAAATTATACGTAATATGAATTTCTAAATTGTAGGTATTTGTATAGGTACCTTAACCTTATATAATTTGTATTTACTTAATCGTAAAAATGGACATTTTTGAACCCTTGTTATAAGTTATCAAGGTATACTAGTTTAAATCTTGACCAACTATTGTTATAAAAAATGTGTAAAATGTGCACTTTTACATTTGAATAGGTAATTAAGAACCAACCTTTATTAAAAGAATAGAGTTAAATTGATCATGGTAAATGTTTGAATAATTTTAAAATATAAGCTCGGCACGAGATTAGGTACTTTTACATGAACTACCTATACACTCGGCTGAGCAATATCAGCCAAGTAGGTATAGTTTTTGTATTATTTATGTTGTTGTTGTAATAAAAAGTTCATTATTTGTATTATTATTATATAGGTAGTGAAACAACATTCGGCCCTTATTTTTTTTCCTATAAAATTATCATTATACCTAAAGTAGGTACCCATAACTTATAAGTAAACACTTCAAGATTTATTCTGCAGGTGACGAAAAAGAATAAATCGTGTATAAATTAAAAAGTTACCGGTATATATTGGTAAACCTATAAAGGAGTATCTAAACAAGTTTAACAGTAAATATTAGTGAGTAAAATGTATGTAGGTATATTTATATAACGCATTGATAGATTAATATAAATATATTACAAAAATAAATTACGTGAAATAAATAAGTTATAGAAAAAATATATTTTGACCTCAATACCTCGTAAACATCATCTTTAACGTGGTTATTTCACGATCCGAATCAATGCACTCGAAGGTTATTTAACTTTTAAAATACCTTTCTCATAGCATAAAAGGTGTTAAGTACCTACTCTGAATTTTACACTAATTGTTTTGTGTAGCTGCGTGGGTATAAGCAGTTAGTACTCGTACTGTGGCATGTTTTCATAAGGATAACTGTAGCTCGGTTTGAATGGTCTCCACCCGTAATGATCAGATAGCGGATCATATACGACGTCCTGATTGTTTACCGCAGTCCTGGGTAACGCATTGTTGTTGTTGTTGTTCGACTCGAAAGCCTCTCGTGGCTGGGACGCCAATGATTTCTTGTCCAATATCAAGCATTGCACCAAACTCAACGGACAACACCACAAATAAATCAATATTTCTAAAAAAAAAACAGATTTCTAAATAATTAGGTGCTTTTTACTCATATATATTTACTCTACCCAAAAATTACTATAGGTAAATTTACAGTTTTTTTATAGATTAAATTTCATTATTATATCATTATAGCTTATTATATTGACTATTGTTATTTTCTTGAAGTATAAAAAGATTTAACCCTTTTTTTGGTATAATAAAAAAACGAATAAATTAAATGTTGACTATTATTTTTATTAAAAACATATTATTTTGTAAGAGTTGTCTTATAACTTATAAATTATAATAAATGTGTATGTATAGTTAATTGGTGTGGAGCAGTGTCTGCAGTGGCGTGTCCAGCGGGTAGGCCTGGTATGCCCGGGCCTACCCTGATTTTTAACCTTTAAGTATACCTACCCAAAATATGCATTTTAAAATTATATATAATAAGCACACGATAGATCGATCATATTTTTTGTTGTAAACAAAATAAATATTTGTCTATAAATAAAATTAATAATCGTAAAATTGATCGTCAATTCTCAAGCGCTTCTTGGAAATACCCCATATTTCTATATAGATATTACACGACCCGACGACCGTCGTCGTTTGGTCGGCGATCACCGCCGTAGTGTTGAGCGTCAAAAACTATGACATGACTATTAGATAACAAATATTACACGTCATACTTATGACTTAAACAGTATAATAACATTTTTCTTAAACTCAAAATGTGTTGACTATACAAATTATTTTTATAACTAGGCCTGTCCTGAATTTTGGTCCTAGACACGCCTCTGAGTGTCTGACTTCGTCCACTGATGTGCTCTGAGGGCCGGCACCGGCCACAACAGTACACTAGCAATTTTGTATTAAACAAGTCCTGACTGAATATCGCCGATTTTATTCATAATAATTATTATCGTGTCTTGATGTGGCGAGGTGGTTGCATTCGGTCTCGAAACGTGTTAGCACTGCCTTTGCCACTATAGTTCCAGGATGGGTAACCACCTGGGTTTTTAGTGGTAGATCCTTGCCACACATACACGTGGTTTAAACCAACCATACCCTCCTTCTACAGTAATAAAACCTACTAATTAACCCAGTTTTATAACCTCAGATGTCGAAGCCTTAACTTATTAAAAAAAAAATTTTAAAATGTGTATGTTGGTTGGTACCTATGTCCTATATAGCTATATTCTATTTTGATTTGTATTACCTAACTTATAATTATTTGATATAGGTAGGTACATGTATAATTTAAAATGATTCATTTTGCAGGCTTCCTATATAAATTATATTAAATATTTAAGTCCAATATTTTATTTATTTATAAAAATATGTTTCAAAAATAGGTACATCTTTTTTTAAATACTTACGTAAAAGAAATACCCCGATTACTGAAATAAAGATTAGGAATAAGAAATCCAACACATTCATTTTTATTAAAATCATAGATGTTATAACCGTGTAAAATATGATGAATAATCTTATGAATTCCAGAATTATATATGGTAGTATAAAAGTAATTGATCTCTGAAAATAATGAACAACGAGTATTAAAATACAATTATTATTTTTGTGTAATAATATTTAATAAGGTACCTTAAAAGCTCCGTATATTAACGCAACACAACTAATAGTATGTAACAAAAAGTATATCATAACGTTTATAATATAATTCCGTGGATCTATAAAAAAAAATTATTTAATAAGTAATACATATATTACTATAATATGAAATATGAATATATGATAGGTACTTGTTAAACATGCTAATTAGGTACCTAATTTATTTACCACGTCATGCTGAATATTTTGTATTTAATTCTTGTAATATTCTATCTAACCTACCTATCCGTATTTTATCGTTTCAAGTTTATTCAATTTCTTAGTTATTTTAAATTTTACCATCTAGGCCTTAGGGTGAATAATCCCTAACAGTATAGTATCCACCTGACCACCTATTATATTGTGTTGCAAGCGCTGGAAGTGAGCTTTTTTTATTTTAAAATTATCTTCCAGCGGCAAGAGCCACACTTACCTATACGGCTATACTATTTCTTGTCATGCCTCTGCTCCCTCAATACCACCAGCTGTATCGATATTACGTTAATCCATAATGAACTTATCGTTGTCGCCATAATATAATATAACAGTACAGAAGTAACCTATACGGCTATACCACTGTAGGCGATAGTATTGGGTATGTAAATATATGAGACAAAACATATCGATACCTACATTCGCGTATATCTGATTTGGTGAGTAAAATGTCAGACATATATGTAATAATGAAGCCTGAAAAGTATAACTTTACAACTTTTCAACCGGCATTCAGTATTAAAATTTCGGTGAAGGCATTATAAAAAGTATGTTTAACTAGGTACCTACTTTTATTTATTTTAAAATGTCAAATTTTAACCTTTTTCAACTGCTTTCAAAATCTCTGTCGTATAAATCATGTTATTCGAGTGGAGCATTTTATTGATTTCATGAGAAATGGCATCTGTCATACTTAAACTCAGAACGCAAACAATTTCAATTATAATTGACTGTATCTAAAACAAAATATCCACAACTTAAATCATTCATTTAGTTTACAGTTTTGAGTTTTGCATAATTGCATTTGCATTGGTTTTTTTTACTGATAAATAAATTAATTTTAGGGTTTGTAGGACATCAGGTACCTATTATAGAATTTAGTGTATGGGTGGAAGAAGGGTCAATGCCAAAAGAGTATACTTTTGTTCACATATATATATACTTTTTTTAAATAACAACAATAACTATTTATTCATATAATAATAGACAATCTTATACTTATTTTAAGTGAGCGCCTGATTTTACAATTATGTATTTTTTTTGGTACGTCATCACCTTTTTGGGCAGTAAAAATTCTTTGATTTTCCAAGAAAATGTACCTAGTTGGTATTTTGGGGAAAAGTTGACCAAAAGTGAAACATTTTTGGCAAAGATAAAAAAATTTCAGTAGTTTTCAAAAGTTAGGGAAAACAAAGGAAAACCAAAGATTTTTTTTGGTTTTCTAAAATAACCGACTGTTAATTGGTGTAACTCTAAAAAAAACCTACAGTAGATAAATGAGAATTTCACCAAATATTTATATTACTATTTTCTATACACAATACAATTTTCAAATATTTTAACTCTTTTATAAGTTATTGATAGGCAGATGTCGTTTTATTTTATTTTTTGTTTTTAAAACTATTGTTGATAACATTTTTTTCGCTTTGACAAAAAAGTTAAAAATCTAATACAAGTTAAGGGAAAATTAAAAAAAAAAAATTGGGTATAAAACTACAATATTTTTTATGAGCGTCTAAAGTTAGACATTGGATATTCACACATAAATTAACAAAATCTCATAGGAATTTTCTTATTTTATTATAGTTCAAAAACGACCAAAATTAACTACTGTTGCCTGTTGGTACCTACTTGAAATGTTCACCAAATGTTTTTATTTTATTATTTCCTATACATGAAAATTGAAAGTTATCAAAATATTTGTACTCATTTTAAGTTGTTAATATAAATTTTCATTTTTTTTTTAGTTTTTTCTACAAATGTCAATACATTTCTGAATTTACTATTAGTTTAAAACATATTAAAAAAAATAGTATAATAATAAAAACAAATTGTTTGTCAAAGTTATGGCACATGGATTTTAAAAATTCGTATGGCATGAGCGGACCAGATTTGTATTTGGTAATATTTTACGATTTTTTGAGAGATTACGGTGTATAGTTTAATTTAAAATCTGGAGTTTCCTCCACTTTTAATTAGAATATATTTTGATTTTTTTTATATTAGTAGACAGTGGTAACAAAAATGTTTTTTCGTTTACTATGAATAATATTTCTTTGGGCGAAAACCAAATCACTCATTTTTGTGTTTGTGTAAAAAAGGTCGTTTGGGCGATTTTTGGCGAAAAATGATCCGCTCATCTATAGACACCTACTGTACAGGCTCACAGTAGATCATTACCACCTTGCCCACTTTTTTATGCATAATGTTAGTGCAAGGGTGACACCACTACAGTCGTTGCCAGATAAATTGAGCAGGCGGCGGCGGCGGCGCGATAACGGAAAACCAGTGGTTCTCCGTATTTCAATATTATTAGTTATTACCGAAATACATCAATAACCAACAATTGTTACAAAAAATATTTTACGATATTAATTTAAAATTGTTAGCACTGAGCCGGGTTCGAACTGGTGAATGCGCGCGTCGTAGCCAACTGTGTGACCTATGCACCACACTGCCAGCAACTAGTTTGGGCTACACTTACTGAAACGCGCCGCAGCCGCCTGCTCAATTTATCTGGCAACGACTGTACCTTGTAATTTATCTTAAAAATTATGAATATATTATATACACCCCCCCCCCCCCCACAAATTAAAATTCCTGTCAACGCCACTGCATTACAATAGATAAATAATAACGTCAAAGATTTATATGGGTAGGTATAAGTGTATAACCGCTAGGTAGTTAGGTACTTAGTACTTACCCAACTATTAGATGAGAAGATGTTGGTTTTATTTTAACAAAATATTAAGTAACTTGAATACTCCATACTGTAAATCTGATGACATATTGTAAATTTGTAGAAAATATAAACAGTTCTGTAGGTTCTAATGTTTTTATGGTGGTATCTATACATATATAGTGGCTACCTACCTATTTACTCTGCGTTTAATATTACACTTCTGCACCTAATACCCATATTCACATATTTAGAGATATATAATCATAAAGAGTAAAGACTAGAATAGTAGAATATACCTACCTACATTATAGTGTATGTTTATTGTAGGTTAAATAATAAAACACTTACTATGGATATTAATCCGACGATGATGGTACCGAGACGTAAAGGCAACCATGTACAAAATGTATACATCAACGGCATTTTGCATTAATTGAAACGTAAGCATAACCATTGAACTGAAATCATTAGACCGATATGAACAGCATAATATCTACAGGTAGGTATACTTTAACACAATTTATTGTTGTATAGTACCTATAGGTAGAGTATTAGAATATAGACTATATAATAAACTATAACAGGTACAGTATATGTAGTACCTACACCATACAGTATACACGAACACCCCCCATATAATAGTTTATACATTTCTGTAATTGAGTATATTGATTTCCTAATTATATACATATTTTACATAAATACGAATATGACATGTTTCAATAATTGAATAACGACTGATCCCGACCAAGATAATGGACAACACTATAATATCACAATTCGTAACCTTCGATTCCTACATATAGACATAGTTATATACCTATAGTTCAGATTTAGTCACTAACCACAAATCAAAATTAAATGTTGGTAGAATTTTTCCACTATACCATAGCTCATTGGAACTTGAATATAGCTGGTAGACGGTATGTCAAGCCAAAAGCCAAATAGGTATTATAACGATAATTAAAAACTATAATATAGGTACATTGGGGATTACCAACTAGAATAGGTACATATGTATCTAGTGACTAGTACCTACCCGCAGGTATAGGCGTATATATATAATATATTAATGTATACATCAGTACCTTTTTTTTTAAATTATAATTATAAGACATTCCTAGCCTATAAGGGCATAAAGCTATCTACATCTATGGATACTTAGTTAACATTTTGGTAACATTAATTTTTGACTATTTTAACATGATAATAGTTAAGTAGCAATAATAGCGATAATAACAATAGTGACAAACAATGGTAGGTAATTAAGTTAAGGATGATCAGACATGTAGACAATAATGAAAGTGTGAATAAAGAATATAATAATATAATATTATTTGTAATTATTACGTTATAGTTTAATATTTATTCAATAATCATTATCGAATAAGGTAATGCGGACGACCGCGTATTAGACGTCTTTGAGGTGGTGGAGGTATGTGTAGGTTGAAGTGTAGTGAGCCAGTTGATTTGTGGAGTGAACTGTGGACATTTTCAGCAAGAGCTCTTATGTGATCTTGGATTTTAATGATTCGGAGGTCTTGATGAAGATTTTCATTGGGTATGAACCACGGTGCGTTAGTTATAATCCTTAATATTTTGTTTTGGAAAATTTGTATTTTTTCTTAAGTGTGTCGCTGAGCAGTTACCCCAGATAGGACAGGCGTAGGTAATTAGTGAGAGAAGTAATTGCTTGAAAATTAATAGTGAGCATTTTTTTCGTATAACTGATTTTTTGTTTAGGATAGGGAATAGCATTGAGAAGCGTTGGTTGCTTGTTGTAGTTTAGAAGCTATTTGAGGCCCCCAGGTTAACCTCTTGTCTAGTGTGACACCAAGGTACTTGACAGAAGGCTGCCAAGGTATGGAATCGTTATTGAATCTTAATAGTGGTGGAGTGGAATAGCGACTTAAGCTAAATATGACTGCTGTGCTTTTTAAAAGCGTTTATGTGTATTTTCCAGCTATTGTACCATTTTGATAGTAGATTAAGGTGATCTTGTAAGTTGTTTGTTATAGCTTCAACGTTGCGGGATTCACTGTAAATAGTTGTGTCGTCTGCGAATAGGGCGATGTTTGGGCGTGGTGATTGTGGTATATCAAATATTCAAATATGAATATATTGAACAATATAGGTCCCGGTTTGGACCATTGAGGTACACCAGCAGAGATGGACCGGGGGTCAGAGAAATTTTCGTTTATTTTAACTGAGAATTGTCTATTTATTAGAAAGGAATTGATAATATTGAATAAGTACTTCGGTGTATTGAAAGATTTTAAAGTTTTTATAAAAGACCTTCGTGCCATACTTTATCAAACGCTTTTGAGACATCTATAAATACAGCACCAGTATGGCAATGTTTTTCAAATGAAGTGCTAATATGTTCCGTTATACGAAAAAGCTGCTGTACGGTCGAGTGGTTGGACCTAAACCCAAATTGAAATTTCGGGATAACATCTGCGCTGTTCAAAAAATGTTGTAGTCTTGTGTTAATAACTTTTTTAAGTATTTTTGATAGGGAGGTAAGTAGACTTATCGGTCTGTAGCTATCAGGATTTTATTTATCCTTACCCGGTATTTTTATTAGTATAACTGTTGCTAATTTCCAATTCAGTGGAAAGTGTCCAACGAGTAACAAAAAATTAAATAAGGAAGTCATGAAGACGAGTCCTTTGGCAGGAAGTTTCTTAAACATAAGGTTGGTAAGGTGGTCGTGACCAGGGGATTTTTTGTTTGGTAAATTTTTGACAGTTAGCTTAATTTCATTGGGTGTAACATAATCCATGCACATTTGAACTGAATAATCAGGTAGATCTAATAACTTATGGACCCGCCGTTCATTATTTATATCTGTAGGTAGTTTGGTTGGTAGAAAATTTGTTGTATAACATTTCCGAAAAAACATTAGGTACATTTATCTGCGTCGGATATCAGTGATATCACTAGTTGATTTGCTGTACGGAGAGGGGGGATTATGCTTATTTCTTGGTTCAGTAGTCGTTTGGTCTCCTTCCATAAATTTTAATCTCCCGGCCCCCGGGTACATATTTAGGAGATCGCTATTATACGACGACGCACGGTTGTTTTGTAGGGCCGTTCTCAAGTCCTTAGTGAGTTTATTCAATGATTTTTTATCTGCCGAATTTCTTTGGTTTTGTCAAATGCGTCTAGCATGGTGTTTACGTTAGATTAAGGAAAGTATATATTGAGGTAGAAAGCCGATGTTTTTAGTATTATGTAGCGTGGGCTTAGAGCACTCTCGTGCGGCGTCAGCAATGACTGTGGTTAGGTGTTCAGACATTTGTTCTGCACCTTGGATCGTGGGTATAGTTTTAGGTATTATTAAGTTGGTATTAATTTAATTTGAGAATATATCCCAGTTTTGAAGATTGCGATCTTGAGGAGAACTACTATTATTTTTAGGATTCAATGAATAAGATTAATTATAAGAAACACAAACGTTGGGATTGAACAGAGGGCTGAGAACAACCTGTCGCGGCGGCTACTGATAACCAACTACACATCAGTACCTAGTAAGTACCTATCTATACTTCGGTATATTCAACGAGTAAACTTTTTATGCTGCTCTATCTTAAAAATTGACCGATTGAGAGCGAGAGAGCGTAGAATTTTCGATTTGAGCACGTTGTCATCGCATTTTTAACACTTACCTACCCATATGGTTCTACACATTTCCAAGTGATTTAATATGATCTGTTGAAACTTGAAACTCACTCCCACTCAGTCAATTTTTAAGATAGAAAAACATTTTGTCGCTATTAGCTAGTTATTTAAAAAAAACAACGTAACTCAAAAAGAGCTATACAATAAAAGAAACATTTTTATATGCAAAAGCAAATGCGTGAAAAATTGTAAAAAAAATTGAATTTTTCAATAATAAGTTTAGTTTTAATTAGGTAAATATTTTATATTAATACAGTAAAACTCACCCGAATGGCCGAATCAAATTCAAGGTCATGGGTTTCAGGGTTTGAAATATTTCGCATAATCTTTTTCGTTGAACGCACTGTAATAGTTGAAGTTAACTTAATATTATAATATATCTACCTACCAATATTAAACCAATTAAAACGGGTTTTTTTTTCCGGTTAATGGGTATATCCTCACGGTCCACTCTGACACAATGTAGATATCATTTAAATTTTTCAAACTTTTCTACAAGTGTTAGGTATTCATCAGCAAAAAATATTAATAAAATATAGGTGTCGTTTTAAACAAGCATTTCTCAAAATCATTACCTATTTAAATGTGATGGTTGGTCATTGGTTTTGAATTTATAGTAATAGTAAGCGAAAAGAAACACGTATTTTTACAGAATTTAACCATAACTTAAATTAATATACTAATGTAAAAAGTTAAAATCCTTACTAAATGGTGATTACTGATTTTATTTTAAATGCAAATTTGTACCATTTATTCTAAAAACTTAATAGCTTACAATTTCTATTTAATAAAAGATTTTTATTTTTCTAACCCTTGCCATAGCTAGGCGCTAACAAGAAGGTTCTTACTAGAGGCTCAATATTACCAAACTCGAAATTTTGGGAAAATTTAAAAGTAGTTACTGATTTTAGAATAAAAAAAATGTATTATATTTTAGAGGCGCAAACATTTTTACTATAACAGTAACCCTAGCTTCATAGGAAAGAAGATTTAATTAGATGCAGAGCTGGAAGTGGTTAAAGCTATTTAAAGAAGTGTCCGAGATTAATCATAATAGTGACCTAGTAAGTTTTCTACAATATACGACTTATTTTCTAAATAAATGACTAGAAATGACTCAATTTCGAAAAAGTGACTTACTTCCAGGCTCCAGCCTTGTAGTTGATAAAAATAGATAAAATAATTTAGTTTATTTGTCAATTACTATAAATGTATCTTTATATTTTAAATGTTAAACCATAGTTGGAAAATAAATATATTATTATTATTATTTATTGCCTGGGGTGTTATGGTTCTACTACAGATTTTACAAAAATTATTTTACTTATATTTACTTATGAAACAGTTATGTTTCAAATCATTAAAAGGTATAATGACCTATGACCATCATCATCTCAAAAATAAGTAAAAAAAAATGATGAACTTATTTATATGTATAGTATTAAAAACAACATAAAATTCAACAAAATTGCTTTATTCTGTTTATTTAACATCAAAAATGAAATTAAATAGTTAGTAACAATGAAGAAACTAAAGTACATTTGAACAATGTATAAATTATAAGGGTTCCGCTTTTTTGAAAATTGAACTAATGATTTTTTCATCCTTGTTAACTGCGATTACTTCACTATTTTCTTTTGGTTTGCTGTAAAATTTAAAATTATTTTATACTCTGATTTACCATAATACTTTTTTTAGATATATATACCTGTTTCCAGACCACAAACCATGTTTATTGACAAATAATAATATCATCAAGGCTGGTAAATGTATAAGTGAAAATCTAAATAAATTACGTGAAGTCTTACTGTCAGAATTTTGATGAAATTTCCAAGCTGTCAAAAGAAATATTATTATACATATTATTATGCATAAATATACTTATAAAATTAAATGTCCTCAATACAAACACCAAATATACATACCTAAGTACACAAAATAAGCATTTAATGGAGAAACAGCAATTGAAAAATAAATGTTAGTCAATTCACAAAATGGTGCTGCACAACACAAACCAAAAATTCCAATAGTGTAGCGTAATGCTGTTCTTCTACATAAACCTTTCGTCATAAAAAAAAAAATACATAAAAATTAAACTCATTAATATTTTATACTTTTATTTTTGATTATAAGTAAAATATATTAATTGATTTAAACCTGGATTAGTAACAGACATCATTCTGTAACCGGCTCTTGAGTAATCTGGTCTAAGGTTCCAAGAAAGTGCATTAAAATGTGGAAATTGCCAAGCATAAAGTAGACCAGCGAGTAATAAACCGCCAGAGTCTATCACACCACCCGTACAACCTGCCCATCCCATTAACGGTGGAATTGCACCAACTAGAAATAAAACAATTAATTATAAAATGATTAATACACAAGATTTAAAATAATAAATAAAACAATACTACAAAATATAAGACAATATTTAATATTTAATTACCTACTGAACCAATCCATGTATTTAAAATACTTAGACGTTTCATTGGTGTATAAATGGATGTGTATAAAAACAGATTTGCAGCACCCAAAGCAGCAGTTACAGGATTTACGCCATAATATAAAGTTACTAATCCCAATGATCCACTAACTGCCGCAAACGTAAGAGCATGTATTGGTCTACAAAATTAATATTAAATTATAATCTAACAGTATTAAGTAACCGAGTAATATCAGTTTTTGGTAAAATATATATAATTGATATTCTTCAAATACTTTCAATAATTTTTTATTTTTATTTATAATCTAAGTATAATACAATCTATCATCAGATTAATAATCACCACCACAGTAAGTGATTTACAATAAACCTAGTACTAATACACACTGTTTTAAGTAGATTTAACGACCATTTTATGTTTAGGCATATGGTATAATTTAGTATCCTAATCTTGGAGTTATTAAAGGATTACTACAGTTGAATATTTTGTAATGAAAACTATACAAATTTCAAATTAAAAAATTATACCTGCCACTGATTGAAATTAATAGTTCAATTTGACACTATAAAATATTAATATCTTGGCGACTCAGGCAAGTACACATGCCAAATACTGTCAAGGCTCTTGAATAAGCTGAACCAATGACCATAGTAACAAATATTAATTCATATTTGTCATATTTGAATCTTAGTTATACCATTGTTCCTAAATTACTATGGCCAGTTTTTCGGTGGCACAAAATATTTACTCCCGGTAGATGACAAGGCGACATAACTACTAGTGATTACCTTACCCGACATTACTAACCACAAGCCTGCACCAAATAACATGGCCGCCTGGATTAGTAATGTTGGGTAATGTTGTAATCACTAGTAGTCACGCCGCCTCGCCGTCTATAGGGAGTAAATATTTTGTGCCATTGAAAAACCAGCCAGTGAGCAATCTATAGTATTTATAATCAATGGTTATACAAACTATATTATTTAATATAATCTTGATGGTTTATACTTTACAGCATAGGCTATTAGTAAAAAGTAATGGAAGTTCCTTACTAAATTATACCATTAAACAAAACATGGTATATAAACTTAAAAATGAGTGACAGTTTCTATATAGACATTTTATAGGCTTGAATTGATAGTTTATACATGTACTAAAATACAATTGTTATATTTGTTTGAATTATTAATACTTACGTTAATATGCCTCGGACAAGTAACCGATTCTTAGTTCTAGACATTTGAGCATCAAATGGAACTTCATGATATTGATTAATAGAATTTGCTGCTCCAGATACCATACCAGTACCAGCACTGCAAAGTATGAATGTTACTAAGTCAAATGGTGCAGGTGCCATCGCATAACCAGCCATTGTTGTTACAACCACCAAACCTAATAAAATATAATAGAATTTAATTTAGTACATAATATTGTGCAATAAACATTTTTACTTGTTAGTCGACTTTTTGACAGTTTTAAATAATGTTGGTGTAAATCTTTCATATCTATTCTCGATTCTGTCCATTCTTTGTCACTGCAATTTTTTTCAATAACAGGTTCTGGTACTATAGGTGGTCGAATGACTGACGATATAGGTAAATGCTTATCAACCGTTACGTTAGTAGCAATAAGTGGCTTTGGTTTCAATGTTGATTGCGAAATCTATTTTAAGTCAAAATAATGAATTACTTTGTAGTTGATTACAGTGAGTACTGAATTATATAAATTACTTACCTGTCTTCGAATAAAAGAACATGTCAAACAAGTATAGGAGCTTTTGTTGATCTGATAACCATCGCGTTGGATGGCCCTTATAAGATGATTCATGGTGTATTTTATACTTCTCTGACGGACTAAAAAGCTCAATCATTTTTATTCAATGAGCCTATAAAGTAAAATTTTACACTGTGACCTCCAAAACAATATACAATGATTAAAATAAATGTCAAACAGCAAAACACGAGTTCTCAGTCATAAAAATATTTATTTGGACTTCACTAACATACCTGAAAAA